>VXBU01014469.1:168213-242416 GCA_013400315.1 Bombycilla garrulus
ACTGCCTCCCCGCGGCCACCTCCGCCCGGGCCCGAGCGGAGGCTCCGAAGGCGGGGCCAGCGGGGCTCGCCGCGGGCAACCCCGAGCGGCCCCACCCCGATAGCGCTCGGGCCCAGGTGGATCCCGGCGCACGTCGCGGGGTCTCGGAGCAGCCCGGCCGCCCCGGCTCGGCTGGGGCCGCGGAAGGGCAGAACCGTGCCCGGGAGTTCGGGAAGGCAGCAGGCGCTGAAGCGGCTCTGCGTGCACTCCATTAAAAGTTTGCGGTGCCGCGTCCGGGGCTCGCCTCGGCTGGTACTCACAGTGGGTGCACGGTGCCCGGCCTTCACATCCGCTCCAGGGAGGAAACATGCTCTGAGAGAGGGCCCGCCGAACTAGCACGGTGCCGGCTGCGAAACTGTGGCTTTCACGTGCTCCCACTTCCACAAGCTGTTACATCCACCCACACGCGTTAGGTTTATGCACACCTTTGAGGCTTTAATTAACGATACATACTGTGCAGAGAGAAAAAAACGCTCCACAAGGATTGTGTCATGCAGCAAATACATATGGGTGCCAAGCAGTCACCAAATCCAACATTTGCTATTCCGTAGTTGTATTTCATAAAGTCCTTCTTCAATAGAAAACTAACGATGTATGACCAGAAAAACATCTAAAAAAACATTGAACATATGTAGTTTGGTCATTTTTCAGAGGAGTGAGGAACTCAGCAAAGTCAAATGAAATTCTACAACCTTATAGTATAGAATTATTTCACAACACATGCTCATACTCAAACTATTGTTTGAGACTTTACAAGTCCCAGTGCAGAACTAATTAAAAGGTTGATTTCACTGTGCAGAAGAGGTTAGAATTGTCTCAATATCTCTACGTTTTTTCTTAATTTTATATTTACTTTTACGCAATGTGAAATCACTGCCTCACAATAAGAAAATGCAAGACTGTGGTTTTGTTTAGTGATCCTTTGAGTAAATCTGGTTTTTGCCTCATCCCTACTGATGTGTTGGAGCTTTCAGGCATTACTTCTGAAGCACAAAAAAGCTGTGAACGTGCTCTCTAAAGCCAGCATACAAATGGTGCTGCTGGAGAAAGCAGAGATAAAACCAATGGGGCCTTGCAATGAGAGGTACAAGCTCCATTTGGAATGTGGTTTGTGTTGGGTTTCAGACAAGGCTTACAAGCTCATCTGTGTCTCACCACCTGATTCAGTTACTGAAGAACTGCTGAAAAACAGGCTACAAACTTTAAAATCCATAATTTGACTACAAAAAGTGAGAAGACTGTTCTCCTGAGAGTATTCTTCATCAGAATAGCTCATTTAAACTCTAAGAGTAAAATGGATAGCTAAACCTGTTTCAGTTTGCATAGTCTTATTTGGTGACGGATCTGTTAGACAAAGAGGAAAACACTACTGTAAGAGCTCGAACACTGAGGCTCTGAGAAGTTCTTTACAACATAAAAGTTTGTCCTGAGAACCAGAAAAAGTGAAGAATATGGGCAGACTAAGGAAGCAACACGAAGAAACTATTCGGAAATAGTTTCTGTTTTGATATGAAGCTAGAAGAGTTGAAATTAAATTAAATTTGTTTCCAGTGTAAAGCCTGGGCTACCTAAGTCACTTATACAGTAATGTAGAGAATTTTGCAGTCTAATGATAGTAATTGGATGTAATTTGAAAGCTCTTACACACCTTATACCCCTGGGCTAACTTCATATTTATAGCTGTATTTCCAGTCTTTGTAGAAACCCCACACAGAGAATTCCAAACCATTGCAGATTCATGGTCATGAGGGAATTTCCCATGACTAACAGAGGATAAATTAAACTCATTTATGTGCTGCCTATCCGATCCTGGGTAGCAGCAGAAGTCTCTAAGTGAAGCCTTTTACTAGGATGATGATGGAAAAACAAACCTTGTTGTGTTCAAGAACAGCAGAGATGTGCCAGTTTTACTGCCCCAACATACTTTAGATACTTTGAAAATTTCACACCCTGTATCTTAATAAGCTTGGCAGTTAACACGTTAAGCTTTGCTATTTCCATTTGCATCTGGCTCACCTCAAATATGCAAGTACCATGGCAGAGCAAATAAAAGCCAAATCCCATGTGTGTTTGGCAGTAGGTATGTTTCATTCTGAGGGTGGAATTTAACAGGCATTCTATGCTTCTTGTGAAATTATATTACTGATAATTGCCATCTCCCTTCACACAAAAAAATTCCCAAAAACAAAACATCAACCACACAAATCCTTTCACAAAAAAAGCAGCCCATGAAACACTCCAGTTTGGCATTTGTCTTCATGAGAACAGCAGTGGGAGATAAGCAGCCATCTCCAAACTGTAGCTTTTCTACTTTAAAGTTTTTTTTGGGAAAGTCAAAGTGAATTCTACAGCTTACCATTACTGCTCACACCCCAAGAGAAACCATAATCTTTGCTGTTTATAATAACTTCAGAAAGCCCTGAAAAATACAGCTCAAATACATTCAAAGGCAGACGTAAAAGAGATAAAAGCATAGTAGCAGAAGGAACACATAAGAGGGACAGAACAGTTATTTAGATACATCACATTTTAATACACTCTAGACCCTTCTCAGTTCTGTTTTTAAGGTTCTGTGCCAGGCAAACAATACAGAGTTTTCCAAATGAGCTGCAGCCTTGTACAGAGCCTTTCAAAAACATTAAAACATTTTCAACTGTTTCAATTTCTTCCAAAAGGAAAGGGAGGCAATGCAGTAGGAAAACAGAAGGTTTCCCTAATGTTAGGAAGATACTCTTTGGGCAGATGAAGACAGTCATATCCTTCCAGAAGCTGTCAGGAAGGTTTCTCAGTGCTGCCTCATGGACAAAACATAGCATTTGACAGTAATAGCAGCATAACTGAGGCTACAGGTTTTGAAGGGACCATAGCAGTTGGTATCCTTTATATCAGGTACATAATTAGCACCATAATACAGCCTTGCTCTAGTCCTTTTCCCACATAAAGGGAATAAGCTCATAATCCATTGCCCTGTTTCACTGTGAAGCACTACCCAAGAAGCAAACAGTAGCTCACAGGAAAGCTCTTTCCCATTGCTCCTCATGCCTTAAACTCCCTCCTCACAACTCTGAAAGCCTCAGTCCACTCCTCCTCTGCCTCTTGCCCGTTCTTCTGCATCTCAGCCTAGTCACTATTTGCCTTCCAAGTTCTTAACTTCCTGCAGTACTTTCTTCCTTGCCTCTCATCCAGATGGGAAGGGATGGGGGTTAAGAGGATGTCCTGCTGCACTCACAGCTACTACGGTGCTTTCATGTCCCAGTTAGCACCAGTTACAATGCTAAACATTTTGGTGCTTTTTGCCTTTTCTTTGCCAAGAGTCACCGGGCTCCTGTTGCTGTCCTTCAAATGTCACAGGTCACACACAGGTGAGAGCACACAGGCTCTTGCCATTTCGGTTCACTGGGGCATGAATTCCCCCCTTGCTATTTGCACAGCAAAGGTGAGGGGAGGGTAAAGAGGCACATGAAGTAACTAATTACCATATTTTAGTCAACTTCTCCTAAAATAGTGACTTAGGCTTCAGTATTGCCATTAACATGCTGGAGGAAGTGCAGCAACACTAGCCTCAGCAGCAGCACAGGAGGGTTGGGTTGTACTGAGAGCTGCAGTGGCTGCACAGGGCAGATGTGGTGGGCTGATCCAGGCTGGATGCCAGGTATCCACCAAAGCCGCTCTGGCACTGCCCTCCTCAGCTAGGCAGGGGAGAGAAAATATAACTAAAGGCTTATGAGTCAAGAAAAAGGGCAGGGAAGGATCACTCACCAATTACGGTCACAGGCAAAATGGAATTGACTGGGGAAGATTAGTTACATTTATTACCAACCAAGTCAGAGTAGGATAATGAGAAATAAAACTAAAACCTTTAAACACCTTCCCCATATCCTCCCTCTTCCCAGACTTAACTTTGCTCCCAGTTTTCTCTATCTCCCCCCCTCTCACATACTCCTCTCTCCACCTGCAGTTAGGCAATTTTCTTCCCTTTCTTATATCTGTTATCCCAGAGGTGCTACCACCATCACTGTTGGGCTTGGCCTTGGCCAGTGGTGGGTCCATCTTGGAGCCAACTGGCATTGGCTGTATTGGATACAAGGGAAGCTTCTGACAGCTTCTCAAAGAAGGCACTCGTGCTTCCAAAACCCTGCCATGCAAACCATAAAGTAGAAAGTACAGGGGCGGGGAAAGAGGAGAGATCTGCAACTCAGTGTACAGCAAAGCATAATTTCTGTCAAGAATATGGTTTTTCTTAGTGAGGTATTTCCAATGGATAATGTACTGCTAATTTATGACACAGAACCCTGTGAAGAAGGATTGCAAGGCACTTGAACAGGGGATCTTCATACAGCTTTGGATCATAATTTTCAGTAGCTACCTCTTCTTATGTGGAGGTCAAGCCAAGGCATTAAGTTTAGCAACCGAAAGGTTAAAACAAACACTGCTGGACAGACCAAAGGAACGCTTATATGAGTGCAGCAAAGAGCTAGTTCTCCGTGATTAAAAAAAAAAAAAAAGTTCCCTGGATCATGGCATTACTGAATCAGGTCCAGGCAGCAGAAAAAGTTGTGCTACTCCACCTTCTCTCTGGCCTGCACACCCATTTGTTGCAATCATGTCAGAGCCTCTGGAAAAACTCGTTTGACTCGATGAACCAACAGTAGTCATTCACCTACAGCTAAATTCTCAGTGGTTTTCTGTGCACCTTTTTTCCCTAGGTGATCAGTGTGTAAGTCTACTGGAAAAACCTGTGGTGGAACACTAGTGGGAAAGCACAAAGTAGTTTTTGCCTTGTTATAATCATCAAGGTCAGAACTTTGTTCTGCTATGCAATATATTCCCAGCAAGCTCTGCTGAGAAAGTAACCACCTGTGCTGTTTCCCATTGAAAATTTTACAATGTCCCAACATGTTCCAGCAGAAAAAAAAACACCAAAAAAAAGCCATTTGTAGTAGGGATGCAGCCTCACTTTAAAATCCACAAGCAAAGTCTAGGTTCCTGTGTCCTTTGACCAAAGCCCTGAGATCTCTCACAGCCCTGTAGGACAACCAGATTGAATACCAACCTTTCCTTCTTACTGAATTTTTTTTTGATTCCTTTTAAGATCCCTCTGTTTCACATTATTATTGAATTCCTGTCTGTCTTTATAGCAACAGCCCTTAAGGAAAGCTACCAAAGTGTGTCAACATAACACCTGTTGGGGAAAGAAAAACATGGGAACCCATCAAGAAATTGGTTCTTATAACCAACTGGTTCTTACTGGTTCTTAAGCTCATTGGTGCAACTGTCATTATCCTATTCTAGTCTTCCTCCGGCAATAGGGGAGCAGACATTTCTGTTGCTCGTTTTGCTACTTTGCTTCCTTCATCTTTTAAAAAGGGCAGGTATGTGACCAACACTTTATCTTCCTCTGTCCTCTTAGTTTTGATTACTGGGTTTGCATGCGGCTGTCACATGCAGATGTAACACGTAACATTACCTTTTAAGTTTCAATTTACAAGAGTTTTGTATTTCCCAAATACTCACTTCTACTTTTTTAGAAAGAGGCCAGTAACTAAGCACTTCTGAAGCTGTTGCAAACCATTGAAGCCCAGCAATATCCAGTCAACAAATTCGGTGGTGCACTAGAAACAGGATGTGTGGCCATTGGGGATTGTGAGCAATGCTACAAAGGACAGCAACATCAACTCCAGCTGGGGAGGAAACTCCAAAGAGAATTAAAACTCATGTAACTAATGAGGTCTGGATGGACATGTCCCTAAACATCATGACAGAATTAATGTACCAGCTAACAAATTAAGCTGATAAAATGAAAATTGAAAAAAAATTAAATGAAAAATTCCTCATGGGAATGTAACAGGCAACAAAATATCCGTTAAGGACTTCATTAGTTTCTTGCCAGAATACAGCCCCAGATTACTTTCACCTTTCCTCGGGCGATAATGCAGCAGCACGAAGGAAGCTGCAATGGCTGTTGCACAAGACCCTGGTATGTCCAGGGCCTTCCACTGTGCTAATTTTGCAAACCTGTTCACACATAAGGTTCCCTGCATACGATGCAACCATGCCCCATGAAATGAGCAAAGATGGCACCACAGCTTGAAAGAGAGGGCCTGTTAATGAGTGGTGGCAGAGCACACTCAGAAAAGTAGTTAATGATAACAAAAGGCTGAAAACATCTGTGCATTGCCTGGTTCTTCAGACATGTCATGGAAATGACTCATTACTGCATCAGCCACATGTAAGGGCAACAGAGCAGGCAGTGCATTTACTGTCCAAAACCATATTATTATTCTAATAATACACTGGCCTGCAGGCAGCCTCCTTCTGCTAGAATTCTCTGCTGGATTTGTGACCTTGAAATTCTGAGATAAATGTTTACTGTGTGGCACAGTCATGGTTTTTTTCAGTAAACATCTAAAGGAAACTGGAGGAATTATTGATGCAAGAGTTTAGCTCAAACTAAAATGCTTTGACTAAATCAAAATATCTCCTCAGTGGTTTTGATAAAGAATAAACCTTGTACCATGGCTGGGGGAAAAAAGTAAACAGAATTCTCCTTTTATCTTTTACTCATGATGCCAAGCAGCTTGAACAGCATGCCAGTATTTACTTGGTGCTTTTTTGTGCTTTTCAGATGGTAGATACTTAAGCATACTTGAAAGCTCATCTCAATCAAAATACCTTTGCTGATCAGCTGTCAAGCAAACAAACAGCAGACAAGAACTACAGTTCATTCAAAAGGGGAAAAAAAATCATTCAATGCTCTACTTCAGGTCAATTCCAAGCAGTCCTCCTCAGCACAGTGCTGCATCTTCTAATGTAAAGTGTAAGAAATTTTGTTCCTTAAATGATTTCTTAGTCTTGCAGAGAGCTGTTTTGTGGTTGACAGGTCCTTCCTGTCCCAATCAGTTCCCAGACGCCAATTTTCAACACAGGTTCCAAAAAAAAAAAAAAAAAAAAAAAAAAGGAAAAAAAAGTATTTAGGTCTTTGGGCTTAATTTCCCATTCTCTCCCCACCACTAAATTCAAGATCGAGCAAGGGCTGAGTAATCACACAGGCACTGCCAAGTGGTTTCCTCTTTGTGTGAAATAGTCACTTTGGTCTTTATCAGCTTGGACCAGATTTAGACATGCTGCAGAGGAAAAAATAATAATAATCTTACTCAAATCATGGAATTATCCACCAACAGTTATCAGTAGGTAAGGCAGGAAAAAACAGTTGAAAGAGCATTGATCACAGTTCTTTATTGCATGTATGTCATCATGTACAAATATTGAATGTTCCTCTATGAAATAAAGGTTCAGTTAAGTAGAAAAGATGTTTTAGAGCTGTAATAGTTCTCTGCTGGACTCCAGTGACACCTACTGGTAAACAAAGAAGTTACCAAACATTTCTTCAAAAAGCAGCAGCATTAATTTATGCACCTGCCCTTCGAATTGCTAATAATTCTTTTTGGCAGCTCATGCTATGAACCCAACAATCAGGTGTTAAAGTTAATGGAACACCGTATTTATTTGTCAAAACTGGATTTTGACTTCATCTGATTATAAACTACTTGAAACCGCATTTTTTTCACTCTGAAGGTATCATCAAGTCATACATGCTGCTACTGGCAGCTGTAGATTAAGATAGGCCAGTGGATTTTTGGCTTGTTGGAGTATACTGGGACATAGTTCCAATTTTACTCTTAGTGATTTCATTAATATAAGTATAGCCAAAAAGTAAATAATTTCATACATTTCCATTTGTTTTCAGGTGCATTCGTTTTAGTATAGATTCCAAAAATTAAGATCTCATGAGTAGAACAACTGACTGAGCTCATGGCTTTCCTTCTGCCACCTCCTTGCTGTTTGTAGTGCTGAACTGTTCCGTCACAACTGCGTTCGTCTGGCAGGTCATGCAGATATTCCTGAATGCCATTTCAGCCAGCACTTGTGAGAGAAATACCAGTGAACTCCCAAAGTGACAGCTGTGGGACCAGAAAGTCAATAAAACAGCACACGATGCAAGGCTTACCCATGGGAAATGATGTACACTCAGACACCTCAGTTGCCAGTTGGGACAAGCAGAAGCAACACAGGAAGGAAAAACAGTACTAGAGCTCTGGTCACCAGACTCATCTCCCTTTCTACATTGGGCTCCACTGTGTGAGCTAGTTCAGTGTATTGATGTAAATATTCCTGTTTGAGACAACCTGTGACTGAGGGATGTCTGCTATGAATGACAGGGAAATAACATAGACAAGGTTTTCAAACCACAGTCTTGCCAAATAACTGGCCATAAACGCCACTGATGGAGCTCTAGCCACCCCCACTGCATTAGAAAAAATTGCCCTTACTAGCTCTGGCAGGCCTAGAACTGTCTTAGTTTCATCTCTAACACTGAGGTCCTTTCAGATACAGCTGAAGAAAGCCATGAAGTTTTTACCTCCTTCTCCTGCATATCCTTCCTTTGAGGAACCAAAGCTTCCTGTCCAAAAATCTATTTTGGTTAAGTGTGACATTCTCCAGTGCAAATTGTCCCAGGACAAAAAAAAATGCTCTATTAGGAGGTGGTGAGGCACCTAGCAATGAACACCCACCACCACAAATCAGCACAACTCTCAAAGTATCAACCCAGGCATCTCAGAACACAAAATGCACAGAAATTTCCTTTTGAGTACTAAAGTTTATGTTGAAAAATCTTCTGAGAGAACACATCAGCCAGATTTGCACAGGCAGGAATATTGTTTTAGGTTACTGGAAAGCAGACAGACAGGAGCAAGGCACCTGTGCTGGTTTGAAAGCAAAACCAGTGAGACTCCAAGTCAGAAACACAATTTAATAGGAAAAAGTAAAATACATGCAAGTAATACAAAATAAACAACAAGAAAAAAAAAAAGCACTGACAGTCAGAATACAACCTGACACCCTGCTAGTTAGGGTGGTAGCAGCAGTCCAGATGAGGTGGTCTTGCTGAAATAGTGATCCTGTAGACAGGTCTGGNAACAACACTGCCCCACCTGGTTTCAAGAGTTAATGAAGATGGAGATAGAATACAGACCCTCTGGCCCATTTTTACATTGTAACCTAGGACAGCACCTTAGTTTTATGGTAGAATATTTGCCAATTAAATGCTGTTCCCAGTACTCAATAACAAAACTTCTAAGCTGGACAATAAACACAACAATTTCTAAAGGAACTGTAGAATGTTTCTACACATTTTTTGAAGTCAGGCTAGAAATCTGCTAAGCAATAGTCCAATATCAATCTTACAAAGATGTCTATAATAATGGCTTCACAAACCTGCATATATAATTAGAATAGAAAGATATTAGAGAAATTGCAACATGTGGCAACTTCAAGATCAGCTCAAAGAACATAATTTTTTTGAACATGTTAGATTAAACTTCGTCAGAGCAGAACTATGTATGATAGAACTGATCCCATGGATATCAGATGCCCAGATATTACTCCCCGGCACTCTTCATTTGGTCTCTGGGTTAACCATAACTTCAGTGTTGACAAACTGATAGGACGCTATCATGGTGATGAGCAAATACATATAAAGGGATACATGTAGAAAGAATCATCCCACAAAAATCAGACTTTGGGCCTTAAGCAACAGAGATTCATATAATATAATTATTGTACCAGAACTGAAGCTTCTCATAAATTAGATGTTAATTTCTCTACATGTGGAGCAAAAATATTTAAGTTAAACTGAAAAAAATCCATCCAGTCCTATGTCAAAGATGAGTGGAAAGCTTTCCTTGGAAATGAGGGAAGCCAAGTAACCTGTTTCCAAATCTCCATTCAAACTCAGTAGTTTAAATTTCTCATTATTTCAAAAAAAGACAAGCTCAAAGCTATCTTTTATGTGAACAGATGCTGCACTGTTTTCTTGAAGCTGCAGGCTTAGAGAGAGATTTTTCATGCAGCTGCAGAATGAAGTCAACAAGTCTACTCTGTTCCAGGGCTGCTATTCAGAACCTTTTGGGCAGCAATGAAAGAAGATCACATCAATTTCACGCTGGTTTTGCTGCTCTACAAAGATATGAGCAGCAGACAGACACACATCATGCCTAGATTGCAGGGGGAAAAATGTCTCAAACTCCTCAGAAAAACAAGGTATGGAAGATTTAATCAAGTATAACTTTTACAAACACCTCTTCTACTTCAGGGTACTTTTGGTGGCACGGCACTGTTTCTGTAGCAGCCTCTACTCTGGCTGAGTTACAGACATTGAGCTCCATGTGCAATTGAGAACCATGAATAGTGCTCCTGGATCCCAACAAGAACAGATTTGACAGACATTGGCCTCTGTCCCCATGAGCAGCATTTCCCTTGTGGCCCATGTAGGTTTTCAGCATTGTGCTCTGCATCTGACATTGCTCCTGAACTACAACCCAACACACTTCTTTTACAATATTAATTTAACTGCAATAACAAGAAAAATTCCACCTGCAGGTAGAGAAAAACCTTTGCAGGCAGGGAAACAAGGTGCCCAGAGAGACTGTGCAGTTCCCAGTCTTGAAGGTTTCCAAACATACCTAGATAAAGCCCTGAACAACCTGGTCTGACCTTGGAGCTGACCCTGCTTTGAGCAGGAGGCTAAATGACAGACCTCCTGAAGTCCCTTCTCAGCAGGACTATTTTATAATTCTGTAATAAACTCCATATGCAAATAAGTGTCAAGTGATTCCTATGCTTTTTCAAAATTACATTACATATACACACACACTAATACCTATACATTAAAATACGTTAATTTCAGGTCTTTAATATTAAGAGCCTAAACTAAAGTCCACAGAATACCTTACTCTGTGTAGCACTGATGCTGTAGGTTAGGACAGCTGCAGTGCATGGCTAGAAAATACAAGTTTCAGCACTCACTGGGTTGTTCAGATCAATAAAATAAGTGTACATGGCTATACATTGTTTTTTTTTTGCAGTATTCTAAGGGAGAGGATATAGGAGATTAGTAGCAATTCAGAGGTGCACGGACTGTCTTCGTTTTACCACTAGTTAATACCAAGCCCCAGCATTCAGGCGTTAAGAGTCTTGGAAGCAAAGCTCTGTAAAAAGCAGTTCACTGAATAGATATCAATGACCATAGGTAGAGTTAACTATGCTGAGACATGAACTTATAAAATTAGGTAATAGAAGAGGCACAACAGAGCTAAGAAGGAAGATATTGCAAGGGAGTCTGTCAAAAGCCAGTTACTGAACTTTGCCATATCTTTGTCTTTAATGACACTCAGCAACTTCACCCAAGTACATCCATATTATATTAAACTTATGTTCTGTTTATTTCTACTGATTTCCCATCTTTCATGCTGAACTCCAGGAATCTCATCAGTATTTTTTCCCCAGCACAAAGAAGTTAGTGTTAAGCATGCCTGCTCACAGCATTCATTCATCCAAACTGCCCTCAGATGGGTAACTTGGATGTTAAAAGAACAGAACTTCAAAATTCATCTGGACGAAGTGCTGAACGATAAGCTCTGATCTGTTCCAGGCCCTACTTGTGCTTTTCCTTGATGACAGACAAAGTTTGGTCTGTTTTCAACTGGAAAGTCTTTCCCCTCACCAAATAGCTCTACTAATTCAGCTGGGGGCCACACCTGTACCACAGGTCTTTGTTGCCTGAGCCTGCACACTCAAACTACCTCTTCATGAGGTAGAAGACCGGAAAAGGCAGAACTGCCAAAAGACCCCTCCTGCTGGTACCCAGCATGGGGCAGATGGGAGCAAACTGGTGCAGCTCCAGCAAACCTGGTCTCACATTCCTCTGCAGAAGACACTTGAGAAGGTGCAAGACAAGCACAGATCTTCCTCTCCACTCATGTTTCATTGTACTTAGACATATTACAAACAACATTTACCATTCCGCATGTTGGCAAGTTATGACTCAGGAGACTTCAGCACATTCCTTCCTAGAGAACAGGGATTACTATCAGATCTTTTTACTGACAAGAAAAGCAGCCAGTCTCCCAGGAAACAGAGCTATTCCACAAGAGGAAGAGGACAGCTTTGTAGTTCTATCACCAGCTACTCACTTGTTCAAATACTTGGTTACATGTTTATGCTGACAATAAACATGCCCTCCTGATCTGGACCCCAACTCATCTTTCTCATTAGACCCTGACACAACTCAGTACTACAGACCTGTCTCACAATGGCTGTGGCTGCCACTGGGCCTTCTCTGCTCTTTCTGCACAAGTCTTGTGGGATTGGTGAGGCCACTTTCTACACCTGCCTTGCTGTCATCCTCAGCTTCTGGCTCACCTGTGTTGCAGAACAGCCTATTATTACTGCTTCTTGACAGCAATCTCTCTTTCGAACACAACAGGAAGCCTAAATTTAGCCTAGAATAAAACCAAACACCAATCTGGAAATAAATAAGATGAACTGGAAAAGTCCTTGATAAAGGCAGCTCCCTCTCCCAGGCCTTTCTCCAAGCTCCATTAAGAAAGCATAAAATACAACTTCTCACATATCCTTGGGACAGAACAATTCAGACAACTGGCCCATAAAAGCAACACTTCAGAAAACATAAGGTCAAGCTCCTCTGCAGCTTTCTCTCCACGTCTCCTGGCTGGAAACCTGCTGCATGCCCCTATCATCTTATACAAGGAGTCAGATCCAGTAATCAATAGGAAACAGAATTAGCAATGAAGGCAAAGACACTCGTGCAGTGCAATTTACAACGAGGCATCTGTCTGTGCATGAATCAGTATTTTCTTAAAGTATCTGTAATAGGAAATCCCAAGATTCTCAGCTGGCCCTGTCAGTCAATATTAACTACAGACTTGGAAAACGATACAAAAATAGAAAGGAAACTAAATCCTGTAGAGGCTGCAGTAGCACTTTACAAGGAATGCAAATAGAACTTCACCGGAACAGTTTCACTATTGGCACGGTTGGTCCCACTCCACTGCAAAGTCTGCCAACACATCACACAACACAATACAATGTGACATTTAGTTAACTTGCAGCTCTCACAGTGCAAAGAGACTTCCAGAGACAGAAACACTGGTGAAAGCAGCATGTCCAGAGCAACACATGCTGGTTATCCATCTATGCTCTCCTTTCAACATGCAATGGTTTGCCGTTTTGAAATTCTGACCATTTGACCATAAAAGTGATGTAATCCTGCAAAGAACGATATAAGGTACATTACTGGTTTTGCCTGGTTGAGGAAATTGTGCAGCTACTGTATTTTAACAACAGATCTATTGTTCCTTCTGTCAGACCTACCTGTCTAATAGCCAGTCACTTACCACAAAAGACATAACCTACACCTAGCAAGCAGGGACTCTGGGGACTTGGCATGGGGTAGGACTGTCACTCAGATATTAGGCAGTCTCATGTGAGGCTTCAGAGTACTGGTGTGGCACAGGCATTCCTCAGATTGCATGTCAAAGTCCATCTGCAGTTGCACAGGTCCAAGAGCAGCAGTTAAATACAGCAACTACAGACATGGTCTGCAGACTTCAAGATCAGCCAAGCACACTTATCTTGGCCAGGTAGCAGCTACAGAAGACAGGACACAGAGCATTTTGCCGAGTGTCACTCCTCCTGCCCAGTCATAGCTGTAGCCATCCTGGAAACAGGCAGTGAAAACTGGCAAACCACACATTTCTCCATTACTCTGACACAAAAAGCAAGCATGCAGTCTTTCCCATCACCATTCTTCACTCAGTCTGTTTCATCTGCGCATTGTGCCTCTGGCATTGCACATCCATCTCTCTTTACCACATTTGGTCTCTTCCTTTCCTAATTCTCCTACATTTCCCCCTTGGCTTCTCCGGCATGTTTAAGAGCAGAAAAGGTGGCACACAAAGGCACTCATGCTACATCTCCATCACTGTACTTAGCTTTGATCCAGCTAGACACAACAGTGCTCTTTGGCTAAATCAGCAGAAAGCTTAGGTTTTTCTATAGCATTGGAGTTCAGTTCCTTTAAAGGGAAGCAAGCACAAACATGAATGAATAATAAATATGCTAGACTAAAGGCTTTGTTAGTCCTGACAGGCAAATCTCCAGCAGCAAAAGACTGGCCCAGTGCACAGCACCACACACCCCACACCATCAGATTTCTTTGCTTCATACAAGCCAGTAATTCAAATCAAGCTTACACTTCCTCAACAGTCAACAATCCTCAGGTATTCATCACCAGATAACTGCAACTTACTCAACCATTACTTAATACTTAACAAAAATAATATACCTTTTATAACAATGCGTTCCTATGTTAATCCAAAAAAAGGTGCTTTTTTCACTTCCAGAAGACGCCCACAAATATTTGATTTTTTTTGAGACAAGGATTTCACTCAAGTAATTATTTTCCAAAGGAGAGCACAGTTCATCTTCTTGTAGAGAACTGCATTTACAGTCAATTACTTATTAACAGCGCATTGTGTCATACTGACTTTGAATATCTAAACCCACTGCTTGCTCCCAACCTCTTCTGTTATATCATGTGTGGCTTGGAAAATGTCCATGTAGGTCCTGTCATAAACCCATAACAGCTCCAAATAACAGTGAGACTTATTTCTATTGAGTAGGTTTGAATAGCTTTGCTTGTTGTACAAGTATACCTAAGAGGTACTCTGTAAACAGGCCTTGATGTGCCAGAGTATTACCCCTTCCACTGTTTACAAGTGTCTGCCCTTATATAAAAGCCTATGTATATTTAATATTTACTTGATAGCTTACAATGTATCATTAATCAGGGAGCATTTCAGATAGACAATCTAAAGGCTCTCCTATACACCAAACTTTCTTCACTCATATTAAAATAGCAGAACAAGACGAAAACAAGAGACTTGCTTTTAGCTTCAGTTTCCCTGAACTCCTTAAAAAAAAAAAGCAAACCAAAAATTCCTTGCCAAAGTTAATAGCCAACTTATCATTCCTTCTCAGGTATTTTTTTGTTTATCCATTATATTCCTTGGGAAAAAACTTCAACATGGCAACCTAAAGTTCTACTAGATGAAAAAGCTGCACCTCTCCTACATATGATCTTTTTCCCTGTGAGAGCAGGACTGTTCTTTCTGATACAGATATGGCAGAGTATGAGACATTAATTCACACAGAGCATTGGGACTGAAAGCATGAGAAGAAAAGCCAGGGCCTGCTCTGCCAAGGGCTGTTGGTGTTGCATTAGGGAGCACAGAAGCAGAATTTAAAGCTTTTGGAGAGCAAGTGATCATTCATAGACTGTGGCCCAAGGGAAATATCAAGGCCTTTAAAGGGTTGAAGAAAGGCTCTAAGGAAGGTAGAGAACAGCACAAATGCTGAGCGCAAAGCAATATCCTTTGAGATACACTAGCCTGCCATACTGGAAAAAGTGGTGATTTAGGGTGAACATTAATTCCTATGTCCATGGCTCCAGAATAGTTTACACATCACAAAAAGCATACAGAACATTGTTTTTAAAAAAAATCAGTGTCTAGTAAGGCAAAAGTGATTTAACAACAAACTGCAGACAACTTGTAAGAAAAAGGCTCTGGAAACTGCAGAAGGGGACAGGGAGCAAAGGAAATTATTTTTCCTGCCTAATGGCAGGGTCATCCTCTATACTGATGGAAAAGAAACATACTTGATACACTAGTCCTACACTGAAAACAGATTCTTATGTCTCAGTAATTTTCCTTCCTTGCCTTTTCTAGAGTACCTGGTAAAGCAGATGAGGTTGACCAAAACACTTTAAATATTGTCTATAACAACACTTATTGCTGATCATCATTAGTATCTCTGATGGTTAAAAAATACATTCCCTGCACTATGAACATCTGGTCTGTTTTGCATAATCATGCTGTTGAGTCAGCTTCTGCTGCCATAGTCCCTAGCAGTGCAACCAGGCTTTACCTGCTGCAGCATCCAAGCTCTCCAGGCCACCAGGCAGTTATAACCAGGAGCTGTAGTTCTACCTCCAGATGGGTAATCCCTCAGCAAATTCACACTGACAAACACACAATTTACTACTGACTTCTTCTTTAGTAGTAGCCTTAAGGCAGAAATAATTTCCTTCTTTCTTTCCAGAATAACATAGCTTTCTGTGCAAGCAAGGACAGGCCTTCTAGGGAAAGCTGGGACTGAGGCAGCCTCTGTTTTTGGTATGGACTTTCTGAATAGCTCTACATGACTCTTAATTCATGTCCAATTTCTGAGCTACAAGGAAGAGATACTGCTTCCTTCTGACTTTTTTCTTTCTTTCTTCTGTGTGGTTTTAGTGGGAAGAAAACCCCCTTTCTTCACATCCATTTCTTAGAATGGAAACATCTTGCCCCTTGCAGTCTTTTACAGCTTCCTACCAAAAAGAGCTCATTCTGTGGTGAGAAATGTGGGACTGGGGGAAAGGTAATGTTATTACTTCCCTTTTCTCAGTAGCCTACTTTATGAGAAAAGCATCTGGCATAGCAGGCCTTCCTCATAAAGTGCAGTAGGACCTGACTGATACAACCAGAGTGAACACATTTGAGTTGCAGTTTGGCCCATAATGCACCATAACAAATCTATAGCCTCTCATACTTTTAAGATAAGACACAATCAAAATGCTCACAGAATAATCCACTGCCACATCAATTATCCTGCCATTATTGTACTCCTAGGAATCAACAACAGGCACTACATCAAAAACCAAATAAAGTAGAAATCCTCACTAAAACAATTGACTTGTAATTGTTTTCTGAAGCAGCAAAAGCAGCCAAAACCCCTCTGACTGCAAAACAGCTAGGAAAAAAAAGATACAGGTAACTTAATGGGTATATACACAGAGAAGCCAAAATAGAGCATTATCATCACTCATACTCATCCTCCATCAGCTTCAAATATTCACATTTGCTGTGCTTTATCTTTACTTCTCTGAACTGGCTCATTATACAGGAAAGAAGAACCATACCCTTAAGATACAATAAAACAACAGACTACATAAATGACAAACTGTAGGAGCAGCAGACACAAAGAAGCAGAAAAACTTCAACAAGCTGTAAAGCATTCCCAACAACAACCCTAAGGAAAAAAAGACAATGTTACACAGAAATGTAGTCACAGAGACTAAACAAGCTCAGACCTTTAAGTAGCACTCCTGGGCCGATAGGCAGAGTGTGGGTGGGAGCCACAGATGAGGTCAATTAGGGTCATTAAAGCCTTGTCACTCAGGGCTGACACATTTTCATTCATCTTAAACAGGAAAAATTGTAACACAATTCTTCAGAAAATTCACAGCTAAGCAAACACTGTATTTGGACAGACCTTGGATATATCTGAGGGATTATACAGTTTCAAACAGATATCACAGGCCCCATTGCTCTTACAATTTAATTTTCAAGTGATTATTGGCACAGCTGACTCTGCACATGACTTGTGCCTACACAGCATGTGATCACATTCCTCACAGCCTTGTGACAGCTCAAAACATTTTTCTCTGCCTATGCTCACTTGCATAAATTTGGTTTACTGTTCAGAAAATGGCAGGAGCCCTACAGTATCAGCTTTGAATCAATGTGGCCAGTTCTCTTTCCCTCCAACTGCTATTTTAAATTGTATCCCAAAGTGCCTTGCAGAACACGCTACATGTGTACCTTCCCAGTACCAGGGATCTTTGTGTACCTAACATCAGGACATCCCAGAATACCAGGTGGTGCTGATTCTTGATTATTATCCTATTATTATTATTTTCAGTGTCCTATACCATATGCTATTTTGTCATGCAGAGAACCTAAAAGTGGTAAAAGAAGACATGGAAGAAAGTGCACCACTACAGTTAGAACAGTTAACATTACTGAAAAGTACTGCTCAACAGCAGTAACTTGCTGGGAAAGAAGTGTTGTAGTGACATTGCCATTCTGCTTCCACCACCCAAAATATCACCTCTGCATGTTGCTTATTGTATGGAGTCGACAATGTCCTCTGCTCTCTCCTTGATTCAGAGCATTCAACAGCATCTGCTCTGTTGATAAAATGAAGGGCAAGCATGAACAGCCTCATGTCTATCTGATCTGACAGCCTGTTAAAGTCCAAGTTATAGACAGGAAAAGAAAGGCTAAACATCACTTGAGTGTAATTCACATCAGGAACTTAAAGAGAAACCGCAGTGAATTTAAATGCAACATGAGAAATACTTGAGGATGTAATTTAAGCTTGTATGACCACACTGTAACGTTGAAAGAGATGGTTTCTTTTTAACTTTTCATGTTGGTGAGTATGGCAAGAAAAAGTAAAAAGAGCTTTAAATGTTAGCAACCCAGCTGCTTTCAGGGGAGCAAGAGTGTTTTCAAACTCTCAGAACCTGGTGTGAACTTACAGGCCCTAATCACCCAGACCAGCCTCACCTGCTGCCTCCACCCACCCCTCCTGCTGAGGAGCTCTATTTAGCTCAGCCCTGGAGGCCTTCTTCTCTTCTTTTTTTCTTCTTGAATGTTTCTGGGCTGTAGCTCTAGCCCTGCTGTGTCTGGGGCTAGAGCCGGCTTCTCGACTTGACCTGGCAGCTTCTCGGGTAAAGTGGGGCTGGACCCTGGCTGGTGGAGGTATCTGTTCTCCTGGTTGTGCTGCTGTGTCTGGTTTCCAGTCCTGCCCTTGGTGTTTTCTGATCCAGAGCTTTTTACACCAGTTTTACTTGCTGAAAATCATACTTTGAGTAATTCTTCTGCTCTTGCATTTGTAAATGAGTACTAGCTTGATAAGGCTTTTATGAATGGGCTTAACTCAATTACACTTCTTCTGGTGATGCCTGTCTAAAAACACTTTATGTGAAAGGACCTTCATTCTGTGATCCTTCCTCCTAGGGAACTTTGAAAACTAGTTCAGACTATTGTAGTAAGCTTTCTTTAGACCTATTAAGTTATTTTTCATTTAAAGCCTCATATTCAATTCTTTTGATAATATGTTAGTAAAGTATTCTATTTGTATTTCTGAAGCTTTCATTCATGTTAGAGATCACTATTGTATAAACTGCAGTGATTCTTGTATGCAACGCAAATTGGTGTTAATCCTTTTTCTAGGGATAAAATATTAATTCTGTAACAGTTTAAAGCAAGAGTATTTGCAATTAAGCGATAAATAAATAAATAGTTTCATCCCTTCTGGTATGCACCAAACCAAAATTTCTCGCATTTCCTGTGATCCTTCAACTTCCCAAGACTGGGAGAAGTAAGCTTTCACTGAGTTAGTCAACAACTCTGAATTTCAGGATTGAGATGAAGATAATGGGCTTGATGAAGTGTGTACGAATCTTCTCAGTTTATAATTCTAAGTGACAAATACCATGTGGGAACCACTAGCATGTGTTATCGTGTGTTGATTTATTACATGTAAAAATTGGTTCTGGTAAATGCAACTGAGAATTATTTCTACTGTTTAAGCTGAAATAATTCTTGCAACAAAGCCCTGTTTAGGAAAAGCTATTTATGTTCAAGTTTAATTTTTCATTAATTGGTCTCTTTTGTACAGCTCTAGTCTTGTGACAGTGCCCCAGGACCCTTGAAAGACTAACTGCTGCTGTCTTTGCGAATTAAAATTTGCATATTAAATTAGACAATACTGTAGTATGTTATGAGCAGGAATTTGATGTTTGCTGTGGGCTATAGCAATGGTTCTCAGGTTTTCTCTGATGCCCCAGACTGTTCACTTCTGCAGCTCCCAGCTGAGGAACTGCCTTACGAAGTGAGTTACTCATGGGTGGTTCATGTTTCACGTATTTTATGTTCTAGCTCCCCTGACCATTATTGTCAGAGTATTCAATCTTTTCTTCAATAACTAAGGAGTTGTTTTGCTGCTGCTTTTTCCTCTTGCTGTAATCAAATTGATAAGCTGCCTAGAAAAATATCATATCTTTTTATAATACCTGAACAATTAATTTCTAGTCACACTACAGCATGTGGCTTGAAGTAACAGAAAGAGTAAGTGCTCCTCTTAGAATTAAATGTACTAGAAATCTATTTAGTGATTAATCAAAATCTAATAGATAATGTAATCTAATAATATTCAGGAACAGTAGGCAAGTCAAGGTTTAATTTGCTTTTCAAGCACTGAGAATTGCTTAGATCAAGTTGTAGGGGAATAAAGTGGTATACAACTGAGAGGATATCCAAACACTACTACCAAAGCAGAGAGAAGGGAGAAGTGTTTGAGAAACATGGGCCTCCACAGGCTCTGTTAAGGTAAAAGACATGTTCAACCAGAGAAGATGACTTTTCTTTATTTACAGAAGGTTCTTTTATGTCTTTCATCACAATTGATAACCAAGAAAGAGGTTCTTCTAAAGACTTGAGCTCTTTGCTAAAACATGCTTTGCTCTATTATATTGGAAAGCCTTTCTTGGAGCTATCATTTCACTTTTAAAACAATAGATGTTTCCTTTAATGTAGCAAACAGACACTGGGTGTCCTGCTGCAGAAGAGATGGAAAAAAGGCCCTGTAGCTTTGTGATGTGCTAAAATAAGTTTTAAGTAAAGGTACTGTGCCTTGTCAACACTTTCACATTAAAAATCAATAGCTATTCAAATGAAACTCATGTACTCAAAGGAGCCAAAATTAGCCCTCTTCCTTCACACAGAGCAAGCTACTGCCCATTGCTTCTGTGTAAGACACTGCTTACTTAGACACAGTTAATTGCTTGTGAAGCTGGTATCAAACTTCAACAGCTGCCTCTGGCTGGAGCCTGTGTCTTATCTCACAAGGTAGTAAATCTTTCTGTGATTGCATTTGCTAGAACAATGCAATCAAGTGAAGGAACAAAACCTAGCTTCATTGTTTAGTGTTCAATAGACTGCATTAGATTGTAAAACAGATTCTAAAGTTCAAGCTCACCTTAATGCTATTTAAAGAAAATACTCCCACCCTACTTGTCTAGCTTCTAAAACCAGAATTATGCTGTTCTTGAACTGATTTACAAATAACCAGATCAACATCAATTTCACAAAACACCTGTACCTATAAAATGGTTTCTATATAGTGATATTATAATAGTACAGGTCATGGACTTCTTTTAAATCGTTGATTATTTTTTAGAATAAGCATAGGCTTTTCCAAATTATATTAATTCAATTAGTGAATTATATGCAGCAACACACAGTAGTGTGCCTTTCCTCTGGGGGGGGAAAGGCACATTTTCATGTTTTCTTCTTATCATTAAGTAATGTCTTTCTCCTCAAAGGAGGCTTCCTTCATTACCTGAAAATAAAATGCCCCTAAGTCTGCACAAAAACTTTAAGTGAAAATTTTTTAATGGTCTTGTTAAAAAAATCTGTGTATTTGTTAGCCTGCTAGGTGTGCAAAGAGCTCTTGGACACAGAAATAGAGTGGGACTGTCTGATGGGAAACTCAGAATTGTTCCAAGCAATAATAATCCTGCATTAGTTTGCTGTAGGTATGGTTCCCTGTTAAGAAAAGTAGCTTGCTTTTGTGCTTTTCCATTTTCATACAAAACTAAATGTTCTTCCTCAGAGACTGAAAGATGGTGAAGTGAAAAAAGGATAAGTAAGAGAATGGAATGACTGAGAGATACAACTTGGGAAAATTGAAAGGAATGAAGGGTTGGAGGAAAAAGAAAAGATTGGGATGAGAAGAAGAGAGTAGGGTGAGAAAGGTGACCAAATAAGTACTTCATCACTAAGGCAATATTTATAGTAGAACAAGAACAGCATAAGCTGGGGAAATTAACTACTGCTTGAAATATCAAGCTTTCACAGAACACAATTTAAATAGTAATGAGTGTAATGTTAGGAGGTGATCTTACTGTTAATGTCTTCCAGTTACACTGAATTTCTTTCCAGCAGAACTCCAACCCCTACAATGACATCTTCTGCACTGGTAGATTGCTGTGTACAATACTACATAAAGTTATTCTTCTCTTCCTATACAAACTACTGAAACAACCCAACCCCTCCAATCTCTACCATTATGGGATTTACCATGCGTTCAGGGGTGGCTGGAGCTCTTAGGACTGAGAATTCACCTCAGAGTTCTGATTTAGCACAGTGTTCCTTAGTCTAACACAATGGGCTCTGGTCTGACCTGTAATTGTTCACTTGTTTAGTAAGGCTATATGTTCATTAGTGAAAGGAGCATATTAATATTTACTTTCCTGGCCAACAAAAAGGCTGTTAAAACTAGCTATGCCTTAATCTACCACATACATAAACAAAATTAAAATCAGTATGACTTAACATAGGCTTGAGTTTCAGTTACCATAAGTTACCATAATAACATTATTAGGTTTGATGGAGGTTAATTGATCCCAGTTATAGCATCATATTGGGTGTTAAAGACCTTCTGCAGTCTTATTTTATACCTGTTCATCTATATCTGGAAATTTTCCCAGTTTATGAAAACAGTTTTATTATTAGAATTTGCATTAGCTTTGATTTAACCTAATTTGCTATTTCCTGCTAGTTTAGTTTTTGACTTGCCTTTCAACTTCTAGGCACAGAAAGAAAGGACCAAAGGGAAGTAAACTAGTAGTGAGGCCTGAAGTTCATAAGCCTTTAGAAAGAGGAGGGAAGTAACATCATCAGCATTTGCATTAAATTTTGCAAGTCTCAAATGTCTACTGGTTGCTTTAAAAAATATTTGATACAGAATTTCAGAATCTTATATCTTTGGTTTTCCTCCTTTGTGTTTGGTGGCAATGAGAAAAATGTCTTTCCTTTCTCTTTGTCTGTGTTTTGGTTTTGAAAGAGAGGTGCCTGCCAAGGAAGGCAGGAGCTTTTTTTGGAATAGAAAAATGCAAACCCCATCCCTACAAATTATTTAAAGGGGCTCTCAGGCAAAGATATGAGCATAAGAATAACAGTTCTTTAATATGTATAAACAAAATAAAATAAAACAAAACCCAACAAACTACAATCTAATAGGAAAATTAGAACAAGATGCAGTATTAAATAAAAAACAAAACCTGACAGTTAGAATACAACCTGACACCCTGTCAGTCAGGGTGTTGGTAGCAGTCCACTTTGAATGGTGGCTCCAGTAGTGCTCCTGGAGTGACAGATGGTTCTGTTGAAGTAGAGATCCTGTAGAAGGGCGGAGTTTTCCTCCAGTGGTCCAGTGGTGATGTTGAAGAGTCTGGTCCTTCCTCTGGGAATCCAGTAGAAGGCAGAATCCTGTTCTGTCCAAATGCCCAGATTATATCCAGGTGGGAATGCTTGGCTCTTCCTCCTGGGCAGAGCTTCTCACAATGGGCTGATGTCATTTTCTGAGTCATGTGGTGGGTCCTTAATTGCCCATTATACAGGAAATGGCTCTTAGAGGGAGTTATTTATGACTCAAAAGGCAAGGCATTAATGGCCTATTAACAGGAGATGGTCCGGGGGAGGAGGTAAGGAAAACACTGCCCCTCCTGATTTTAACAGTTCATGGAGATGGAGATAGAATACAGACTTTCTGGAATATTTTACATTGTAACCTAGGACAGTCTGCTATTCATTAAGAATATCAGTCTTTTGGTGAGCAAGATCTGCAAATGACCTTTTCTATCTGCTTTGGGCATTCAAAGGCCATTCCTGTCCGAGTTCAGCTGCTCTTCAGAGGAGTCTCTTTTTTGAAAAGATGGTTCCTGTGACAGACCTGCTGTACAAATTTGTAATTCTCTCACATTAGTATTATGTCCGAACCATTCGGAAGATCAAAGTGTTTAATGTCAATAAGTATACCTTATACAAGATACATTTGGTTTGACTTATTAGACTTATAACAGCCCCTGCAGCTCTCTTCTTTCTATCTAAACAATAAGAAAAACTCTGCAACAAAACATTCCTGTAATGGAACAGCCTTTTCTTCTGGATAAAATAGATAAAAGTATTTTGCTTTTCACATAGCTAAAGGGGAAGATAGCAACATGTATTTCGTTACTTCCCATATTAACTTCTGGTGCTAGTTAGTGCTTTACTGAAAAGTCCCTTAATTCAACTAGTGATTTTTCACTGATGTAACCTGAAAAAACCCTGAATATCCTCTCATAACCTTTTTGAAACAAATATACTTTTAGTTTAGAAGCTCCAGGCAAAAAGTATTGGAAGGGATCTATCAAGAGACTTATTTTCACAGTTCTTTTCTTGCAAAAAAAAAAAAAATAATCAGAATTTGCTCTTCGTATCACTTGAAGGTATAATATTGGGTTTTGCACAGGCAAGATTGTCAATTCTCTGACTAGGGCTAATGTCAATGTTCATGCAGGGTGCTTTTAGTAAGTAAGCTTCCCACACCACTAATGACTTTTCAGTTCCATTAGTCTGCTATGTGTTATTGATTTCAGGCATTATTGATTAATGATGTAAGTAGGTTTATTTCTGTTCCTAGAGAGTAAAGGATGGGCACCTCTGATAGATGAATGGTATCTTACTGCTTGCTTTGGTCAGTTCCATGCTGACTCCTTCCCCTCCTCTGCTCTTGTCTGTCCCCTTTATTATGTTTTTTTTCTAATACTTAATTTAATGCTAGGTGCTTTCCAACTACCTTATCTGTAAGAGCAATTTACACTAAACTTTGTGAAGTATAAAATAATACAGAAATGGGAGACTCATGTACGTGCAGCAGTGTTTTTTACAAAGTTAGGGTGATGTTCCATGTGCGCTGCTCTTTCCCGGGCCTGACTCTGCCCTTGGCTGCTCTGCTCCCCGGGGATGTCGGGCTCCCGCTGGCCCTGGGCAAGCTCTGCAGACACGGAAGCAGCTCCTTATCCCACCACTCCCAGCTTCTCTGTGGTGCCCATGTATATGGGATAAATTGGTGCTGGATTTCTCACAGTTCCTTCCAGGGCAATACAGTGCACTTGGGGTATGTGACCAAGCCCCATAAACCTAGATCCAGCTCTCCAACGTCTTCAATTTAAAAATTGTGAACTTTGGCTCCTTTTATCTCTTTAACTAGTAACTTATTACACTGTATGTGTTCTAGATATCATTTTAGTCCGAACTTTTGAGTTACTTTATGTGTTGAATACCTAAACTTTAGTCATCAGCACCTCTGCTCAGTACAAGTTATATATCTTTGGCTGTTTTCTGCACACTCTTCTCTAGCTGTCTGATGGCTTATGTCCCTGGAGACTACAGACATTTTACTCTTTAATAGAGTATATAGCTCATCACCTGCACTTTTAAGTCCCTCACTATTTCTGTTGCACAGCTATAATAATTTGACTTCATATTTCACTGTCAGCATTGATAATCTACACCATATTTCAGAGTCAGGGGTTTTTAAGTACATAAATGGTATTTTGGGGAAATGTTACTTAATACCAGGTTTCAAATGTCTGTGAGATTCAGTCAGTCAAGTTAATTAAAGTTTTTAGGATTCAGAACCACCTTGTTCTAAAGCAGAACACAAACATCACATGTTTGTGTAAATTAGGACTTTCATATAAAAGTTAGTGCAGGTGATTGTAAAATAAAAGTTACAGAAGTTTTAAATGTACCTGATTTCACATGTCTGGAGGTGTTTTTCTGTTAGACCTGTTACCTTATAGCCATTACTTTTCTGCAAGGAGACAGAGGAAGCACTCTGTCTTAAGTGGAGCAGAAAGTTCCTCAGCAGAGGACAGGTGGTTAAAAAAGTTTTTCTTCCTGTGAAAGAAAAATATTTAAATTAAATAACCTGAGTAATTTATATCTTTTTGTAAATAAATAAGTTGTATCATGAATTTAAAATGTCAACCTTCTGCCTCTTGCAATTCTAATTATAAGAAAACAAGTTGAAAATTATTCCTCAGCGTTTAGTTAGGTATGTACCCTGCACAAAAGATCTTGGGCATCTTTGACTCCTACATACATATTTTCAGAAAAGTACCTCAAGTGACCTCACAATGAGTATGCAAGGCAAGTTCCAGAACCAGGTTTCCAAAATGCATGTGCACAGATGATCATTAAAAGACTAAAATAATCTCCCTGTGAGTGGAGGTTTCTCATATATCCATAACTCTACTGGCTACCAAAAATTAAGGGCCTGGTCCCAGTGGAATAGTTGGAGAATGAAAAATAGTCTCTCTAAAGTCCCTCAAGTCTCCCCTTCATGATTTTTCCATGGTTACTGAATCATGATGAGTGTTTTACTGTGTAATGTCAAGAAGCAAAGAAATTCAGAAGCACTGTAAAAGTACCAGAAAAGCCTGAGAAACAGCAGTGATTAGAAACTATTCCCAGCATAGTGACTGTTTATGTTGCATTGCTGTGTTTGATTATTAGTTCTATTCAGCCTCTACATTCTTAGATCTAATTCTTATACAAAACCCATATTCCTAAATCTTCAGGTGGTCTGGGTGCTTCAGTTGCAGGCATTTCTCTGGAATGTGAATCTCAGCTCTATTCATCAAACCTTGAAAAGCTGTGCTTTTAATAAGACTACCTGGGATATTTAAAAAAAAAAAAGTTTCAATAAAATTGGTGAAGCAAGAATTCATTTTAAGAGGAATAATTCTCTTCCAATAATTAGAAGAAAGGAAGAAAAGGGAGCTTGGGTCTCAGCTGGTTCCTTCTGGCAACTCTTTTGAAAGGCACTTGCATATCATGAAGAGAGCTGCTGAGCTGAAAACTGTTTTTGTAGTATGACTGTGTTTTAAATTATACAAAGCTTTCCAAGAGAGGCTGTGTTAGCTTTCAGATTTCTGTGCTTCTGCTTAAGCTAAAAAGCAATTTAGCTTGGACCAAAATAACTTCATGGTTCAGACTGCAGCCTTTCTTTTTCCAGACTTTTACATTGACAGCTTCAAACTATGTTCCTACCTCCATCCTGAATCCTTTTGCAAACCCACAAAAGCCCCATCAATGCTTGAGTTAGACCACTGAAATATGGTTTGAGATTTGCTGAGCTGCATGATGTTTGAGGCTGAAAGAGTGTTTTAGGGAAATGTCTCCATATTCTTGCACTCTTTCTTGGCATGCTGCTTTCAGTCATGGGACGTGGGGTTTGACACACTTTTGGACTGACTCAGATTGGCCATTCTCATACTCTACTGTTTATACTCCGAAAACAGGTCAGAGATTCTTTGGTACTGAACTTCAGAATGCTGCCATGAGGTTCCTGTTCATGGAGTAACTAACCATTATCACTGTTGCCTTGCTGTTTGCAATGTACCAGAGCAGACTGAGATCTCTGCACTTGAACAATGATGGTAACAAGTTCCAATTGTTGCCCAAGGATGTTTCTCTCTGAACAGTGAGATACAAAGCCCTGCTCTCACTCTAAAAGAAATCCCAGAAAATAACTGTGCCACAAGTCAATTAATTGTAAAGCAGAGACTTTATGGGTATTTAAAATATGTTCATGGTCAGGAATATAACAACAAAAGTTTGCCCTGATTGCATGGTTAAGAAGTTTTGAGCTTCATTTAAATTTGTGAAGACAGAAGTGACCTTATTTTTGTTTATTTCTTTTCCCTGATGTCCTAGGTTGCAATGTAAAATGTGCCAGAAGGTCTGTATTCTATCTCCATCTTCATGAACTGTTGAAACCAAGGAGGGGCATTGTTGTTCTTTGCCTCCTCCCTGGACTATCTCCTGTTAATGGGCCATCAACGCCTTGCCCCATGAGTCATAGATAACTCCCTCTGGGAGCCATTTGTGTTTAATGGGCCATCAAGGATCCACCACATGACTCATAGAATGGCATCAGCCCATTGTGAGATGCTCTGCCCAGGGGGAGGAGCCAAGCATTCCCACCTGGATAGAAAGTGGGAATTGGGACAGAACAAGCAGCCCTTACCCACTGGTTTCCAGAGGACAAGAGCTACCAGACCTGTCTACAGGATCACTATTTCAGCAAGACCACCTCATCTGGACTGCTGCCACGACCCTAACTAGCAGGGTATCAGGTTGCCTTCTGACTCTGTCAGTGTTTTTGTTTCTTTGTATTACTTGCATATATTTTACTTTTTTCCTATTAAATTATATTTCTGACTTGGAGTCTCACTGGTTTTGCTTTCAAACCAGCACACCTGACTATTAGTTACTATAAATGAACACTGCACAAATAGCATTTTCACCTCTCAAGTCAAAGGCAACAGCAATGCATTTGTTTAGTATGTGTATTAAGGGCGAAGGCTTAACTTTTTGGCTGGATAGAGTTTTGTTTTGGTGGGAGGATAAGAATAATTACATTTTGTAACTGAAGCTGCAAGAAGGGGTAGAAACACATAAAGAAAATGTTTTTGTGATCAGGGAGAAATGCCTGTTAAATGTCCATTTTTTGTTGAGGTGTTCTGTGGTCTTAAGTTGCATTACTGAAACTCTGCTTAGAAAAGTGCGCATTAATTTTTCTCCCTAGGAAAAGAAATAGCTGAGTCATTCACTCAGAAGTGAGATAAGACCTGTCTAAATCTGATGTTCCTCATCATTAATCCACTTGTTCATTATGCAGGGAGAGGTCAGTCATTCCCTGCTGGTGGCATCCTTAACTTTCAGTTTGTACAGGAAGGAAACTGCATGGTGGTGTGCAAAATTGCTCAAGTATCCTGAGCACTTAAGCCCATATTCAAGGCTGTATGTTATTAATGTGTTTTCTCTTTTCAAGAATATTTGTAGTCATCTGAAAGAGCAGAAAAAGTGCAGTGCCCAGCTTTCCCAATCACATATATAAGTTTCAGGATATTATTTCAGCAAAAATTTCTTACAGCAAATGGAGATGACGTTTGTCTATGTCTGTTTGCTGTGCAGCAAAATTATCACCCAATTATGTTTTTGTGGTTTGCAACATCATCTGCAAGTCATGAGCAGGAATGCTAGTTCTGAAGGAAGTAGGCATAATCATAAAACTAAAGCAAGAAACTGCAGTTTGACTTTCTGAGATTGGTGCTAGGGTTCATCACTTCATATATGTTTGCTTGTTTTTTAAACTTTGAGAACCATTTTCAGCTGTCCACTTTTTTATTAAGACAGAACACTGACATTTTCTTGTAGTCCTACTGAATTATTCACAAGTTCACAAAAAAAATTAAGCTGAGTGTATTTGTTAAGCAAATTCATGGCATTACCAGAAAATGCAAGTCCTACTACATTTGCATTGCTCTAATACTTAGAAATGTTAGGCAAGTCAAAACATGATCCCAGCATAGAATAAAAAGTCTCTATGCTTGTTATCAAAGTACAAGGAGACAAGAAATGGAGGTGTACTGGCAGGAGAGAGGCAGATAAAATCAGACACTGCAGGTCAGTGGTGTCAGCATAGCCAGCAGGCTGTGTGTGCCTGCAGCCCAGCTATTGTCAATGTCTTGTTGCCATTGCTGCCAGCATGCAGAACTGCATGGAGACAAGCAAATCATGCATCATGGAAACTGTGTTCAGGGAATGATGGAAATGGGCATCACTGGCTGACAGGATGAGAGAGCTGGCAAGCCAGAGCTGTCTGAAAGATGATAGCTAAGCTGGAGATAGAGACTCTGTCAAGGCTTTTAAAAGTGAAAACCAGAATATACATCTGATTTGGGAGACAAGAAGGGTGGAGGGTTGTCAAAGAAGGGATGCAGGGTAACAACAGGTAAAGAAAGGAGCTGGGAGAGGACAGAATTGAAATTAAAAGGACTTAGACTAATCTCAACACAGTGTCACTTGCACACTTGCATCCTGTCTGCAAACTTGTGGTAACTGTCCTGTAGTTTCCATTAATTAAGGCTGGAGTAAAAGGATGTCATAGCAACTGAAGCAGAAGTCACTGAGGATCCAGAGGAGGCATTTAGCAGAGTAGGTGTTAATAAAGGCCGCACTGCAGATCTAAACAAAGAATAATGTATTCATTTAGAGGCCTCATGTGGACACTTGGGAATTCAGAGTCTGCTGTGGTACAGGCTGGATGGCAGCCCTAGAAGAAGAGTTTATAGAGAAACAGACATACAGCTTTACACTTCTGCACACTGAGAAGCTCTGACAGTACATCTGCACTGGATTCTGCTGTAGCTTAAGCATTAGGTCTGTTTGATTTCAGACTTTGTGTGAAGAGTTTCAATTTGCAGCAGGGACAAACTCCTGTTCTCAGTGGCCATTACAGAACCATGCCCAAATCTTGAACACTGTTGCAGCTGAAGCAGAATTTGGTGCAGGCTACTGCTGGACCTTTTGTCATGTATAGGACACTGAAACTTCTTACAGACTCTGCTAAAATGTTCTCTGGCAATTTTAATTTTCATTTGCTCATCAGGCTTGTTTCAGGAACAATTCAAATACAAGATTTTGAAAATTCAGTGATGTTAGTGAGTGGTCTGTTTCTTCTTTCTCATCCTGCTCCAATTTCTGAAAACACTAGGCACAATGCAGTTTAGAACAGCAATATAGGGCATCTGCAATGGCTGGGAGTTACTGAGAATTGAGGTGCCTGCTTATTAGTGCACCAACAGAGTTTTCTCCCGCCATTGGCTTGACAATTGTGGTTTTCTTTTTTTCACCTACATAACCAGTGATGGTATTTCTCAAAATAAGATTTCTTTCATAGACATGTTGTAAGACAAGATGTGTGTGGCAGAAAAAAGTAAGTGTATAGTCATCAGGACAGCAAATGTATTCTCTGCAGATAAATTGTGGGCAATAGTGCTATTATCTAAGGAGAAAGATGATAATTATTTAATACCAATTGACACCACACTTTGTTTCCCCTCCTATGAATTATTATTTATCAAATAATATAATGAACTGTTATTTCTCAAATATCAGGGTTTACATTTTTGTTGCTCTGTGTGTGTAAAAATTGCTTCATACTATTTGTCTTTCCTTAGACTATTCATCAGAGATCTGTCTCTATCCATTACTGTTCTCTGTCTTATCTGCCAAGATGTTTCTGCAGCCCCTCCCACAAGAGGCTCAAGTCACTGAGTTCTGTATATTTCAGAAGTAGCTACCACATAAGCAGATTGTAGGATCATATTTACAGGAAAATGGACAGGTATTAAGTGAACCAGCCTAACCTTCTGTAACTAAAGAATGAGGTCATCTCGGTGGATAAAAAAGCTGATGTTGCAAGAAGAAAGAAGAAGCAGAAAGTTGCTGACAGACATAGGAGTGTCAAGCTCAGTAAAATGACACAGTATCAGCCAATCAGATTAAGAAAGGGGAGCAATCAAATAATGCATGACTGTGTTAACCAAGATAAGAAGTAAATATAAACAATGTTTAAAAGCACAATAAACAGCTTTTGCTTGATTCACATTGAATCATGCAGAATCTTTTGTTGTCTCTCCTCAACAGATGGGGGTAAAAAAAAACAACAGTCAAAAACCAAACAGTACCAGTAGTTCTTCCTGTAAGCGCTACAAGCTCTCTGCCAGTGCTGACCAAATCCTGGCACTGCTGTCTGCCACTGGCCACTGTGTGCACCTCTAGTGGCAGCCAGCCACTATTTCAGTAGGGGGAAAATGCTTGATACAGCTTCTCTGCAATTTTATTTCTCACCCCTTCTCCGTGAGGGATCATCCTCTTATTGGTGTAGTACAGGAAACACACACATCTGCTGTATCCCTGCATGAGTAAGTCTTTCATAATGCCTGCTTTCAGTAAAAATTACAAAGCAGCTTTGAGACCACCATATGTGGATCCCACATTTCAGTCCACTGTAGACTGACTTGTCTGTGACAGAGACGTGGTTTATTAAGAGGGAGAGAGTGACAAGGGAAATTTTCTTTAAGTTTTGTATCTAATTATTGCCAAAAAGATGGGGCATTTTTTTCTGCAATGATACAGCAACTTTTCAATTATTTTTTAAATATGATTTCTCCCTGCCAACAGTAGGCACTAAGCTGCACCAGCACAATCAGCTTTAGCTCTCACATGTGAGAAGGTGAGAGCTCTTATTTGAGAAGCTTCCAGCTGAAACTGTTTGAAAGGAGTTTGGCTAACCAGAGTTCCTTGGAGAAGGGTAGGCTTTGCAAAGAGGTTAAGCCATAGGAGACAGGGAAGGATGAATGTGAGAGCTCACTCCACAAAGTAGGGTTAAGAGGCTTCTTTTTTGGAGGAACTGCAAATCCAACTTGTCTGTCTTGAGAGCTCGTTGTGCAACAACTTTGTGTTCAGATTCTGTGAGGAAGGATCAGAGGGACAGAAGTGGGCTGACCTTTCCAAGCTCGCTGGCCTTGAAGCCATAAACCCCCAGAGTAAGCTAGAAACACAGCTGGAGGAGCTCAAGCAGAGAAACTGCTGGACTGTGCCTTGCCATAGATCTGCAGCCTAATGCCATTTATAGGACTACATTCAGACTGTTGGAGAGATCGCTGATAGAATCTTTTCATTTCAGTATAAAGGATTGTGCTTTTGCTAAGTATTAGAAAAAAATCTTGTATTTGAAGGGACTTTTCTAAACCATCCTTTCTAGTCTGGCCCTTCTGGACTTGGCCCAGCCCTGGGATTCTCCCTCTCCTGCTGTGGGGTTAAACGGCCCACTGTTAGCGCTTGTTGGCTGCACCCTACAGTTTGTGCCTTTGCTGTTCACCATAGATCTTGGCTATCCTACAGAATTTGAACTATCCATGAGGTGAATTATTCACTTCTACAGCACAATAGAAACCATGTTGATTTGATTTATTGTTTTCTATTTTGTCTATTGATTTTTGAGGAGTCTCAAGAGTATGCTCCCCTGAAAGGCCATACAGAACTTTGTATTCAGTTTAACAATTTTATTTACAAAGGGTCTTCTTGCCTCCTGTTCCCTTGCCACGTTGCTGCAGGCATGAAGAACTAAATTTAATTTTTATGATTAATAGAGCACACAGAAGATATATATATTACACAACTCTCTCCCTGCCTCGTTATTTGGGGTGCCAAAACTGCAGTGCATTCTCTGAGAACAGCTAAGAAGTGGAAGAGCTCCCCTCTGAGAGATCTTAGCTGTTAAAATGCAAAAAGAACACAGATGGTTGAAACCAGAGTTTTGTGTAAAATGAGCAACCAGTTTTCACCTACATATCTAAGCAGATATATTTGTTACAGGTACCAGTACAAAAATAGAGCCCTAAAAATGCTTCTGAGAGAAACATGTTTTCAGATGTTGCAGCCACTGAGTAGCAATACCAAACAAGATACCTGGGGCTCACACCATACTGGAGGGCCTGTGTGGGGAAGGCTGCTGTGGACTCAGATTTTATAGTGTGATTTTGCCTTTTGAAAGGCAGATACTGCAAATGAATGGACACTCAAATGAAAAATCGATAGTTCTTCCCTTTATCTCATCACTTACGGGATTACCTAGAATGTCTAGAGGGCAAGCAGAGCATATTTTGAGCATTGAGAATTATCTTTTGCAAGATGTTTTCAGGAATTGTCACTATCATTCCCCACATCACAATGGGGAAAAAAATAAAATCACTCAACTTATTAACAATACCAAACTACTTTGTTTTGTGCATGCCTCCTTTGTCGTAACTCAAATCCCAGACCTGTGTCTGCACTCAAAGAAAAGTGGTACCTTTCCCATTTCTGAGTAGTCTGTTCCTCTTTCCATATGCTGGCCTTGGAAACCTAGGTGATCTTTCAAAAAGTTTAAAGAAGTACAGGTGAGCCTTTGTAAAGATGTCTCAAAGTCATTAATGCCTAGCTGACCATGGCCCTGTTCTTTTAACTCTCCCTGTATTTCCCAAAAGCAGTCTGTTTATCTTGTAGGCAGCAAATTGCCTGTTCTTGCAGTGCACTCTGTATTCCTGTAGATGAGCTAACACCTCATTCCACAAATACCTCCCAGCCAAAGAAGAGGACAATGAGTTCTTTTCCCATCATTGTGAAAGACATCTTATACTCATTTGGACTTAAATTAAGTTTTATCCACACATTACCTTTCCCCTCTATTAGACAATTTTTCAGTTTCCTGGAAGGGACCCAGAGTCTGTGGTCTTTCTGCTATTTTTGCCTGTAATTTACAAAAAATTGTGAACAGAAGCAAATTATCAGCAGCAAGAGGTTGCCTTGGCTCTGTCTGAGCTGGAGTTCATTTCCACATGGCAGCCCTTCCCGAGCTGTGCTGTACCTAGAAAGGTGCTGCTCACACCTCAATGTTTTGGCCCTGGCTGAGCAGAGCTGCCACTGCAGCAACGCTGTCTCTCCAACATTCCCCCTTGCCTGTGGGCTGGGGGTGGGCAAGATCTTGGCAGGGCCAGAGCCAGGACAGCAGATCCAGCAGACCAAAGGGATATTCCATGGCACTATGATGTTTCCAATCCTAATAAAAACTAAGAGAAAGAAGGAGGCGAGGGGCATTTGTTGTTACAGTGTTTGTCTTCTGTGATAACTGCTGTGCCTACTGAAGCCCTGCTTCGTGGGAATTGGCTGGCCAACTCCTGCTGATGGCAAATAGAGAATAAGCGTTTTCTTTTCCTATGCTTCCATACACAGCCTTTGCTTTTGTATTAAACTGCCATTATCTTGAGCCACTGGTCTTTTCCATCTTATTTTCTCCTTCCCTCCTCATCCTGCTGAAGAGGGGGATGGATGGAGTAGCTTGGTGGGCAGCTGGCATCCAGCCAAAGGCAGGACTCTCAAGGTGGGAAGGCTGTTCTCACCATAGTTCAATGTGACAATTCTGAGGGATTAATGCTAGGTAGGTTTTCTTTTTCTGTAAGTTCCTGGAGGGCAATTCAGACCTGGGCCATAAGCCAGGTGAACTTTCTGCATGTTTCACACCAGAACAGAAATGTTTGAAAGCTTTAGAATGAGCTGATGCCTTTGGAAAGTACCTGGTGTCATAAAATGATATGTTTTCTCCATTAGGCTTCCCAGGAATACAGCAGAGGTAAGCTTTTGGTAGAGGATAAACAAGGGAAAGAGAGAGAGATGCCAAATTTCCCTCCTGATCCACAGGTCTAATGCTCTGATAACTTCAAGTGAAATAGCCTTAACTATAAAGAAAAACAGTTATTGCTCAAGAGAATACTTAGAATTGTTCTCTCTGCATATAAAGCAAAGAAAACCTGAGAGAAAAAAAGTGTTGTGATTTGCTGTGTCTTTGTCTGACTCCCCAAGCCCTAGGGACAGAGGATGAGATGTCTTATACTTCACACCTTGTACAGTTCTAGGATGACTCCTCTCTTCCATGGTAGTTGAGTCATCCCACATGAAACAGGGCAGCTGAATCACCTCTAGCAATTTGCCATAGTAAAGGATCACACAACTGCCATCATATGAGAATATCTCCACTGGCCATGAATCTGAGCGTTAGGGTCCAATTTTCAGAAGTAGTTTCCCTAGCTTGCGAATGCCTAGAATTCACAGAAGCAGAGTCCTAAGGCTAAGAAAGGATACCAAATGAGTGTCCCTTTTTGGACTAGTGTCTGCTTCCCAGTGGGAAAACTTCCTTTCTCTCCTTTACACTGCATATTATTTTGTAATATGCTCTCAGGAACTGCTGAACTAATCAAAGTAATCTCTCTGCAAAGGTGTGTATATCAACATCAAATCTAATGAAGCAGGAATACAGCTTCCATAATGTCTAATTTACTTTAAAAAATAGATATTTATTCTGTGATTTGATTACTCCGCAAAACATATTATGCCAGAAAAGGCAATGCTTCCAGGCTAACTGGAAATAAAATATTTTCAGTGTCAGACTCGTTAAGATGAGAGGAAATAAGAAGGAAGAAAAATGTCATTTCTGACCCAGGGAAAAGGAGGACTTTATTTATAAGCTGTATGTAAACAGATTGAGTGTTGGCATTGTCCAAAACTAAGACATCAAGTAGAAGACTAAGAGGATCTAAGCAAAATGAGAATGTCAAGTCAAAGATCACATCTGATCTAGTATGTTTGCTTGTCTTGAAGATTTTTTTTTGTCTCAAACTTTGTCTTATCAGTTTGACAAGATCAAAATATAATTGCGTGCAACTCCTTTGAGTACAGAGTCCACACATGGGAGACCTCCTATTGTCCCATTTCTCTGCACATCAATTATTTCTGCACTTTCTGCTCTACTCCCCAAGAAGCTTCATTTGAACATAGCATGGCCTTTGCCAGCTTTGCATTGTGGCTTTCTGCAATGGTATCTCCTGACTATTTAGTAGTCAAAAGCAAAATTATCTTCCAGAAAGGTCCTTTCCCCCAAAATGTCCAACACCATTGTTTGCTGCAGCAAACAATGCAAAGCAAATTGATCCTTACAGTGCAAGCACTGTGTGTGCACAGAGGGACGGATTTGGAGTTCACATCAATGTCTTTTTAAGTTCATACATTAATGTCACATCCACCATTGCCCTGATGTTCATGTGTCTGATGTGACACAGAGAGAAGAAGGGAAGAGCACACTCTACTAAGTGACCATAGAATCACAGACCTTGGCAAAGGTGAAATTTGTCACTAGGTGGATCAGCCAGCTCTGGGTGCACTTCTGCCACAACTGACTTGGTTGTGTCTACCAACACTCCAAGGCAGGGACACTCAATGAAATCTCTCTGCCTTTCACAATGGGCCTGCTAATAATTATTCTTAGGGTGTCATGGTTTTAGAGCCTGTAGAGTCTAAGAAGCGTCTCTGCTGGTTAATGTTCAGTGGCCTGGTAATAACAAGGGATGCTTCCCTCCTTAAATGACTGTCAAGGGAAACTGCAGCACTATAGGTGAGTGCCTTTCATTAGAGGCTCAGCTCCTGTTCGTACCAAGAAACGCAATCCTTCAGTTTATGGTTAGGTACTGCAGGTGTTCATTTAAGGAAAGGTACATGTGCAGAGCGGGGGAAACGCAGTTCCCACCATTACTAACACAGCTTTCTCACAAAGGCTTTCCAGTAACAGTTCACACCATCTATTTTTAATACCAACTGCAATTAAGCTAATAGCTTGCACAGGTCATTTGGACAGTGGGTGGAAGGCCTAAACTCTGTGATACTCAGGCTGCAGTATCTGCTAGAAGAGCTTTATAACACACTGTGCCGAATTCTCTATCGCAAGTAAACTTCACTTTATGACAGTAATGGGCCTTCATCTGGGAATACTGCAATTTATCTCTTTTTGCATAGTGCAATGTAAAGCCAGATTTGTGTGAATGAGAATCCATTCATGTGTACTTTACCTAAACACAGCTGAAAAGAAAGCAGGCTACTCTTGAAACAGATGGATATTTGCTGTTTTCTGCCTAAGGTATTTGTGTGGAGTTTTTTTTTTTTTTTTTCTTTTTTTTTTTTTTTTTTTTTTTTTTTTTTTTTTTTTTTTTTTTTTTTGGTTTTTTTTTTTTTTTTCTTTTTTTTTTTTTTTTTGTTTTTGTTTTTGTTTTTGTTTTTTTGTTTTTGTTTTTGTTTTTGTTTTTTTAACTAAAGAGTAGAGAAGGATGATGTCAGGTTTTATCCCTATGTTTTATTTTTAGAAGCAGACCAACAAACAGCCATGACCTAAATTCTATAAGACAGAAGTGCATACAAGCACATTGTTAAATATCAGAATCTATTTGAGTTCTGACAATTTCAACAGAACTGTACAGATGCATCTTCTTTAAAAGCAGACTACAAAAAACTAACTCACCAATATGGTGAAAAAGAAGTGTATATTTAAGACAGAGTGAACTCGACCTTCTAACCTCTTTGTCTTCCCACAGAGATAGTGTGGGAATAGCTTTAAAATTCAGACATGAATTGGTCAAAGGCAAAAACCGGATACCAGGACTTTTAATAGAGCATGAGTTTTATACTATCATTGAAGTGAAGCTGGAATCAGGATGGAGCAAGCTGCAAACTGGGCATGTGCGGACTCTGCCCTCTCTTGTATTTAAATGGAAGATGCTGCTGCTGCCCTTTGCTAAGCTGATGATGGACTGAAGCAATCTGAAGCTCTAGTGAGAAACTCTGCACTGGATCTCACACCATTCCAAAGAATCTGACAACCTGCTTCACACACACAAAGGTAAAGTGGCTGACTGATATTCAGAGGACAGCTCTTCTTTCTTGGCTTTTATTTAGATTTTGTTTGCCTGAATAACCAGCCGGTTCAGAAGGAGATCTTTTGTCACTCCAAGGACACCAAGAGCCCCAAAGCTGTGGAGTCCTTCAATGCATGGAATGACTTGGAAGCCAATGCCTACGCACAGATGGATCTGCCTCTTAGAGCCCCAACAGTAAGTGTTTTCTGTCACTTAAAGCTGTAGCATGTAGATCTCTGGCAAGGCTGGCATTTATAGGACTGTAAATGGACAGTTAAGGAGCATGTACACATTTAATGACGTAATGCAATAAGGCTCGACGTAACAGAAACTTTTACATCTTCTTTTTATTTCTTGAACTATTTATTTAATGCAGAAAGAGCTATACAAGTAGTGTTTTTCAGCAGAGTTGCATGGACAGAAGACAGGCAAGAATGTCTAATGGCAAAGTGCATTAAATATGTTGCAAACCATCATGACAAGATGTTCTTGTATGTTAAACTGCTGTTTAGCAGTTCAAACACAATGCTCTCTTGTGTTGTTATTCAGGGTGGAAATCCCCATAACTTCTGCAATAATCTGTAAGTGCAGTGGAGTGCTTATGTAAATGTTAAAAGAGTTATGTGCAGTTACCCAAGAAAGTTGTTTTGAAGGTTTTCTCAGGTAAGTCCTATCAAAGCTCTTTCTGAGTTTTTGTATACTAAAAAGAAAAACATTTTCCCTGGAAGTGTGAAAGTGAGAATTTGTTGTGATGACACTTCAGGATGTACTTTTTTGGGTTTGCTAAAAATTTTCGGCATCCCACCCCACAAACCTGAACCAAAGAAGTTCAGAAATCCTCTTCTTGGCTTTTTCTCTCAGAATATTATTAGGACTACAGGTTTTGTTCATGTGCTGTTTTTACAAAAGTCTGTTTAAAAGTTTATAATGAAAACATGAACCTAATTTTTAAAGTTTTTTGAAATCTATTTTTTAATAAATCCTGGGTATATGCAGGATATTACAGAAAAATAAACAAAGAAGTGTCCTGAGCCAAGGTGCATACAAGACTAAATTAGACGGATAACACATGAAAAAAGAATAGCAGAACATAGCAGGGAGGCAGAAAGGGGCTAGAGAGTGTATGGCAAAATGGGAAAGGATTCTGGGGACACAGTGATTTACATTGGAAAATTAAAAATTGATCTTTTCCATATTCTCGAATTGAAAAAATTGATCTTTTCCATATTCAGTTCTGCTGAAAGATCAAATTAGCTGTCCCTTTCCTCTCCCTAGGCCAACTGTCTGTATCACCAAAATTTTGCATTTTCATTTGACAGAAAGACTGGCTTAAGAGAGTTTCAGGAGTGAAAGCAGTGTGTGCTGCTTGTGGCTGAGATTAAGTCCGGAAGATAGGATATAAAATCTGCTATCCAAATTGCTCAATAGGACAAGCATCATCTATGGAAAGCCCTGCTGTCTACTGGAAAGAGGGCTTAGCAGTTAGCGTCACCCTGCTGAAACTATGATTGAGGGGGGATTACACTCCTCTCTGTGCTGCCTGTCACCACAGAGCTAGTGCCCACAGAGGCAAGCTCAGAAATCAGAGCAAGGACCTGTAAAGGAAAATAAGTGCTATCAGTTTTTTGAGGCCTCTTGTAGGTAGGCAGTATAAACACCACACAAGGAACCCCAGGAAATTGCAGTGTTTCTGGTCAGTTAATTTTTCTAAACTATGTAATTTGTTGAAATGTAAAAGCCCTAACACTATCATTGGTTGTCTAAGTCATACTGTGTAAATAAGGGGCTTTGTTACCTGCATTTGTAGAAAAATTAAGAACAAAGAAACTTGTTATACTGCCAAAGTTGACGTTGGACTGTGAAAACTTTCTATGTTTTGGAACTGAGCTCTATTCTTTTATATTCCTCCTGAAAAACTAGTGCCTCCAGTTTGAAGTATAAATGAATACTTAAAAGCAACCACATAGCACTCCCTATTTTCTTTCCCCTTTTGTTGTCTTGTTTTACACCAAATTAGATACAATCCTTCTGCCATGTTCAGGCAGAAGTAGCTGAAAAAAATGTCTTTGACATAGCTTTTTCTGCTCCTGGCTTTGGAATTGATGTCATACAAATCAATCAATCAGCATCAGCACTGAAATATGTTCAAATGACCTTATGAAGATTTCTTCTTTCCCTGTAGCTATAACTAAACCTGATCTTACCTTGCCATTGAGAGACTGTGAGGAGTGGGCTATATCAGACATGATTTATATTTACTATCAGTATTTGCTTGCATGGCCTTGCTCCTATCAACATCACTGTTAGCTTTAGCAGGACTTCAGAAATAAACATCTCCAAGTGAATGGTTCCTAAGTTATATGATTTTATTTTCTCACTCTGAAAAAGTACAGATGCTTTTTTCTCAATAATAGTTGAATTCTATTCTTGGAATGTTGTCCTTTTATCGCTTACACACAAATACTTTTCTCATGCTATGGGGATGTGTGTTGGACTTTCAGAAATGGTATATCTTCAACCAGAAGTTATTTAGAGGTTAGCTGGTTTAGTTCATTTGGGCTTTTTATTTAATCAATTATAAAGTAACTATTTAGAAAACATTCTCTTTAGGAAACTGTATGATAAATGGATTCCCAAGACAAAACAGACACAGGCATCAAATATTCCTGGGTTTGATATCTGATCTAGACACCCTTATTACCTGGACAAATTACTTAGGAATTGTGATTTTGGGTTAGATTGCAAAGGAGTTCCTTCATCCTTTTAACTGTCCTCAGATTAGTGTCTTAGAGGATCCTGACAAACTTCACAGTGCAATACAAGTTCTGCCCTATGTGCCTTAATGAATCTGCCCTGTGGCTGATTCATTTTTACTCCCTTCTTTGCTTGCACCAGGCCTTAGTCTGTCTCTTCCTAGAGAAGCAAGCTGGTTCCTCAGATTGTCCCTCAAGGAAGAATTCTGCCTCCCTTGCAAGCAGCTGTGGCAGCAGGTCATAAATATAGAATAATGACGCTCCATATTGTGCTGCAGCAAGGATTTCGACATATTTATCCGTAAAACATTTGCTCCTCTCCAAACTCCCAGAAAGCATCTCAAGTTTGTAAGTCTCAGGTAACTTTACTCCAAAACAACTGAAAACAGTCCTGTTTTACTTGTTTTGTTTTGGCAGTAAACAAATATTCCTTTAGGGAAAACAGTGAGCATTTTAAGAAGGCAAACTTCATTAAACCTAGCTGCTTCCCTCTAGTCTAGTGTTTCCACAAGGACACATTTAAACCTGCTGGAAAGAAACACATTGACAGAGCAACTCCATAACTTCTTGACTTAGCATCTATTGAGGCAAATGACAGAGGAGAATTTAGCAAAGGATTACACCTATATATGGAGGATTAAAATTTATGGAAGACTAAGATTTTCCTTTCCAATGGATAATAATGTTGTTTTAGGGTATAAACCAATTACTAAGACTCTTCTTAAAATTAAATTCCCACATCACTGTTCATTATACACATTTGCTATCTCTAAGAAATGCCCAGTCCTGGCTAAATGCAGGATGGTGTTCTGTCAGGGATGCTCGTCTGAACTAGTGTGGCACTTCTCAAATTGATTCTGCAAAACGGTAGTGTAAATAAATAATAAATTACATGCCCTCCAGAGATTAGATGCATATATTCTTACACAGCTCTAGCAAAAGGCCTGTTTTCATAAACACCAAAACAAAGTTATAAAATCTGCTTTTAATCTTGACTAAAGGTAGAGGGAGTTGGGTTTGTTGAGCCTGGGGAAGAGATAGCTTTGAGGAGACCTTAGAATAGCCTTCCAGTACCTGAAGGGACTACAAGAAAATTATAGGGGGAAATTTTACAAGGACATAGTGGTACAACAAGGGGTAATGTGTTCAAACTGAAAGAGGGTAGGTTTAGATTAGATATTAAGAAGAAATTCCTTACTGTGAGGATGTAAGGCTCTGGGACACATTGTCCAGAGAAACTGCAGATACTCCATCCCTGGGAGTGTTCAAGGCCAGGATGGATGGGGCTCTGAGTAACCTGGGATAGTTGAAGGTATCCCTGCCCATGGTAGGGTTGTTGGAACTACAGGATCTTTTAGATCCCTTCTAACCTAAACCAGTCTGTGATCCTATGAACAGCCCCAAGACCTCCTCCCCAGGGCTGCTCCAAATCTCTTTTTCACCCAGCCTGTATTTGTGCTTGGGACTGCCCTGACCCAAATGGAGGTCCTTGCACGTGGCCCTGTTGAACTTCATGAGGTCTGCATGGTCCCATCTCTCAAGCCTGTCCAGGTCCCTCTCCACGATGGAATCTCTTCCCTCCAGCCTGTTGACTGCACACAGCTGGGTGTCATCAGCAAAGGTGCCGAGAGTGCCTTCAATCCCACTGTCCGAATTGCCAACAAAATGTTAAATAGTGCCAGTCCCAGCCCAAATATCTTAATTACCAGGTGTTTATAGAAAGACGGCTGAACAGAAAACATGCAAGGCAACACGGCTATGTATCATCACTGCAATTGAAATAGTTGTTCAGAGTATTCTCAGAGGACAAGTGCTACGATATAGATTGCAACGGGGGAGTTTTTATTCTCCCTTGCCAACCAAGTACTTGTACTGTGCGATGATAATAGAAGACAGAATAAACAGGGCTAATGCACTGGAGAAACAAAATAGAGAAAGGCTTTGAGAATTATCTGATTTCTTGATTATCCTGCTGACCTGATTTTCTCAAGCACTATCTTTTTCTCCCTGTCCTTTATTTTGATTCCCACAGAAGACACAGGGCTGAACTTGATACAGGCATGTATTTTTGTCTTCTACTAAGGAAGCTGTATGTATGTATGAAACTTAGTGATGGATTTGAAGTGCTTAGGCCTGATCTAATGTCTTTTTGATCAACTAGTACATTTCCTTGACCTAAAGAATAATAATTGCATTTCCAATGAAAATGGTGAAACTACTTTCTTTTTAATAATTGATTTTTATCTCTTAGAGCTATGTCCTCTGGTAAAAATCCAAGGCCTATAGGGTGTCCACACTAAAATGCTAATTTATTCCTTTTGCCACACACCTTTTCCTGATTATATATGTGGTTTTATAATTTATGCCCTAGCACTGCTCCAGTATAAATATTATTCATTTATTTTTTCTCACACTTGACATTTTTATTGACTCTGAACGTCTGTCATTCATAAGTAGTTTTAAAGTCTTCTACTTTCCCTTAAGTAACCTTGCCTCTCTTGTGATTTCTCCATGTATTTATATTTGTCTTTCAAAATTTTCCTTGTCCTTAATTCTCCACAAATTTAGTCCAAATTAAATCCTCTTTCATGTGTTCTTCATAGCCAAAACAAGCTCCTTTAATTGCTTCATTTCTATTACATTGATCCAGTTCTGATTAAATGGATATCTACAGAAATCGCACATCTAGCTATGTCAGAAATCTCCATTCCACTAATAATCATAATTAACTCTCTGCAGAACATCTGTTTAAAAATGTTCTAGCCACAAAACTACGGAGAAATACAGCCAACCCAAAGAACACCTGATCTCATTTACTTGGAGAAGTTTTATCTCAGGCTCTCCCTATCCACTTGCTATTAGTATGGGATTATTTTTTTGTTAGTTTACTGGCAGAGTGTTGAGCACAGCAATTTCTAGCTGGGCAAGATGCCCATTGATGTCAATGATGTTATGCCAACTTCCAATTCGCTGCAGGAACCTGAACCATAAATGCTGTGATACTGTCATTCAGTTAGTGAACCAAACTCAACATTTTGTTCCAATTACAATAACAGCCAGAACTACATTTTCTTCCTCTAAGATCAGAGTATTTGTCCAGCATTTCATTGCTGCTAATGTAGAAACCCAGGGAGTGCACTCTGGTGGTTGAGGGTGGCTGTGGGCAGATCTTCAGCACACAAAGCAATCTCATCCAGAATTCCAGGCACTCCTGGGGTTCACCTCTTGTTACTGGCACATTGGTTTTAAATACACACTGCCTGTAATTACCTTGGCCCAACTTCACAGATGTATTCAGAAGTAATGTCCGCTTCTATTGTCAAAAGATACTCATTTCCAATACTGCAATCTTCAGACTTGGCTACTGAATTTTGCTGTGAGTTATTAACTAAGACACAAATGATTCTTAATCAAGAACACAATGGTTCAATCAAGTGGTTTATGAAATACTTCACAGAGAGCAAAATACCTTGATTCAGGCAAATCAAAACCAGAACTCATGTGGAAACCAGGCATAAGGTATAAAGGATTTGTGGTTTAGTTTTTCTGATCCTCAATTTAGTTTCCAAAAGACTCTTGTTCAAACTTCCAGTCTTTTGGTAATCAGCTCTTGAGGGCAGCTCAAAATTCAGTGTTATTCAGTGGGGAAAATGAAGTGGCCATACTGCTAAAGGAATAAATGCCTATTTATCCATATAACATTTCTACTTAGAGAAGTCTAGCCTGTGATATAAGAGGACAACTGAAATTGTACTTCACAGGTACAGAAACTTTCCTGAAATTACATCTATAGGAAGCTTACTTGTTGTTAAATACTGCATTACCTGATATCAGAGCAATGAAACAGGTCCCTTTCTGTCTCTTTTTCTTCTTATTTTTCTTTTGGGAGAGAATAGGTTGCTTTTCTTCACCAAAATTCTAAATCGACAGTAAGCATACAAACCATCCTTTGCCCTCCCAATAGCATATTTATTCCCCAAAGATGGTCAATAGTAAATGGAATTTTAATTTATTCTGACTTTTTTTTCTTGTTGTCTTTTTGCATTCTTGACCATTTTCCCTTCTAGAGAAGCACATGCCAGCTTATTCAGAAAAGTTTGGCAATATACCTATGACCTCTTATTTGCTCCACAGAAGATGACAGTGCAAGATGTTCCTCATGCCTTTCCCACAGTGGATGTCCCAGATCATGCCCATTATACAATTGGAGTTGTCATTCTTATAGTGGGGATTACAGGCACTCTGGGTAATTTCCTGGTCTTCTATGCTTTCTACAGGTACCTTTCTTTTGAATGTCTTTTTAAATATTCAAATGTATGAACTTGAACTGTATCCTGTGTGCTGCAAACACAGTCCAGGAATTATATCAGACTTCTTTACTGGCAGAGTAAAATGCACCAAGAGACATTGTTGTAGGAAAAGTGTGTCAAACTGCCATTTCCCTCTTACTTGTTCCCATTAACCACAGCCACAGCAAAATTGTTAGCAAGATTGCAAAGACCCACCCAGATATTCCAAGCAATAGAAATGCAGCCAAAGTGGAATTGTTACAGTGATTTTTTATTTTTTTTTTCTAGTGGCTAACTGTGTCTGCATTGAACTGATGGGCTGGTTTGCACCTCTGTACCTCACAAAACTGCTCTATTTTAGATGTTTCCTTTCTCCTGTTTCTTACTAGTCAGTTTCCTTCTTCCCTCCTGGTCATTGATGGCCATGTCCCATTTTTTCACATTTTCCAACATTTGGTTCGTTTCCTTTTAACTAAAGCCACATTCCAGCTTTGAGGGAAATTGGATCTCTGGCAACAATGTCATATGCTCACCATTCCTGTTCACTCCTCATTCTGAGTCTGATTTGTCACTCTGGAGCAGAGCATTGATGTGATGTTCAACCAGTGAACTTCTACTGTGTGATTGGTCTTTAGGTATTAATGTAATAAACCAAAATAACAGCAACAAATGATAGGATAATTTGGCTGTGTTAACTTAGATCACTGGAGTGCAGATGAAAGTTGTCTTGGTCTCAAGCCTGTATTTATGGGCAATAGATTTCAGCACATTCATTCCAAGTAGATACCAGCACTTAAGTGAGAATTACAGTGGCCTTAAGAATAGAAAAGGTGTTGGCATGCAGATCAGATATGTGAGGATGAAGGACATGAGCCAGCTTAGCTCTTTGGCTGGTCCCATACAGGAAATCCAGCTATGGCACTTCCACTGGAGGACACAGCTTGTCTTCTTTTGAAGGTGACATGAAGACAGAAAGGGGTACTGATAGCTAAGTAACAAGTACATCAGAAATTCAGAAAAAAAGTTTAGGTGCTTACAAAGCAGCCTCAGGTAATGACAAACTGTAAGAGAACCAGCTGCCTGAAACAGAAATGTGTTCAGTGACTTTGCAGACTATAAATTAATATGCATAACCCATAAGCACCTGCTAATAATACCTCCTTGCTCCTAAATTGACAGAAAGGGGACATCAGTCCTGGTGATTGATTCTGGACCAGTGCAAAAAAACATGGTTTATTCACCTATTTTTCAGTTATATCTACGACTGAAATTGAGAAAGGAGCTAAGTAGCTACACTGAGCCCCGAAGTGAAAGTGAAGAGCTCTCGGTTGAGTTTTATGTGTACCCTTTAAAACACAGTAGTGCAATATTATGAATAACAAAAAGCTGGTAGAATACACCAAAGTCTGCTTATTGCTCTTTTAAATACAGAGTCTGGGCCAGTGAAATGAGTGTCACAGAGAAGAACTGACATAAAACTAAGTGCTTGATGTGGTTCATAGTGAGTTTGCTCAATCCCTGTATTGGGAAGTCACTGTTGATCTTGTCAGCTGTGGAAAATGCGTGCCTCTTCTCCTGCTTAACATGGACCAGATCCAGATATCCATAGTGTACATCAGCTTTAACTTCCTGTTAATTGTGGGCATGCAGAGCACTGGTTAGAATATGTAAGGAACAGTGTGATTTGTCCCCATCACTGAGCAGGTTATCAGAACAATCCTTTAAAGTGCACAGGAGTCTAAGGGTGTAAAACTGAGCCTTGCTTGTGTTCCCTCATGAGGGAAATGAGAAGCACTTCTTCACCATGTAGCATTCTTGGTATTTGTGCGCTCACAGGAGCGAGTAGCAGCATTATTAACAAGGCAGCAGTGTTTAGCAACATTTCTTCTGATCTCTGTAGGAGTAGGAGCCTTCAGACTCCAGCCAACATACTCATCATCAATCTAGCTATTAGTGACTTCCTGATGTCCATTACACAGTCTCCAGTTTTTTTCACCAGCAGCCTCTACAAACACTGGATTTTTGGTGAGAAAGGTTTGTACATATTCTTTCTAAGATTTCACTATGTATGTTCTTACCATAGTGGCAGTTAGTCTATCTACCCTCAGGTACTCTTGCAAAATTGAGAACATTTCTCAACATTGTTTCAGTGTTGACACAAACATTTCTTTGAATATTTGTGTCTGTGTGCAATAAATACACATTGCCATCATGAGAGGAAAATTACATTAATGAGACAGATACAAAGGCACCACTGGCACCATGAGGCACAGCGCTAATCTTCTTGCCAGGGTTCTTCCCCAGTCACCTCATGACTCAGTTACTGCTGGAATCCTCTGACCAAGAAGCACTCCCCCTCAGCACACCAGCTTAAAAGCCTTTCTAAATAACCTGCTCTGGGACTTGCACATGGTACAGTGAGGCAAGAAATCCCAGAAAACCTGTTTTTTCACGGCAGAAATGTTAACACTTCCTGTGTAGTAAGAAAATGTGTAATGAAGGTGCTTTCATTCTTCCAATACAACTGTTAAAAGAGAAAGACTAGTCTTTGCACCTTGAACAGGTACTGACAGAAAGGAAACTCAGAGAAGCAAAATTGTTATTTTATCTCTGATGACCAAAAGCATATTTTATTTTACTTACTTTAAGTGTTCATTTGCATATATGTAAAACTGATCCAAACCACTGCTTTTAATCATTAGGTTGTTTGAACAATTGAAATCACTCATTAATGTATTCATAGTCTGAATATTTACTTCAGCTAAATTACTCATTAATATATTCATATTTACTTCAGTTTTGCTGCCCTTGAGATATGAACAGTACTGAATCAACTATATCCCATTGTTAAGCAAAGTAGCTGCTTCTATGGGATCTGCAGTAAAACTGGAGTTAAATAAGATTTTAATGGACTGCTGAAATTATCCCACTAGAAACACCAGAAATCAATGAGTGGAAGTATATTAAGTATTACTGTCTCCAGTAATTGAAGCAAACAAAATCTTTGAAGTTTATCTCCATGGATAATGTAATTAGCAAGATAAACAGCAGCTTTGAAGTGGCATTATAACTGCAGGAAAACACAAGTTTCATTGCTTCAAAAATTCCAGAAGACATTAGTTCATAAGAAACACAGACTTGAACTCTCCTAGAAATAATTAGCATGGGTAGACTAATTTCACTGCTCCTTCTGTCATCTTCATTGCAAGGCTGTGAGCTGTATGCCTTCTGCGGAGCTCTTTTTGGCATTACATCTATGATCACTTTGATGGTGATTGCCTTGGACAGATATTTTGTCATCACTAAACCTCTGGCTTCTGTTGGAGTGACGTCAAAGAAGAAGGCCCTAATAATCCTGGTAGGAGTCTGGCTGTACTCTTTGGCTTGGAGTCTCCCACCCTTCTTTGGATGGAGTAAGTGAATTGGAATAAAACATTTTTGCCCTCATAATATTGGATTAAAGACCAGTTAAGGGTATAGAAGAGGGTTGAATTAATAGCTCACATACGGGGCTCAAATAGACCAATTTGGAAAAAAAAAAGAGATGAAATATATGTTGAAACTAAAGGTCTGTGATCAAAAGAAGAGAATGCAGTGGGCAACGCAGCATATTAATACAATGGCACTTAAGCACATTACTAGTTGCATGAAGGGCAGTAGATAAATTATTGGCCAAAATTTATGAAGAATGCACCTGGTCATTACCCCATGTCTACTCCCATTGAATCAAATTAAAAAACATATAAGTTAAATAAATATATTCATATTACTTCTGGTGAATTTTCACCCCCAAAGGTGCTGTTTAAAACAGCAGTGTCAATCTAATTCTTTTAGTCACATAGAAGAGGAATACAGTCTGAGCTTTTGTGCCAGGAGGTCTTCAGTTAGTCCTGATTGTGTTCTGAATGGACAAATTGCAATTGGTGTTGTCCACGTTCTCCATTCAGCCACTGGTGTTGTCATTGGCTTCCAATAAGCATGGCATTTAGTAGTGACTAAAATGCTTTTGTAAAAGTGAATTTTGCACATGGAAATTGGAACATTTATGCAGCACCCTGATCGGTGCTATTTGTTTCTGTTATTCCTCCTCATGGGAATCTGCCTCACCAGCATTAAATTTATTTCCTGAGAGTCACCAGTCACAGTCACTAAGTTAGAATGAAATCATCATTCAAAACCCCAGCCCACCATCATGCTCCTTAATTCCAGAAGAGAATGTGTCTGCAGACTGAGGTGAGAACATAGATGTGTTTGACTAGTAAAGGATGCAACAGCCAAATCAGGTACTGAGTAGAATTTCAGCAGAGTTGTGTTATTGTCATATTGTTGCTATTCTGGTCCCCCCAAACATGAAGCATGCTTAAGCAGGCAACCTGCAGTACTGACAGAAACAGTTTTTAGTCGAGTGAGGAACTGATAGAATAACAAAATTCCAATATAGCCTTAGATTATAGATTTTCAGTTGGAAAAGGTGGAATAATTGCTTGAAGGGTGTTATTATCATGTAATTAGATTGTAATAGTGCCCACAGTATGAACTCTCACACTGTAATTAGATGCATTTGAGAACATCTGGTGCAATATTTTCAAGAGTGGAACAGAAAATATCAGCGTAAACATTTAAAATTAGAATTCCAAAGTAAAAAGACGTTGCTATTGCCAATTTATTTACTTAACACTTTGAAACAGTTCCTTTAAAGAGAACACATTTTATTTCAGGCAGAACACTAGGTATGGATGATTTTTTTTTTAAATTTTACTCAGCTTTACTTCATGACAAAATAATTTGGGGTACACAATAAATCTTTCTCCTTTGCTCAGTGAATTTCTCTTATCTGCACACGCTTAGAAAAGTGGTACCTAGAGCAATTGGTTTTACTCCTTAGGAAGTAATTTGACAGGAAATTGAGATATTTAAAAACAATACAGGTCTGGTCTAAGAACCAAATAAGTTCTTGGAGAGATTCCCTTTGATTGTGATGAGTTTTAAACAATATTGAAGACTGAAGCAAAATTATCCTGTTTTCTGAAGACTTAGACTGCTAAACATAAATTCAACAGGGAAACAAAATAAAATATAAAAGTGCTTTACACGAAGAACTGTTTATCCTTTTAAAACTTTTTTTCCCTTTCAGAGAATAGGACTAAATCCCATGTTATTCTGAGTATCTTCTCTACTTTCTGCACTCAGAATAACAATCACTTCATGGTTTCTGCCTTCTCCTGTCTTCCCTTCTAGGTGCATATGTTCCTGAGGGTTTGCTGACTTCCTGCTCTTGGGACTACATGACTTTTACACCATCAGTCCGTGCCTACACGATGCTGCTTTTTTGCTTTGTCTTTTTCATTCCTTTGATTGCTATCATATACAGCTATATCTCTATCTTTGAGGCTATCAAGAAGGCCAACAAGTAAGTAGCCAGAAGTCCTGAATTTTTATTCTTGTGTTTAAGTGACTGTTTGTTTTCTTAAAGAAAGAAAGAACAGAAGAAAACTGGGACATTTCTCACATTTATTTTGTAAGCACAACTGAAGCAGCAAACCAAATGAGAATTCTGTCAGTAGTCAACATGGTAAGAAGTATGATTCCTAGAAGGGCCATTCCTGAATTTAGGCCTGAGCTTATGAGTGTATCATCTAATGACATGGAAAAGGGTACAGAAATTAACCAACCAGAATAAAAACAAAAGGGACCTCAGAAACACCTAATGACAGGGTATGAATAGCTATTTCACAGAAAAATAGGTGGAATTGAACTATAAATTGTGAAAAAAGAGAAAAGGATGAAAAGGAGACTAAAGACTTAATGGCAGGACTCTATGTGCTTTAGAAGTAAAAAGCAGCCTGCCACTCCATGTGCCATCTGGAGGTACCAGTCCCATAGATCCCAGCAGATCTGGTCACTTAGCTCAGAAGTAATAAGTGACAGCAAGGTAGCAAAATAGCAAAACAGGACTCAGGTAAGCAAAGAGTCTAAGAGTCTTTAATTCAGCATTATTCAGCTGGCTTAAATACTTGCTTCATGTGGAAAATCTTTTGGTACAGGGCTATTTTGTTCATTGAAGCACATCTGGATTTTGCCATTGATTAGTGCAACAGAAGTGCATCAAATTGTGAAGGATGGGTCACATACTTGCATTAACATGCAATAAAAGTGCCTGAGTTTTAGCCTATAGCAGCAGAAGAGTTGCCCCACTTCATGAAGCTATTTTCTCACTTCCCTACCTTCATATTTTGCTGTTGTATGTTTATTTTCCCTAGGTCTTTTCAGACATTTGGATGCAAACGTGGAAATAAAGAGTTCCAGAAACAGTATCAGAGGATGAAAAATGAGTGGAAGATGGCGAAAATTGCACTGATTGTCATCTTGTTTTTTGTCATTTCCTGGTCACCATACTCTGTTGTTGCTCTGGTAGCTTTTGCTGGGTAATTACAAATATATCAGCAAAGGAATATTCAGTGAAAGCAAAAGATGTAGAATTGTAAAAGACAGATGAAAGTCAAAGCTACTTGTCACATTTGATGTCTGAAGCGTGTCTAAAACATTCATATATTTAGGAGGGATATTTAACAAATGGAGCACGTGCTGACTGATTTTTTTCTTTGTTTGATTTTAAGAAAATTTAACAAAACCAAATGACAAAAAGAAAACAAGACTATTATTACTGGCAACATAAACTGCCACGTTGAAGATTTCTGAATGCATTCTCTATGCTAGGATACTTGAACTATCTGAGCTTTATTTAGCACCAAAATGCTAAATAAAGCACTCCAAAAAGATCCTCCCAGGGGCTGACTCTCTTTTTTTCTCTACTTTAATCTACAAAAGTATATTAATTTCTTGTGTTACATCAAACTGCTGAAATTCCTTCCATGTATAAGCAAATTCAAAATTAGTACATACATGTGTTGGGAGCTTTTTTTATGCTGGATATAAAAGATCATTAATACAAATCATCAAAGCATGTTCTTCATCTATTTAACTGTCAGCATTTTGTACAGTAATTTCAATGGAAGCATGACTGTATTAATACACATAGCTTGACACCAGAGAGTTGGTACAAACCAGACACAAGTAATGGATTGGGAATCCAGATGCCTTGGCTCTACGTGGTTATTTCTCCCACCTTAACATGAATTTTCCTTCAGTTTAGCCTCTCTAAAAGTGTGTGACTATCTGTTTTAAGAAACCTGTCACCTGCAAAACCTCAACTAGATTATTCCTATGACAGTACAAAACACTTCTCTCTGTTTTTCAAGTCAGAGATAAAAGGTAGGTGTTCCTAAAATTGATAGACAGCTCAAATTTATTTATGATGGAGCATTTTGGGAGACAAGGGTGATTTTTGTTACACACCCAAGGAGGAGGCCACAGCAGGGCCTCGTCTCAAACAGTGCTTAGAAAGGCAGTTTCCTAAACACAGCAATTCTCAAATCTTAGGTTTAAAAAGAAAAAATATTGAGGGAAGTGGATTCTCTCCCTTTGTATGCACACAGGTAATTCCCAAATGCAACAAACATTTTCTCCATGAAGGTAAACATTTTCCTCATTCAGCAACATGAATCCTTTGCACATGTCCTATGTCCCATTTCCTGTCAAAGGGAACTCAGGTACTGGACATCCTCCACTGCTAACACGTGACCAGTTCAACACAGGAAAAGCAAAGAGACACAGGAATGAAACACAGCTACCTTGCTAAAAGAAAATCAGTTAGGGGATGCTTTAAACTGACCACTATGTAGAACTGTTGCGCTGTCATGTATGATTCAGCATCTGCCTCAGGAGGATCAAGTACCAGCTGAATTTGACTTCTTTTCAATGTCACACACTAAAAAATCTCAACAAATGAACAATTTTATAATTCTGCAGTATGCTAGAAATTAGCATTTTCAAATTTTGCTTATAAAGATATCTGGGGAGCAACATAGCTTCCTTCAGATTTTTTCCATTTCTGAACTATGTCTTTAAGGCAATCCTACTGGGATTTTTTTGGAGATTAACAGACCAAGCCTGGATGTCTTCTGTGAAATTTTATTGCAAGGGACTCAGATAAAATCTCTCTGCATGCTACATATGGGAGGCAGACATGGAGTCTGTGGCTGTAGTCTTGGACTAAACACAACTCTGACAGAGCAACAACATATGGAAAAAGCCTTAATTCCTTTAGAAAATATTTTGAATGGGGAATAGTGAGCTAGCACACAGTCACGCTCACTAATATTTTTGGTCTACACGTTGCATTTTCTGGGAATTATTACCTTGAACAGGGGAATGATTAGCTTAAACACAAGGCTTTGGTTTTTTGGGGTTTTTTTTTCTGAACTCTCCATCAGCCTTTACCAAAGCATTGTTTCAGCTCAGGGTCAAAAACTCCATTCCAGTAAGGTCACACTGTGTATTATCCAGAATCTGTGAAGATTTATGCCTCTCTAATTAATGTTTTTAAAGTATGATCAGGAGAAACCATGTTAAAAAATACATATGGAGAACATCCTTATCAGAGAAAAACCTTAGAGGTGAAATGGCATCTCAACACTCCGGCAGTTTACAAAATGGTTGCTATATTGCAATTGGCAAACCATTTCCACCTCGTTACAGAGCATATACATTCTCATAGTATGATGAAAAACTTCCTCATCAGGATGGTGAGGCCTTCCTAAAGGCTGACCTTGTCCTTAGGTTAAACAACATGGGAATTACCAGAATCCTGAGTCATAGGATTGCAGTCTTCATAGCAGTGAAGTACTGCCAGAGAAGCCCCAAGAAAATCCTGTTTCTCAGAAATGCCATTAGACTGATGTTGGTCTTTACAGGGAAAGGATGTAGAATTTGTTCTCTCAGTGTTTTGGTACCGTCCTCCCCTTTTACTCTCTCTAGAGCCTTAAAGCACTGTTGTGCCACTGTATAACTGCATAGAAAATGCAGAACTCAATAGTAAATATATTATGTATTTGCATTACTCTAGGTATTCCCATGTCCTAACACCTTTCATGAACTCCATACCAGCTGTGATTGCCAAAGCTTCTGTCATCCATAACCCCATCATTTATGCCATCACTCACCCCAAATACAGGTAAGTTCATTCTTACAAGCTATGTTTAATATAGCAAAGAAAATCTGAGAGTAAATTTGTCACTGCTAGGTCTTGTGAACTCTCCTTCACCTGCTCATTTTAACTCCGTAGGACAGCCTTGCCCTCCCCAGGAACAGTCTTCAATGCCATAGAAATGTCAGTGGATTTTTTACTTGGAACAAACTACTGAGCAGATGGTAGTTAGAGATGTCGATGGATACTGATCTGTATTTACCTATTGCACGACAAAAGATGGAAACCTTTCCATCTCAAAGGAAAGCACCATCAATTTTTAACTGTCTTCATGAGAGAGAGACATTGGGCAGTGTTGCAAATAGCACTTTGTTACATTAACCAGGCCAGTGAAGAGAGGCAATACAGTGAGCCGAAGCACCTCTTCCCTATTTTGTGGATCCTCATGTTTCTCAAGGTTTTCGTATTTCAGGTAGCATTTCCTTTGACAGGTAATATGAAGGGTCATTACCCACTCTAGGCTCAGATGCAGGCGGTGAGATTTGACAGATGGCAGCAAAGCCACCAATAGGCTGTTGTTTCACCACTTACAAAGACCTGCTGAGGAACTGGACAGAGAAGAGGTAGGCAGGAAGAGGAAAGCTAGGCCAGAGTTTCCTAGCACTGCATGTGAGCAAAGTAATACAGTAATAGAAATGCACATTCTGCACAACTCTACAGATAGCCAGCAAACAGATGTGTAAGAGGACCCAGAATAGCTGCTTAGGGGAAGATTAAAATAATTCATTATGTAGTACTTCTGAGAGATTCAGTTTAAAGGGACAGAATTTTATTTTTGCCCTGATTAGGCTGAAAGCAGATAAAACATAATTTTAATAGCTCTCTTCAGTTCCAAGAGTTATATTTTAATGCCCTTATCCTTGCCAAGCAATAAATTTGAGTTCTGCAGAACACTGTGAATAAGTGATCTTGCAGGGCAATTGTATATGAGATATGTGATATCTGGAAAACTCTTTTTTGTACCCAGTAATTTTCCAGTCCATGCAGCATTAGTTCATCTCTCTGAATAAATGCATTGTTTATGATGATTAAATTTTTGTGCTAACAGAAAAAAATCTGACTGGTTCTACCTCTTATCTATTAGAAGAGCCATTGCAACATATGTTCCTTGCCTTGGACCCCTACTGAGAGTTTCTCCTAAAGACTCACGATCCTTCAGCAGTTACCGCTCCTCCAGACAAGCAACCGTAACCAGCCAGTCTTCTGAGATAAGTGGGCTGCAGAAAGGAAAAAGGAGACTGTCTTCTCTCTCTGACAGTGAATCAGTAAGGGAGACACTTCCCATGCACACATTTTTTAATTACAAAGTAATTCATTTTCATAAAGATTCCTTCCAACTGGTAGATTCTTTAGAAGAAATGCATTATGGTACTTGTTAAAAAACTCCAGAGAAAATGGAGGAACAAAGCGAAATTAAAGACAGAAGGCTGAGGTGTAAAAGCAGAATGTATATAAATTTCTTCTTGATGATTGGTGACACTGAAGGAAGAGTGAAAAGATGGAACAGCAGGAATTTTAGAAAGTAAAGTGTTACCAGTAGATAAGGCTTTATAATGCCTTACCTATCAGTAACAATAAAGGAAGCATAGAGTCAGAGCTCAGTTGAAAGTCTGATCATACTTTTGGATTGTGCTTGTCTGACCATAGATTTGCAGTCTGGACACAGAAAAAAGAAACTGCTAGTCACAAAATAGTTCTCTAGTGAAAGCAAGGTTGCAATAAAATAGATAATGTTTTCTGAAAGTGGGATGTATTTGGGAACATATTAATCATCAGATTTAGACAAATCAGTAAATCCATTACAGAATCTTTCTCACAGGAGACCTCAACAGCTTGCTGCTGCCAGTCTAAGTGGAAACAAATGTTTTACACAGCAGCTGAAAACAGGGCAAGTATTTGGCATCCAGGCTCCTTCCTGTAACTCCAAGTTACATTACCAACTGTTAGTTAGTTCATTGCAGTAATTTCAAACTAAATTTCCAATTAACTGAAAAGATAAAATTTTCTTGGCAATTCATTTTCACAGTCAGGATAATAATTGTATCTAATCCAGCCAAGCGCTGAATTCTGACAGTTGTTTTTAACAGTGACATTTCAATTTCTTTGCCCTCTCTGTTCTTTCAACTTCTCAGTCCAATCAAAATGAGATTGTTCTGGCTGGTAGCCTCCAGTCAGGTGGAAGGTTTTAAAACTGGCTGATAGGAAAGGAACATCTTTATATTGCATCTCTTACACAGCAAATCTTGATTCTTAAAAGAACAACAGATTGCCTCAGTAACATGGTTTTATTTTCCCATTAACTGGAACAAAGTTTATAAACCCAGGACTCCTTCCTGAAACAAAATATTTCTCAAGCACTGATTCTGCAGTCCTGAGACATTTCCTTCTATTTATTTCTGCTTCCACCCAAGCCACTTTGGAAACTCTGGCCCTAATTCCTCCAAACACCTGTACTTTCTAAGTGGGTAGTACTATGGAAACACTGTCTCCTTGGAGCTACAAGAGGCATCAGAGAACTTTCAACAATAGATTGTAATGAAATACTATTTTCTTTCAAATTTTGCAGTGCATCCTGTGGAGGAAAATAAAAGTAAGCTGAATTTTAGATGCAACAGACTTGATAGTTTAATTTGTACTTCATATGAGCAAACATTTTATGAAGTCATATATGGCAGAACTTTTGTGAAATATCTTTTATACAATGCCTGTCTCTTTTACAATTTCTGTCTAAGTAAAACTGGGGCAAATTGGATGAAGGTCTAAGGGACCTGGAGTGATTGTTTTTGCTGTATTGATTTTAGGGCTGTACTGAAACAGAAACTGATACTCCCAGAATACTTGCCAGAAGACAAATTTCCTATGAAACGGATAAAGACACAACTCAGACTAGTGACATAAGAGCCGCACTGACAAGCCAGGATTCTGGGAATTGTGGGAAGGTAATAGACTGTGTAATACCTAAATTCTCTGACAACTGACAAGTTAACAAATCTGTACATTGTACCATAATTAATCATGAAGGTTCCTGCCAAGAAGAAGCAGATAACCTATGAGTTAACACAATGAGTAATGACTTAGAGGATATAAAAGGTCAGCAGCTTTTTATTCCCACCCTAGTTCATTATTTGGCTGTATCCATTGCATTTCTGCTGCTGTTTTAGAGAACTTAGAGTCTGCATGGAGAGTTGTCTTGTGTTCGGTTTTAAGTGTGTACTTAGTAATAATTGTCTTTCACTGTCCAAATTATTTAGTCGATCTTTCTGTTCTGTCACTATTTGCTACCACATATGGTAAGATGTAAAAAGGAAGGCTATATTTAATATATCACTGCTTTTCAGTCAGTGCTCTGCTGTCCTCTTTTTTTTCCCTATGCATTTAGCTTATGTCAGATATTGTGACATACCTTTATGTCATTTATGTCTGTCTTATCTGTGTTCATTTTTCAGACAGCTATAGATGCTGATGACATATTGATGGTGGAACTGAATGTCACAGAGTACATGAGTACACCTACTGTAAGAACTATTATTTTAATACTTAGCAACAAAAACTAATGATAATCCTAATTCCTGAGCACAAAATAAATTGGTTTTGAGATGCAAATATTACACAATATTCCCAGCGCAATGCAGAAAACATGACCACAAAGGGTGTAGACCATTGCTGAAACTAAGCAGAAGGAGAATATAGGTACTACAGGATTCTTCTGAAGTTCATCTTCTTCAAGGAACCTGAATATTTTCTTGAATTTAGTAAGTCCTCGGATTAGGTCTGTGATTTCCTTAGTGGCGCATGGAAGCATTAATTTTGTGCCATCTTTATATTAATGATGTATATGCTAAGCTGAGACAGCCATTCTGATGGCTGTACCTCTGAGACAGCCTTAGTCCTGTAGCAAATACTGCTGTACAAAGTGATGTTGTTAACTATTTAATGTTCTCTGTTTTGGGTTGCAGCAAACATCAAAAATGTGCAGCTTGGAGGAAATCAAGGTCAGTTTTTGAAACATGCCATGTCACCTATTCAGTATGATATTGTATACTGTATTAGTGTCTGTTTCTTCTTCATCTAGCACAGCTACAGCATATGGGCAAAAAATATCTGACAAGTGAGTCAACTTGCCTTAATTCTCAGCAGACATGAAAATAAAAGCAAAGAGGTGACAGATGAAAACAAGGCAGTTTTATCTTTGCAGCACTAACCCAAATCCACAGTCATCCTTAAATTGTCTCTTTATTGTTAGCAATCACCCTTGTGAGTCTCATCCTGAGGCTGATTTTTTGATACTGTGCAAGCGACAGATAACATCACTTATTATCAAAAAATGTTAGTTAATATTTCCCTCAATTTTTACCTCATTATGTAGTTTGCTTCCCCCTTCAAATTATCCATGCTGCTAACACTACATTTTACATTTCCTCTTGCCCAATGACCCCAAGCAGTCCCTCTTTATGGAGAAACACTTAACCCAATTGAATTCAGAGGCTACCTGCACATAATCACAGTATTTCTGTTCATAGTTGAATGTGCTGTCATTAGCCCAGTCTTTCTTCAAAGTATAACAGCACTTAAGCAGCAAATGCAAAGTCTTTAATGCTTTAATACATTAGTTTATTTAGCATGTGGGTTTCTGTTTTATTCATAAGTTGTTAATGAATTATTAAAAAAGTGTTCAGATCTGCTTTTCCCTGCATCATGTAAGTTTGCTTTTCAGTCAGCCATGGTGAATAGTAAAGTGCTAAATACATGGCATTTTTTACAGATGATTCAATGGGATCTCCTTGTAGATGTTTGTGTTGTCCATTTCTTATAAATCTTTGCATCCTTTAGAAAAGTGAGAGCCCAAACAGTATTGGACAAAGAAAAGGAGAGTCTCACCAGGGATCATCTTCAGCCCAGATACCCATTATTACAATAATATGCAGCAGTGTCCAAGGAGTAGAGCTGCCTTCTAGATACAAGTCTGGTTTCCTGTACCCTAAATCCAGCAGTCAGAAGCAGAACAAGAAGTCCAGCAGTTAAGCGAGTGATGCAAGCCAGAATATCACCTTAGACAACAGCTCTGGAACAGCTGAGGACTGGCTGAATTCAGAACACCTTCATAGATTGGTCAGAAATGCTCCAAAGACGCAACACAAGACAAGCAAGGATAAAAACATGAGGAGCGATCTTTTCAGCATCAGAACTCTCTCCACTGGATCACATCTTGATCTGAGCCACACTGTAATTTTAATATTTCTTCTTTATGCAGCTCATGAAAAAAATTCTTTCATTTGGATTTTACTCTGCTCACATACATTTCCACCACTGTATAGACCTTACCTAGAAGCCTTGTAGGATTAACCTGAGAGGGAAATATGATATTCAAAACCAGCTTTGTTCACTTAGTGTATTATAACTTCAAAGCCATTACAGAGCTAAAGTGGAGAAATTTGGGGGGAAATGTACATTACTTCCTGAAGATGGTTTCTTCATTATTGTGAAGTTTCTTAACCAAATGTAAACTTAATTACACAGTCAGTACTCCCTTCTCTCATTAAGGACATGTTTTCCTCCATTTTCTTCTACAATGAAAGACAATGAACTTTAGCAGTAATTTGAAGACTCATATCTTTATTTTCATTTCTGAGACAGGGAAAGAGAAAGGAGTAACACTTGAGGAAAAGGCTATGGTCCTTTCCATGCTTAGCTTCTTTTCCAAAAGTGGCTTAAGAGATGATTTTAACCCATTCTCAGCTAACTTCCCCAGAGCTACAGGAAATTATTATGAAACTCCTTCTGACTTTCCTTTAGCATGTTTCATGAGAAGAATGCAGAATACAAAACAATGTTTGTACTGAAATGTCTTATGGGTAAGTCAATATATCTGCTTTCTGATACTTCAAAGTTGTTTACCCTTTTATGCTGAAGTAAATATTGGGAGGAGAAGGCTTAGTTCCCCAAAAATAGTTGTTCTAGAGATGTATGGAATCCACATCATCCCCACTTTGGCATTTTCACTTTCCCCTTCCCTAAACAGCAGCATTTGTATAGCTGAGGGTTTTCTTCTGCAGTGACTAAAATCCACAAGACTGTACTTCTTTCCCCTTAAAGGAAAGGGAAAGAGTTCTGTCAATAGTGAATTTCAGCTTTTTCCCTTGTGTCTCTTCTAGTGAATAAGGAGAAGTGAACAAAATTAATTTGCAATTCATAGCAGTCAGTCCGAAGTGGGGCTGAGCCGAAAAGAGAGGGGCACAAAGTGCTGTTGAAACAGTTCTTCCCCACAGGCTCTCCAACAGTACTCCCTTTGGTTGCAATAGTGGAGGGAACCTAGCAAGGCATTTCATCCTAAGCAAATCAATTCTTCCCTATGTCACATCAGAAAAAGTAATAAAATCAATAAAAATATAATGAGCTTATTATTTTGAGAGGAAAATACAGTGGGTTCTAGAAGGTCTGCGGCATTGTTTTGAAGTAAACTACTGGAAACTTAGGTCAAACTGAGGTTTATTAAAAGGAAGGTTACTAAAAATGAAGGTGATAATGACTTCTGCAGCAGACAAATGTTAGATCATGAAAAAAGTGAGGCATTTAGGCTGGTAATACACTGCCAAAAGAAACACACTGTTCAAAATCCACAGTGTTTTTATGTAAATGAAATCATAGGCATCAGAGATGGAAACGAGCTGTTACAGTCTCTCCCTTCACCTATCACAACAGGATATTGTCTCCCAGCAGAGGACAATATTAAACTGATTATATATATAGCTAGCAATGAGGAGAAAGAAGAGCAAAAACATCTTCAAACAAGGAAGAGCATTCAAAGACATTCCTCTAGTCTAAGGAGTTCTATTATGACTTAATGCTGAGGCTTTTAAAAATATTTAAAAGCATGAAACATAATTCTTTCTTTGTCATGAAGGCCATTGACACTACTAAAAGATGGTAAGAAACATTAGCAAATGCTGCCTGTTCATATGGGTCAGAAAAGACTGAACCTGTCAGGAAAATAGGTCTAAATCAAATGTGCTGTTTGATGTGTTGACAAGGAATGTATGGTATGTGTCACTAATAGCTAGATACTCTGCTCCAGTCATGATTTTGTTCCAAGCAGTATTCTTCAAGACTCCACTCCGCACTCTTTTGCATACCCTTCCTCTTTCAGGGGGTATAAAAAGAATACTTCTATAGCCAGAAGTGCTTTACAAATCCACAGCATGTTGTTCTCTGTATCCTTCAACTCTAACATGTATTAGAGATTAGTTTGCATCTATAAAAAGAACTACAGCTGTTCATGCTCATCTACTTACAAGAGACTTGTAAAGCATATATTAATTAGGGAGAATTTGTTTGTGAGCACTTCAAAGCCCTTGTGTGTACTCTCTGTGTAGCTAACAGCTTTGCCTTCCTTCACCTCTGCTGTGTCTATAAAAATCATCCAGGGGAAAGCCTACAAAATTCATCTAATCTGAATATCTCTACAAGTGGTTCCACACTGTAACCCCTGCAGCATTTGCAATAAATCATAATTAGCTCACCTTTCATATCATCCTAGCAGATTTATTTGTGTCCTGTATCCTCCACTTGGCAGCAATTCTCTTGGATTTGCTGTCTCTTTACACCCTTCAACACAAATGACTGATTGGATTAAAATAATTTAGGACTGAGATGATTCACGTTTCATTTAAAGTCAATTGCACAGGCTGTTCTGCTGAGACCGCCTGTGGTTTACCATGCACTTGGACACGTTCCAGTGACTTGGAGTGTGACAGGACTAGGGCAAATCTGAGACACTTTCCTTTGGCCTTTTGTACTCCAGCAGCTGTTCACGAAGCAGGCTGCTGGCAAAGGCAATGGCAAGCGGTGCTGGGAGTTAACACAGAAGCTCTGCCCCTTCATGGGGGCACAAACTCAGGCATGGGTCACCAGTGAAAATGTTTGGTCTGATCATTCAAGCGGTTCTGCTAAGCAATTGGTCACTACTGCTGGACGTACCAAGAGCCAGTGTAATGAATGGCTGCTGCAAGCCAAGACTGAAGGACTGCATAAGGCAGAAGCCACATGTTGCCAATCTTTCCAATTTTCACATACAACCAGAGTCTTACTCCCTGTGTCTTCCAGGTTACAATCACATTACTTTTGGAAACCTTTTTACACATACCACTGAATTTAAAAGCGTCATCACAGAATATGACATTGAGTATGGACATTTCACACATTCTCAAGTAAGACAGTATTTTCCTTGAAAAACACACAGCAAGCTTGAAGTCAGAAGTAAACAAAGACACCCCCCAATGCTTTTTTAGGTGTTTCTAGAGCTTTAGGGTGTAACATGAGTAAGTCACCATTCCCACATGTGCCCATTTTCCTCAGGGTGCTTGGTGCCATTTTTTCCTCAGGCCATCCAAAGAAGTGCTGCCATGTCCCCTCATCCTCTGGTCCCTCAGTGAAAGGTGCTGCTGTCTCAGTAACTCTGACAGGGCACCTGTCTGTCCATGCTCTGAAACCGCTACTGAGAGAGGGCCTTTACCTGCAACGCAGTGTTAGTATCAGACAATGGCATTTCAGTGGCTGGTAACAAGTATCTTTGTTCAAACACTTGTGTTTGTTAGCCTTGGAGTTGCTAATGTCATAGGAATGTTATAAATATGTTTATATAAAAGCAGTCTTAAAACAGGTAAATAAATTCTTATTAGTGTCATCCTGAACAACTTTAGATATGAGCCACAATCCTGTAGACAATATGATTACTGTGCCTCCCTTACCCCCTCGAATTTATAACCTAAATGCTCATTTTCAAACTTTTGCAAACTTCACAATTTACAAGATTTACAAGCTGTCCTATTTACTTCCCTTCCAAGAAGAACACACTGAGCAGATCTTCAGCATGAGCTTAATAAAGACAGAAAAGTTTCTCCACAGCAAATCCAGCTTAACATTCTGATACAAACCAGTTATACACATTTTGTTTGGAAAACACTTATTTTAGTTACAGCAGTTCTGGCAGCACCAGGGCTCTGCTGGAGACAGCACGGGAATTCCATATAGCAGCTTGCAGAGCAAAGAAAATGCTGCAAGAGTCACATCAGTGTAGGAAAATGCTCACTCACTGATTACAGACATGTGAGAATCACACAATACTAGACTACAAAGACTCATGGTTGTTGGTTTTCATATTACCCTAAAAACTCTTTAGGCAATGAAATTGGCTTTCAAAATTAAGATTCACCTGAAACTGGGGGGAAAGAGTAGGACTACCCCAGTGGCTGTGAAAAAATGGGAGGGGATTCACTCCAGAGTGAACTTTTCTTCCCTACCCATCTGTTTAGACGGGTTTTTTGCTTTGCTTTGTTTTGTTTTTTGGGGTTTTTTTTGCCGGTTGGTTGGGTTTTTTTTGGGGGGGAGAGCTGGATTGGTTTGTTGGTTTTTGTTAGGTTGGGGGTTTTTGGTTTGTTTTATTTTTGCTTTTTAAACTTACACAAACACCTGTGTTTATGCAGACTTAGAACCAAATATATTTGCAAGCACTTTCAGGAAAATCTTAACCAACCTCTGCTAAGGAGACTTTATATGGGAGAATCCTTTTAACACCCGCTTTCATTTGTGAAATCCATACTCTGTCCTTATCCACCAGATCTATGACTCTGAAGCACAGCAAAAATGGCCCAAGTAGGTCTTCTGCTGCTGACTGTAACTTGGAGGATAGGTCGAATGTGTAACTTTATCAGGCTTGAGTCAAGACTTAGGTATGGTGTAGAGCAGGGAGAGTTGCAGCTCTGGTTAAGCTGTGCCAGTGCACAGACATAATCTGAGAGTAAAGCTCATCATGCCCATAAAAAAATAAACATGACACCTATATAAATAAGGGGAATTTTTGTGGGGCATATTTTACCCACAATGTAAAAGCAAAGCCATTGCTCATTTCCCTCAATATTTACACTTCACTGTGACTTCCACAAGTATACAAGAAGATGGTTTGGAAACAGACACAAAAGTCTGAGACTACATTATTGTATAGCACATGGTTTCCAATGTAAAGTTCCACAGAGGAGCATCTCTTGAATAGCTTGTGGGACACTTCTGGGCATACTTACAATTGCTACAAGGTTTTCCACTGACTGGAAAAATAAAAAGGAAAATCTATACCCTTCCACACAGTGCCATGCCTGAAAGTTTACAAAGAAAGTGACTGCACCACTAATGTAACAGCATTTCCTTCAAAATCCTCAGTACTTCAAAAATTTATTAAACACACCCAGATGCACCCTTTGCTGTAAAACTGGTAAAACTGCTTTCTTATTAAGTTTTTCAGATGCCTAAAGTTAATCACATGCATAAATACTTACACAACCCCTCAGGACACACAAGTGAAATTACAGAGTTAAGGGTATGTTAGGTCAGTACTAACAGTGAATTTCTAAAATATTTTTCCAGACTAGTATTTGCTGCTAATGCCATAGAACTTTACATTAATATTTTTTCTAAGTTTCAGATTTTTTAAAGCCAAGGTTAATACTGATAGGTGAGCCGAGTTGCAAATTTGATTGGATATAGAAAGCAACAAGAACTTTGGAATAGCAAACCCTTACCAAGGAAAGGAATGACAGTCCTGAAAAAATGAATAAAAGCTGGAATCAGAAGTTCAAGATTCTATTTTTCCTTTCCTCCACATTTTCTGTGGGACCTTGGGAAAATGACCTAATCTTCACATATCTAAGTATTTCTGCCTGTGAAATAGAGATGATATGCTCTTCATCATCATGTGGCTACTCTCAACTAGCTTTTACAGTTTGTTCCAAGATTCACAATTGGAAATAGAATTTATTTTTTCCGTTTATTTTATTCACATTTCCTTCTTTTACTGCACAGTTATCAAAATATCTAGACCACACTATCACATATGAAAGACAGAGATTGTTACTGAAGGGGATGAGGGATGTATAGACATTCTTTTTCTCAACAGAAATAATTTACAGATGTCCATCACACACACTTCAGTTGTTGTTTACAGGTAACGAGTGAAGTAGAATCAGGCATTTTACTGGTAAGTTGTAACTAAGAAAAATATGTAGCATGCAATTGCGTACATGTTTTTGATCAAAAACCCTATATGAAATATAAAGGCTTGTTCCTTGAAGTGAGTGTAGTCAAACAGTTGGTAGAATAATTTTTAGTGTTTTCTGCTCTATTAATGGGGCAGAAATTGTCCATGGAAACAGGGAATCCTTGACCAGCAGTGTCATCCAGGAAGCAAGAGTAACATAAACTGGATGAAGCACTACAAAATCAAACTAAGATTTCCACAAAGTTCCCTGAATGTTGCCTAGAATGAAAATCAGTGAACACTGTATGTTTTAGCCAGCTCTGAACATCAGATAGTTGTTTCTGCCATGTCCAGACATGAGTTACACTTTCAGAACCAACTTCTACTTTCATGCACAAAAGAGCTCCATTAATATCAAAGGATTTAAAATAGGGCAACTCATCAAAGAACTCCAATTCATTCTTGAACTCCAAAAACTGTTAAGAATAAAGTGAGGCTCACTAAAGGAAGGAAAGAAGGCAAGAATAAAACTATACTCTTAAAATATGAGCCACTCCTTTCTAGTGGCTGGAGCACGTGGCTATCATCACAGCACGCCAGAATCTCTAAGGTAACTGTCCAGTGCTGACCTGTGACTTTGAGGAAATCAGTTCTCATCAGAGTCACAGCAGTATTAACATACACTAGACTGGTCTATAACCATAGAATAGAACATATGACAATGTTTTCAGTAATACCTCTTCCCTTATTTGTCTATATTAGATATGCCATACAAGTTCACCTTTAAAGAAAAAAGAAAACAAGGAAGAGAGATTTAAAAACAAAGAAAAATCGGTTTTCTTTTTGACAAAAAGTTTCAGATCTAAACATACAAGTTCTTTCCCAGTGTGACTGCTCACCTTCATCCTCTTGTACAGACTGCAGAAATCCTGCTTAGCTCAGTCCACATCTCTTAGAGATTCTTTTGGTTTTCCCTACTTCCAGCAATGAGGTACCAGTCAACTCTTCTTTAGTTAACCCACAGGAGCAGAGGGAGGCCCTTGCTTACCTTTTCCATGAAGCTGCCAAGAAATAGCTGTTTGTTTCCCCACCTCCCTTTCAAACCCTGATCTCTTGATCAGGACTCAGCTCCTGCAGGTCCTGCAGTTGAGCATTCCTTGACACTAAACCCATGGACAGTCCTGCTTTCAAGCCCTCCCAGAAGTATCACCACCTTCTTCCAATTTTTAGTAGTTCACACTTCTAGTACCCTCTTCCAAGCAGCCCCAATGTCCTCAGGTAGCAAAACCAGAATTAATTAAACACAGCTTCCTTCTGGCTTTTAAAGGAACTATTTATGCTCCCACCTTAACATGTAAACAGATGGAGTCTGGGCTTATAATAACCCTCCAACTGTGATTTAAAAATATGAATCCTTTTGATGCTGCTGTCCTCAGCTGAAGGCTCTGAGTAACAGAAGCACATGGCAGAACCCTTAATGTGTATTGACAGATCTTATTTGAAGTGCTATTTTCCAGATGCACTTGTTAAAACTCACTTTCTGCTGCTGCTCAGCGAAGTAGGAAGAGAACTTAATCTGATGAAGGACAGAGTTGGGGTAGTAGCATCAGGTAGATTGGTGGTTCATCACACTCACTGCATGGATTCCTTTTGAAAATCATTCCTCTGAAAAAGAAAAAGCCACACCAGCCTTTCAGGTTCAGGATCATTATGTTCAGTTAGATGAGAAGTAAGTTTCACATAGAAAAAGCTGCTCTCTTTAGGCACTGTAGATACCGGGTTTTTTCCACCTGAAGGAATTAAAACCATGTAAATTCCATGAAACATGATGTTAAACTCCATTTTGGTAAATCACACCCACTTTAATTCTTGTTTTACCACAAACTGTGATGGTAGGCTATGACCAAAGGCAAAGAAGCAAACAGGAAACACAATTCAGGATACCCATTAGCACTGCATCAAAATAAACTGACTGCAAATAAGTTAGGGAATAAAAAAATGCTGAAAAACAGTAACTTCATATGAAACAGGCATCTTCTCTTTCTGTTTGTGGCCAGAAAAGGGACTCAGAGTTACCATCTTGTGTCAGATTTATCCTTGCTCCTTTTACTGAATCCTTGATTTTCCTGCAGGAGCGAGACCATAATTGTTCCAGAGACAGCGCTGAGAAGGCCACAGCACACGTTACAGAGCTGCAGCTTCTCTTCATTGTGCTCTCTCCTGAAAGAGTCCCATCACAGCTGAACCTGCTCCCTTTTCACTGGGTCACAGTACAAAGGCAATTGCTTCTTAGAGCAGTTCAGGAATATGGCAACAGTGTGAGCTGCCTGAATTCCAGCTTTTTAAAAATAAAATTACCGCAGGACTTGTCAAAATAACACAGCTGACTGTCCAGGATCACTGGAAGTAATTTCTAGGAAACATAAGATTTGGGGTTTAGGATCAGGGCATTTCTTTTACCAGAACAGCCATACAAGTAGGAATAGCATGATACCAGTAAAGGCTTACAGCAAAAGGATTCAGAGAATTCAGCTATACAAGGTGGATCCTGATGGGAACTGGGTTTTTCATCCACTACTTTGAGGGAATTCTTTGAACAGAAAATAATGGTAACTAAGTAATGATAACTTCATAGGGATCATAAATCAGTTCTGAATTTTTCAGTTAAAAACCAAAAGTCCCATGGCAATAAAACAACATCCTCTACTAAGCACTTTTTCTCTTTGTGACTACTTGCTTAAGATTTTTTTTTACAATACTAGTATTTATTCTCCAGTTTTGTATCTCAGGACTGGAGACAGAGATTTGAAAAAGGATTCTGGTGGTGCCAAGGACATTCAATTGAACTTCAACAACTGAAAATCTTTGGAAGTCCCAAATGCAACACTCAGCTATCACATATACAGCACAAGTTATACCAAATTACACTCAAAATGTTGGTTGATTTGAAAAGTCAAGAGGACCCCCCATAATGTTTCTGTTTCAACATGTGACTAACTTGCAGGCACTTGTCCTTCTCTGCTTCCTCCTTCCAAGACCTAGAGGCTTGCTTCCAGCAGAACTATTTGACTTCAGTAAAAATTGACTGTTACTAGTTTACTTTATCTAAACTTGAAAGAACTCATAAGAAGAAAAAAAAGCTCATCACTGAAACTTTTATTCTCTTCCCTGTACAACTTATATCCAGCATGTAAAGGAAAGGGCTGAAGAACAAAGTAATAAAAATGGAATAAAGAATAAGACATTCCTGTTGACTTGTCTGGGAACTCTATTCTTGTTAACTCGTGCACTGTTTTAAACTATGGGGGAATTGAAACAGGTTACTTATACAATAGGATGCTGAATTTGTATCTCACTTGTCCTCCTCTAGCCCACCGAAACTCAGCTGGAAAGCCTGGCTGACCCTAAACAAATTTTGAATTACTGAAACAGCCAATAAAGTTACAAAATAAATTTATTTTACTTATTGTGATTGTATAGATATGATCTAGAACAATTTTTGACATGGTGAGTGTTTCTTTTTTAGCCCTTTGCTCTACTTATTGCTCAGTTACCGTTTAGTGACTTGTATATTTAGCATCTGACCATCAAGACATTCCTGATCTTTTTTCAAGATTGGGCACCAAGATGCTACCCTTTGAAGAAAAACATATACCAGCACTCAGGCTCCAGCAACAGCTAAATTGAACTTGTCTCACCATTTCCTCAGCAAAGTTTATCCCAGTTTTCAGATGTCCCAGTGAAAACTGCTTCAATAAATCAGTGGGCTCAACCAAAAAAATCATCAGCTCAAGGCACCAGGTAATCAAACAGAACAAGACTGCTACTCAGCTGACACTGCTCTGTGGTAGTATCAAAGAGAGTTCTGAGTCAGAGGAAGATATTAAACCCTGTGTGTTGGGCAATTCAATTTAGTGCAGTACCCAAGATTATCTATAAAAGGTCATATAATTTTCTCTTGGACTGCTGCCAGGCAAATTCAGGAAGGTTTTGCATACTCAAACAGAAGACTAGCAGTGCCTGTTGTAAGAAAGATGCAATGATGGATTAATCAATCTTCAGTGGAAAGATGCAGGGAAATACCAAAGGAAGCAAGTGGGAAGAGATTCACCCTTCCCTTTATACAAAGAGCCTGCATTTACAGCGGAATATTTACAGTTAAACAGTGAGTTAGAATTAAGAGAATTTATTTAGCCAAACTAACTGAAAAGATTATTTTTAATAGATTTCCAGATTTTCTTCTATCTAAAATCAGTGCACAAGCCATTTGTGCTGACCTTTTGGGGCCAGATTAGCCCAAATTTAACGTGAAAGTCATGAGAGTTATAAGTCAGGAAGCATTTCTGGGGTTCCTCCTGCTGTACCAGGAATGTTATGCTAATAATATAGACCAGGGAAATGACAGGAACAGTCCAAGGACTGATGGAAAGCCTTCTTTTTCATGCTTGAGCAACACTCTAGAATTGCAATTCACAATGTTCTATTGAATTGTAAGTAACAGCTTCACATTCTGATTATTTTGTTTGCATCTTTGCTCTTATATGTGGGCAACACTAGGAAGCCTGCAAAATTATTAAGGTAGGACTGAAAATAGGAATGATGAATTTCTGTCTTACGAGGATAAAATGACTAAAGTAGAGTCACTAAAAATATGATCTTCATCTGAGCTGTTGAACTACATGTCCCTAAGATCTTCTGTAAAATTCATGCAAAACAAAATAATTTTGGAGATCCAAAGTATTAGATTCCTTCAGTAGCTTTTTTGCCAAGGCCAGAACACAATCCTACATGAATCAGACTGTTAACTGGACATATCTATAGTACTAATTTTAAAGAAATTCCTCCTAGTTTTTTGTCAGAAGGGAAGTGAAAACTGTGAGTTGTTTTGTAAATTGCCCATTTATTGGCCAGCGACAGAAGGAACAAACCACTGACTCTCCTGCCCCCTTACACAGCATGTGCAAAGAACTGGGAAAATCAGAACTGCTAAGCAATCACAAATGAACAGCCTCATTTACTGGAGCTGCTACGGTTTGGGTAAATGGCAGTGCAAATTCAGGCCAGATCTGCACTCCTCTGAATGTTAGCACTTCTGTCTGAACAGTCACATCAGTGTTGCCACAGAGAAGTAACACCCACACAGCCCACCCAAACCAAAGGCAGTACCTTCTTCCCAGTTACTTGTTCCTCACTAGGGGCTCTCAGAAAGTCATACTCATCACTAGTTTAATTTTGAACTCGGAACCCTTTCACTTGGGCAGGGAGTGAGGAGAGATGTCAAAAGCATTATCCCAGGAGAAAGCATGTCCATACTCTATGCTGCAGTGTCTGAACTGTACTTGGTAAGTTTCCTAATATCATCACTTGTGAGGAGCCCCTCAGTACCTGAGGAGGACAGCCTTGTTGGGCAGCAGTTATTCTTTTAAGTGTTTCCATGCATGGTGGTTGCACCTTCAGTTTAAAATTACTGCAAATAAACTGTGCAGGCAGCTTACTGAAGTACCTGACAAACCTAATGAAACCATAGTGCAGAAATTTACCAAAAATGAGGGGTCTATTTACAAGGAAAAAAATATTTCTGACACTGATCTGAGACTGAAAAGCTGATGAAACAGTTTGGGAGATCAGATTGTGATTAGAAGAAAGGATAAAAGACCAGGAGGAAAGACTTGCAGAAAATTAGCCCTTGACAGAACTATCTGAATTTTCCAGTACAGGAAATTGCCCAGGCTGGAATGAAACTCATGGGTCAAAAGCAAATCACACTGAGGGTGTCAGCTAAATTTATCAGTAAGCTGCTTTCCAGAAAACAAATAGGATTGTTTGCACAAGATGGCCTAGCCAGGGTAGTCCCAGTGCTCAGCTTTTCATACTAAGCGGTGACCCCAAAGGTGCTTCAGGGAACTATTCCAAGGCCGTTGGTAGGTAAGCAACATATTTCTGAAGCATCATTTAAAATATGAGTTTAATAATGTCACTACTGTTTTCTAGAAAAATGGGACAGAGGATTTTGTCCCTCCAAATGGCAGACAAGTTTCCGGGAACAAGCCTGCAGGCTCTTTTAGAGAGTGCTGAGCAGGTAGAGCTCCCATACTTTCAAGTTCCTCAATTTTGTGACCGAAGGAGAAACATACAAGCTAGTGTATTTAATCCTGTTTCAAACAATAACAAAGTCCGAAGCAAAACTGATCCACCACTAATCAGAACCAGATTAACGGCCAATTCCCAGTCATCCTTGCTGATACTTTCACCAGGGAGCAGAAAATCAGGTTACTGAAGGCCTTGGAAAGGCTCAGGTATAAGTTCTTAAATCTAAATATGATTTTTTACCATCACAAATAGAATGGGATCATCTAACAGAACATCATGAAATAAACATGATTTCCCACCATCTGGATCATGTTTTCCAGGCTAAATCACCAAGTATGCTACTTTATGAGGTTCCCCACCCCATCACAAGATGCAAAATGTTTCCTTTGGGGATATAAGCCAACTTGTCAGTGGAATATTTTTGCGAGTACCATTAAGTAACAATCCATATGAATATGAATTTTGGCCGAATATAAGTACAGAAATAATTTAGATCAATTTTTCCTGGCCTTGTCTGTGCATCCTGTATATTGGACCAAAAGAGGAGTCGGTACTTAAAGCGTAAAAAGACTGGAGGTTCCCTAAGACAAGAAACACTAAACCTGAACTGCGACCCTTTTAAGTAGGCTGGAGGTGAGAAACTTCTCAAGAGGGCTGTTTATTTCAGCGATTCCATTGCTGCGTTTATCCCGGCCCGTGCGGCTTTCGGCCCCGCACTGGCCCTGGCCCTGGCCGGGCGGCGGGGTCGCTGCCGCCCTGTCCCTGGTGCTGACCGGGCGCTGTCCCTCGGCACGGCCGCTCCGCTGCGGGCAAATCCCAGGGGGCTCCGATGCACGGGGCACCGCATGCGTTTCCAGCGGTTGGGACAGGTTTTCTTCTTTTTTCTTTCTTTCTNCTCATAGAGCAGTGGCTCTGTCATTGCACTGAGAAAACAGCTGACTTTCTGCAGGCTACTTTGGGAAGCACAGCATAAAAAGCCAAAAAAGCAAACCAAAAAGAGCTGCTGAATAGAGGGATGTATGGACCTGGTCCTTGACAGCACTCCAGCAGGACCATGCGAAGGCACCGCAAGGCTCAAACTCTTAAATCATCTCAGCATCAGTATCCTGGTGGGCAATTAAATTGTTCGTTCTGCATTTTTTGTCTTCCAAATCCTTTGTTTCCTCTCGGGACGTCGTTTTAACTTTTCCACTTAACTAAAACGACCGTTGCTTATGAACACCAGCGAATCAATGGGGGAAAACAACCTCGCTTCCACTTTTCCTAAGGGTCCGTGAATGAAACCACCGTTCTCACTCGTGTTCCGGCGACGAGCAAAAGCGCTGAAGGCAGCAGGCGGTGAGCGAACGGGCTGAAGGCTGCGGGCTCCAAGCCCGCAAAGCATCAACGCACAAGGCTCACGAGCTTTTGCTGAACTCGGGCAGGACAGCAACCCCTCCTGGCCGCCCTCGCCGCCTTCCAGAGCGTTCCTGGTCCCACCCGCGGGCGCACCCCCCCCGCTCCCGCCGCCATTTCATCCCTCGCATCCTTCCCTGAGGGCTCAGACGCGGAACGCCCGCCCCCGGGATACCTGCTGCCCCGGCGCTCGGCCCCACAGCTCTGTGTCACCTTCCCGCTCTGCCACCGCGGCCGCGAGGTGATCTCGGCCCAAACTCGGATATTTACACGCCGCCGGCAGCGGCTTCTTGCGGATCGGTCCCTGCGCCGCCGCCTGAGGCAAATCCCCTCCGCGCCGCCTCTCCCGCCCAGCGCCCCCTCGCGGCGGGACGGGGAGCGGCCGCCTCGCTCAGCGCGGCGCTCCCGGCGGCCCGGGCGCTTTAAAGGCTCCACCTGCGGGCAGCGGCTCTTCCCTCTCCCTGGGGGCGGGTGGGTGTCTCAGCGCTCCCCTCGGCCCTGGTCGCGGCCGCCCTCTGGCTGCGGGGGCGATGTTCGTGGGAGCGGCAGCCGCGGCCCCCGCAGGGGCGGGACCCACCCGGCGCGGCCCAGGCAGCGCTGCGCGGCCGGAGGTGGCGGGGGTCGGCCACTCGGCCCGGAGGTACCGGTGAGCGAGACGCTGCTAGCGGGCAAGGTGGGTCGCGCCGCGTGTCTATAGTGGAAAATTAAATCACGGAGAGCCCTTACTAGGAAGGCAGAAGTGAGTAGGCGAGGCTAAAGTGTAACTTTTGGGAGGCTGCTTAGTTATCTTGCACCGTTGTGGGTATAGGCGCACCGCTACATCAGCGCGCTGTGGTGATCCCTGAGGAATCTGCGACGGCCAAATTACTCTGGAGGCTTCTGGTAAGCCTCGCTGGGCTGTGCCAGACCTCGGGCTGTCAGGAGGCAAAGCCTGCGCTCTAAGAGGTCCTATGACCTCCATGTCGGAGCTCAGCCCCTGGTCTGTGCGGAGCTGGCGGTGATGTCTTTGGGTTTGTTTGGATTTTTTTTTGTTCATTGTTTTCTCTTTCATGAGGCCAAATAGTCAATTAGGTTCCCCTGCAGCAAGGCACAGACTGCACTAGTCACAGGATTGCTGTAAACTTTCCTGGTTTCAGCCAAGACTTGGAGAACAGTGAAAACTGAACAGTAACATATTTTGCAGACTTCTTTTTCTGCCTCAAGCACATGTTTTAGAAACAGAGCCCTGCATTTTAATCCCCTTTGCTGCTATTGACTCATTTTCTCACCTGAAGCTGGTGACCCAAGCGGTGTGGTTATGTTTATAAACAGGACATGGTTAAAACAACGGGTGTTTAAATGTTCTTTACCTTAAAAGAAGAAATTTTCTTATCATGGGAAGGTAAGTGCCATAGAAGTCTTAAGTATTACATAGTGTAGTGAGTGTCTTTTAAAACAATGACTGAGAAGCTGGTAAGATGAGAACTTAATAACATACACTTAAGCCTTCACAAACAGTCTGGAGAGGTATTTTCCCCTTCCCTTTCATGGTGAATCTGTCTCTCCACAGTTTTGCAGCTTAACACAGTTACCAAAAAAATCTTCATATCTTTGAAAGTTTAATTCTGACTAAACTATGTTGTTTACTAAATCTTTTGTGGTAGTGGAAGGAGGTTGGTGCAGGGAAAGAAAGGCCATGCAGTAGAGGGAAAAAGTGTGAAATACAAGGGTCTTTTTGTTGGGGTTTTTTTGGGG
>VXBU01014469.1:242465-328738 GCA_013400315.1 Bombycilla garrulus
TTTGTAAAGGTGAAGAGATTCATGGTGAAGGATCTAGAGGGAGGGCTAAATAGCAAATATGGTTAATTGGTAAAGAGATACTGGCAGCAGCAAAGAGCCAAACAGGAAACATTTGAGCTGCGTTTCTGAAGGCGTTATATTATAGAGAAGGAAGGTAATAGTCTATCATTATATTGCTCTAGCATGTCTCCCCGGCATTATCAGCTTTTTCTGGAACCCAAAAAACATAGTCATAGTAAGGTAATGACAAAGCAGAATGTGGTGAAGCCAAGTGATAGAAAATTTAGTGGCTTGAGAAAGATCAAGGCTAAGGACAACTTGATAAAGGGGCTAAAAGAAACCCAGAAATCCTAAGGTCTGTGAGAATTTAAGGATTTTAAATAGGTGAAACAAAGCTGAACATGGAAGTGCAAGTAGGATTAGCTCAACTTAGTTCAGACTTCAGCAGTGAAGGAAAGGAGATCCCAATTAGCTCTTTTGCAGAATAGTTTTACTTTGGAAGCAATATTGAACTTGTGGGGGAAAATGTCTTTGCTCTTAGTAATGAATTTTATATTCAGTTTGCCACTGGCAAGGTAGGAATTCAGAGATAAAATTTTTTTCAGTCTCTAATGTGATGGCATCTTTCCTTGAGCTGGGTGTTATGAGCTCTTGGAGCTCACATCCCCGTTTGGGTTTTTGTCTTACAAATACCCAGCAGCTTAAAACAGCAGGATAGGCACCTCAGGTAGTGTTGTAAACAGAAAAGGTTGATTAACTTCCAAAATAACAAACTCTCTAACGAGAAAAAGCCATGCCAGAGACCAGAGGTCCATGTCTCTGCTATAAACACTCCCGAAATGCCACAAGGTTCCTCTATGCAGTGTTTTTTATGGCTTAGGTGGGGCTCTGGCACTCATCCAATCCAGGTAGCTCCAGGGGCTCCAATGAAGTGTCCTGGTTCAGAACACTTCCGAATTGGGAAAGAATGCCTGGGCTCCTTTACCTTTTATGGGGGACAAAGACAACTTCCCATTTCTTCTTAGTCTGGGCACCCTGCCTGTGGGAGGTGCAATGCAACACTAATGTGTCAATTTCAAATTCCTTAGCACTGCTTAGCTAATATATAGTATATGTGTACTACTTCATCCTGTGGATGACAATGAAGATCAGTCCCCAAAACACAACTATTGATTTAATGTAAAATGTACTTAACATTGGGTTGATTCCAAACTTTGGCAAACTCTAGGACTGCAAATGTTGGACAACTGGTTCAAAGCCTGGGTTTTCTTCATGCAGATAGTAGTGAGTCTAGTGAGTAGCTTCTTCAAAGGCAGCAATTGCTTTCCTTTTCCACTCTTCTGAAGGATTGTAGGTAATTGTACTGGGGACAGTGTAGGAATCCATGGGACAAAAAGGACATGTTTGTCATAAAGCTGGATGCTGCCTTCTTGTACTGCCACTCCCTCAGGTGAGGGAGACTGAAAGAAAGAAAGGCGGGCAATCATTTTGCCTGGGTTTTTTTCCTTTTTTTTTTTTTTTTTTTTTGTTGCCTTTTTTTTTGTTGTTGTTGTTTTTTTGGTTTTTTGTTGGTTGGTTTGGGTTTTTTTGGTTTTTTTTTTGTTTTTTTTTTCTAAAGGAAAGTCTATCCAGCTTGTTGAACATCTCTCTATTAAAGAGGAGATGATAATTTATTCATGAGCCGCACAAATATTTTACTTGCCTAAACACAATACATTGAAACAATGACCTTGTATGCATCTTTTTATTTGACAGAGATTCATGGTCTGTTGCAGCTCAGAAGCCAAACTCTCAAGCAATCCACTTCTGAAATCCTTGACGATCCTAATGATACAACCTTGTTGCTGCAGTAACAGTAATTCAAGTCTCCCCTGTGGATACATCTACCATGGCAACTAAAATATAACCCCTGACTAATGTGGCCAGCTTTGTGAAGTAGCTGCAACTGTAACAATTGGAATTTCCATTACTTGTTTCCTTCCACCTTAATTTAGCGTTGACACTGGTGGCTTTTATTTCATTCACTTAATGTCTGTGCACTCTGGAGCACGCAGTTGTGGCTCTCCTGCAGTCAGTTCACTGCGATACGCACAGCATGGTCTCCTAGCACGTGTGAATTGTTTCCGCTGGTGTAACTTCTCTGCTGCACTTGTGGAAGGACAGCTCTGCTCCGGCTCAGAGGCATTTGCTGGAGGTGGTGGCACTCTCCTCTGCCTGGTACCCATCCAGCTTCCTCACAACTGTTCCCATCAGTCAGCTGGGAATAGCTTGGGGCAGGAGGAGGGGTGCCTGGGGAGTTCTGGACAATCCTCTGATTTGATACGTGTAGAGAAAATGTCACCTTGCTCCTGGAATATGTTTTTTGTTTAAATGTCACTCCTTACATCAGTGACCTCACCTGACTTGGCGCTTTACATAGCTTCTCTCCAAAGGGAGGGAACTTTAAGCAAGTCATAGATTTTGACGTAGCCAGAGAATGTAGGGAAGAAGGCACACCATGAGAAACAAAGTACTATTATCTGAGCAAACAAAAATTATTTTTGAAACCGACTAGCAGGCAATTATGTCTAGCAACTTAAAACCTAATCTAAACATCACAAGCCTCTGAAAAACAAGGAAATTGCCAGTTCTGTACACATGATTTATTTCAGCCTCTGGTTTCCCAGAAGGTTTTGCTGAGGTTTTTGCTGGTAGCTGTGGTGGCACTGTACCTGCTGTACTGATGTCTCAGCTTTGAAAACAGGTGAAAGAGCCATCTGGGTGGGTCACCAGTTTTCTTCCTTAGAGGCTGGTTGTACTGAAAGTCTGCAGAACATGAGACCTGTGCTAAGGGTGTCCCTAACAAATGGAGCTGTGACTACAGCATGAGCTTCTGTAGCATTTTAACTTCATTATTAGGAGCAGAGTTTTCTTCAGGCAGGCAGAGGGGATACAGACACAGGAGAGAGACTTGGAGAGAGAAAACTGTGGAATATTCTTTCTCCAAATTGTACAGGTAGGGATAGTGCAGACGCATGAAAGAGCTATGGTCCTGATGTGTTGAAGGGAAATGTTGGCCAGGACACTGGCATATCCTCTACACTTTCCTTTTGAAAATGCCAAGCTATGCTGAACATTTGTGCAGACATGGACAGAAATCAAAGGAGTGGGAACAAGTGACCTCAGCTTAACATTTCATTCAAAGGACAGGGCCCCGAATGTGATTCCCGCTCTGGTTTCTTAGCTCACCACTCAGCCTAAAGGACCTCTCAGATCCTTCCAGATGTCCTGATAAGCAAATGGCATGTTATAGATGTGAAAGTAGCAGAGAAGCACATAGTGTTTAATCAAACAACATCTCTGTTTCCTAGTGCATAGCTCTGTTCAGTTTGTTGTGTGGTTTTATTCTGTTCTAGGTTTTGCTTCCCTCCCTTTTCTGTAGTTTACACAAATGACTGAAGATTTAGGTATGGGAAGGTAACGTGCACAGAATTCACAGTCCATGAAATTGTGGTCTTTCTTCTAATACTTATTTATGTGATACTGTCTTTGGTGGTGAAGCAATGACTTGTTATATTTATCTTACTCCTGGTTTTATTCTGTTCTCCTGAACTCTTGAAATGGAGCCACGAAAGAGCACTAAAAACAACAGAGAATTCCTAGGAAAAGTAAAAGGAAAAGTACAATGAGAATATACCTTCAAACTTTTGTGTGTGCATGCGGCTTTCTAAAAAAATAAAATAATAAAATAAATCAGCAGTAGATAAACTGGCAGGCCAGGAAATTCTGCCATTTTAAGTCCAACAAGTCAGTTTTGCCTCTCCTCAAAGTAATCATCCAAACATCAGTGGTTCTGGATTCACAGAGGAGAGGTTGTAAATACTCTTAATGTAAATGTACTTTCTAGGTATTTGTGAGACATCAAAACCCTGCTTTATTCGCAAGCTGTGTCTTGCTATTTGCTTTCATTTTGGTTGGGGCCAGTTGCACTGGCTTAGTGTAACTTTTATTTAAATCAGTGTTAATTGCAGTGGTTTAATGTGGACCTCTGGCTAAAACAGAGGATTAATGGTTTAGTCTAGTACCTATGCAGAGATGAATTATTCCCTTGTACAAATGTCTTTTCTGGCACTGTAAATGCTAGACAGAAACTTTTATTGCTTCATGGTTTTGAAAAATTATCAAGCATCTCCTTAGACAAAGGCTGAGTTCCTGGTAGTGTTTGCTCTCTGCTGTTTTGTCATCAGATATATATATATCATGTTTTAAGATAGGTGTATTGTCAGGGTTGCCCTTTATTGATGCTCAAGCTGAGCTGCTTTTCTCTGGTACATTGTGTGGGTTTGCTTGTCTTTTTGATTACCAAAGTAGAACCCATGCTTGGGGGACTTCCCCCCACCTTTATAATATAATGGCAACTTCTTTCTAACCAAAGAATAAAGGAGGATAAATGCTGCAAAGATACAGAAGAGAGGTTCTGGAGGTCCTGCACAAATTAATGACTTGAAAAGGGTGAGCCCTTTAGCCCTTTAAAGCTAAAGTTTGTAGCTTTACCCTGAGAGCAGAAACTTTTTTGTTTATATCTGTAGTTCTTCCAACAGCTTCTTCCCTACCCTCATGCCCTCTGTATTTTAGCAATTTCCAATCTAAGGCAGAAATGCTATCCAGCATTACAGAGCAAGGGTTATAGTTTTATGGAATTCCTAAGAACTGGAATGCAAACTATGAAAAAATCAAGGAATTAATTAAGGAAGCGGTTAGCTAACTATCTGTATTCTTAGTCTTTCATTCAAGTGTCACACCTTTAGAAGACTCGCACTGAAATGATGAAACAGGTATGTAGTGAAACCATGCTTTTGCCACAGAAATTAAATGCTGGTTTGAAGTATTCCATGATACTTTCTTCATTCAGAAAGAATAAAAGTTAATTTTTTTTCTAAGGAAAGCAAGGGCTGTGGAACCAAGAGGCAAACATGAAGTTGTGGGTTTGGTTTTTATTTTGTAATCTAAAAACAAGTAGTATATACTTTTCTCAGTTTAACGAAGCATTACAGAAGAAGGTTAACACTTTCTTGGTGCATTTCCTGCTACATGTGGAAAGATCTATATAGAAAGAACTTGTATTAGATGTCATAGTGCAAGAAACCTAAGTACTGAAACAGAATTTAAGAATGGCTTTGTAGTTGTTGACAGGTTAGTGAAGAGACTTGGATGTGTGGGATTTTAGAGTGGGATTTTGTTTGTTTGTTTTATTAAAACATGTGTTTTGTCCATCAAATGCTGAGCAGCATGAGGGGCTTGAGGAGCCTAGAAAGATCTGTCCCCTTCCCTGGGGACTATATTAGACCTCTGAGTCATGAAGTCTTTGCATAGTAGGTGTCTGGTTACAAACCTTTTATGGGCCCTCCTCAGCTGGGATATCAGCATCTGCATTATAGCTCCCATCTATTCTTAGGTGGTATCAGAGCACGACTGAGCAGGCAAGGCAGAGTGAAAATTACGTTTGTTATGTAAAACCCTTCCCTGTTCTCTATTTTTTCACACTTTTTTTCTGTCTGCCCCGTCCTTCTGTCCTGCAGTGCCCTGTTGCTGCCTGTGAAAGCGGTACGACATGGCTTACAGTGTGACTCTGAATGGACCTGGACCGTGGGGCTTCCGACTGCAAGGGGGCAAGGACTTCAACATGCCCTTGACCATCTCCAGAGTAAGTGTAAAAAAAACCTCCTTGAGCTTGTTTGGGCTGGAAAATAGCAGTCATGTGTACACTTTGACCTGGCCTAGCAGAATTTAGCATGTTTGCACCTAGGTGTGAATAAAGACAAGATAATGTGAACTAGAAATGTACCAGTTCAAAGTACAGCCTGGCATTGATCTTGCTTCAGGAGGACAGTTCTGGTTAGTATATTTTCATGGATGGTGATATTGTCTCATTCAAGTAAGCTTCCAGTTCTATTCTGTACAGTGTTGTCTCTTTTTCTGCTGATAGGGGCCTCATTAGTGCAATTTTGGGGGAAGCAAGTAGAACAACTCTGAATAAGAATACAGAATTATATTTCTGGAAAATAAACACGTAATTGCTTGTAAGTATGTGAAGTCAGGTGTTAAAATGGAACAAAGACAGGAATGTGTCCCCTCTTGTGACGGGGCACAATAGTTGGATAAAAATTAGACATGTCAAGCAGAAGACTCAGTAGTACTTAAAATACTGTCTTAAATTATGCAGAAGGCTTCCATTTGCAGCTGACAAACAGCATGGATTTAATAATTAATTACCTGATGTATCTGTCAGTTACAGCTATATATCTCCTAGCTGCCTTTTTCTTTTCTCTTCCCCTTGAAGCATTAATTTAAGGCTTCAGTTCAGTATTCCTATTACCTGAATTAACTCATTTTCTTAAATATTTTTAACATTGAAGCATTTTCAGGAAATTTGTTTCCCTTACCTACTCTTTTCTTATAAGATAGTTCTGTGTGATTTCTGGTAGCTCCCTTTCTTTTTCTTTCCTTTTTTTTTTTTTTTTGGTTTTTTTTGTTTTGTTTTGTTTTTTGTTTGTTTCTGACAGTCTCAAATCTGCTCCAGAATGTTCAGATCTTTCTAGAGAGGTCTTGGTGCCTCCACGAATCACCTGCAGAAGGCTTATTTTGCAGTACAGTGACAAGAGAGGTTACTTACATAACAGTATGTAAGAGAAATACCAGAATGATTTAATCAGACAAACAAGTAGAATGCAAATAAAAGGTCTGCTCCACTGCGAAAATAATAATAAAAAAGCCACCTACACTGCTTTTAAAACTATGTTTTTTTTCATAATGAAAAAATACAGTCTGTTAAGTTGTGGGTACAAAATGTGTATCTGTGCAACAAATGGGATTCAAAGTCATGTGGTGAGCTTCTGAAATCTAAGCTATGCTATTTCATATTCATCCTGTGAAACTGTATCATCTGATCTCCCTTGTTCTCATGCACACTATCCCTTTCTTGCAAGCCAGAGCCACATTTACCTTAACACTAAGGCCTATGATGATGAGACTTGCTTTTCACAGCATAGTAATTGCAAAGAAGGCTGTTCTGGCAGTATCATCAAAAGCAAACAAGGAAAAGACAGCCTAAAATATCCCTTGTCTACAAAAATAAACTCCCTTCATAAATTCAGATTAATTTTGCTTCTGTAAATCACACTGATCTTTCTTTTCTCATCCCACCCAAGGTAAGTACAGAGAGGTGCCATCTTATTTTTGTGGGCGTTTTCATGACACTTTGTAGCCTGCAATGTATGGTGTTGATTATTTTCTTATAAGTCATTTAGTCATACCTAGAGTCTGTCAGCCATGGGCCAGGGCTGTAGTACTTGTACTGTATATGACACAATCAGCAATGAAAAGCCAATTGTTTCCCAAAGAACTCGTTGTCTCAGATTGTAATCTGTCAAAGTGTAAACACTATGCCCAAAGGCTGTATGATTCTCATGGGGCTTTTGAGAACATTGGAGGAGCAGAAGTGAAACTGCAACAGCTGAATTCCCAGAGGTGTGGAGGAATTAGCTCTTCAGACAGCTGACTGCATTTTCAGCCATAGCAATGTCAGAAAGCACTGTTAAACGTTTTTTAACTCCTTCCCCGTGAGGCCCTGTTTTTATCTGGGACTACAGCTTTGGGATGGGATTGCATTTTACAGCCTGCCTTATGAGGGCAGATGCAGACATATAGGAATTAACATTGCCTCTTTCAGGAGGAGCTGGGATAGTTATACCTGCTGGTTGTGATGTTTATAATTGGAACACATTGTAATACATTACTTTTGATGATAATCTGTTTTTTTCTTTATCATCTGTCACATAAATATATTTCCAAGCAGATCAAAAATTGCAGTCATAAGTGAGTTGAACTATGAACTCAGCCATAGTTGCAGTCTTATTGTGGTGGGAAAAGGGAAATTGTACTTACATTTTCAAGATATTTCTGATGGGGAGGAGGGGAGAGAAGATAACTGTGAGAGAGATCTTCTTGGAAAGGGCACACAGTTGCTGGTGGATCCTGTAAACCTATTTATGGACTGATTTTGATCCACAGCTGCCCTGAGATGAGATTAGACTTGCTATGTGCAAGATGAGTCCTAAACTCCAAATATTTCAACTTAGAGTGTTGTAATTAAAGTGTTAGATGTGCCATGGCCCATTTGGCTACATGTGCACAGTGTCCTTTTAAGCCTGCAGACTGGGTTTGCATGCAGATGTTCACTGTGCTCTGACTGCCCCTAGTTAATTAGACTGTCTGTGGGTGGGCTGCAGAGAGCAGAAAGAGCTCTTTTCCATGAAGGCTCTGTGCTCTTCTGTCATGCTGCAAGAGCACTGCCTCTAAGCTCCTGAGAAAGACCGTGGAAAGACTCTAACACAGTAGGGTTGTTCATCCCATCTATGGTATTAGACCAACATGTTTCCAAGCACCATCCTAAAAGAGGACACCAGTGTTGTACCCTTATGAAGCTAGCCCATGCATAGACATAAGGTGTGTACCTATTGACCTGCACTCTGTCAGCCAGCCCTACACAGTCCCCACTCACCTCACACTTTACTTGAAGAAGAGGGGAGAAATCCTGAAGGTCTTTGAAACCTGCACGATTGTGGGATTGCTAATGTTTCTGTTCAGGGAAAATGCTCTTACCACAGTGGATGAGGAAGGGAGTTACACAGAGCTGTTTGGCATAATTCTTCTAAAGCAGTCTTTAAAATGGTGTCTGAGACACTGTATTTTCTTCCTTTCAGGTAGGCTTAGGTGATCAGCTCATTGCTGAATAGTCAACAGCATAATGGACAAGAGTCACAGTCAGTCATCTGGGTAGCAGGTGAAAATATGTTCCCCTGAAATGGACTGTTCTGCTTATCTGTTCTTTATCTAAAAATAAATGCCTGACTAACATAAGGGGTGGGAACAAGAAAACAGGAGACAAAAACATATAGAGAAGAGTTGAGGTCACTCTTCAGCTTTCACGCTCCTTTAACAATAGCATTGGGAAATCATCTGTAAACTATTTTTCTAGTCCCCACCCTGCAGACCATCCTACCCACTAGAAAAATTCCATTATGAGACCTCGAATTCTGTCATGAGCAGGTAGCAGACATAAGAAAACAGTATTGACAGACTTAGTAAAGCTGAGCATCTGTCAGCCCTGCTGAAATGAACAAGACTTGCAGGTTGTTGGCAGTGCTAAGTGCTGCCAAGTGGCATGATCATATATATAAATCTGGTCTTTCCAAATTGACATGGGCAGCAAAGCTCTTTATTTTCTCCTACTACTTGAACTGTCTGGAAGCAAGCAGAATTCATTAATTTTATAGACCTAATCCTTTGTAAGAAGGCTTTTGGACATGGTTAATTATCTAAGTAATCGGTTGCCATGTTATCTAAGACAGTGGTACATGGCTGAATGCAATAACAGAACGTCTTCACAGAATTCTAAATCTTTATTTCTGAACAGTAAACTTTTCTAGTGAGACAGACTGGCTTGCAGGTGATGCAATGAGCTGAAAGGTGTGAAGGAGCTCTGCTTATCTGAGGTAGTAGAAATATTGTCTAAATCACTGTGGTAACTCATGACTGGTATATTCACTCTGCAGTTATCCATACAGTTTTATATTTCCTAATAGAGAGGTTTTGTAGCTGCTTGGGCTCCATATCAAAAGCCAGAGCCTGAAACAGGAGACAGTGTTTAAACAAAACAAAAACATTCAAGAAATACTTTTCTTTAATTAATTAAGTGATGAAAAGGTTGAAATCTAGTGATGATGTAAGTTCAGGGAGGGAAAATAGCAAACATGGCTACAAAAATAATTAAATTAGCTGATCTGTATACTGAATATGCTACAAGAAGCCTGAAACAGCTTTTTGAGTCTGGGGAAAACCCTGGTCTAACATTTTGCAGTCTGTCTCTGCAGGAGCAGGAAGGGGGGTTTTTCTCACAGTTGTTAGGCTCTTTCCTTTTATCAGCATCTCTTGCTGATTGCTTCCTGTTCCTCCTTCACTCCCTAGCATACATATGCCAACCTCTGGCTATCACTGCCTTTGCTTTAGAGGAGCTATGTGAGAGTATCCATTTCCTGTGGGCTGTTCTGTATCAGTGCCTTACAACAGACAGCTGAGGAGGGAAGGCAGTCCCTCTTCACTTTTTTCTTCTGTTCTTGAATGTGGGGAAGCCTCAGATGATCTGGGTCAGGCTCTGTGCATTCTGCAGCTGTTCTTTGAATGGCCATGTGGTGCTGTACATAAATTATAATTAGAAAAATGCAGTTTACCGGTATTGACTGAACTGAAACAATTCAGCAAGTGCTCTTGAAGTGCTGGTACCACATCACCTGTTAAGCATCCTCCTTTGGTTAATAAGACTGCCGAGTAGCTGTCCTAAAGCTGCAACTGCAGCTTTGAGAGTTTGTTTTTTTTTAATCTCTGAATAAGAAGTCTTTCACCCTACCAAAAGCTATAGATTTGAATTTATAATAGTTGATCTTCTACTAAACTAACAGAAAAGTCTGCTATCGCCTAGAAGTCTAGGAGTCTCCCTCTTTAACTATCACAGTGTAGAGATGTTTCCTTTTTCCTTTAAAGTTCAAATGACTGAGTCAACTTCTGAGAAGGAAGTGAGCCATTTAATGTAATGACTGTCTTATGCCTAGACAAACTGTAATAATTTCTTATGCCTAAGCAGTTTCATGTTCTTCCAGTCTTCTTACAGTTTAACTCATAATAGTTCCTTGTGAGAGGAAAATTAAATACTTCTGGACCAGCTTTTCAGAACACTCCAAAACTTTACTATCCCTTCTATCCTTTTTTTTTTTTTTNCTATTCTGAGGGCATCAGTATTTCTTTGGGATAATCTGTTTAATTTGTTGATCACTTCTCGAGTAACAGTCATCTCATCTGAAGTGACAGCATTCTGAATTTTATTACCTGCAATTACTTATTATATATGCAAACAATGTCAGTATCTCAGGAAAGTGCTAGTTAGCTGGGGCGATATGTTTGCTTTCAAATTAATTTGTAAGCCAGTTCTGGTCTATTTACAGTTACATCAGAAATGATTGTGTTTCTGTGAGCTTGAGCCCTACAAGTAACTCCTCAGCCTCCTGATTTGGTATTGTTTATTTGAGATGTTCCAGTAGAGAGCATCTGTACTATAAATGGCAGTTCAGTGTACAGGGCATTTGTGTGATAAGCTTGCATGTCTCACAAACACAAGTGTCATGTCTGTGTTAGACAAGAAGAGAGGGAGCAAATTCTATAGTTGTGTTCCATTTAAATAGTACTTGTTGGACCAGAGAAATGGGTTCTGGTACCTGGGGACCAAAAAAATCCCAGGATACTGGGGAAGTAGTTCCAGTCTCTGCTCTGAGTAAAACCCAACAGAGTTTTAAATGTGGCTGTGCAGGTGCTCTAAGAAGTAAGGCATTATTCTGAGGTAGACAACATTTCCTGTCTTGACCAAAAATACTGGATCAGGTCTGAGAAGTAATCTCAATCGGTGTTTCACCAGAGCCACTGACACTTTGAGGGAAGGTTTGATGTCAGCAAATACCCGATTTTGTATCCAAAGCAGTTTCAGCACAATATGGGTTTTTTTTTCCTTCTGGGTAAACAGTCATGATAGAAGTAAGAAGCTTTTGTTTTCTTCCCTTGCAGAAAATATTCTGAGAAATCCATGAATTTTGTTGTTGTAACTTTAAACTCAGGTTTATTTGTTGAAGAGTGGTTTTATTACAATTTTTATTTGAACTGTAGCATGATAATGCAATGTGATTTGAATGCAAGTATTGTACTTGACAAAATAACTTTCAGGAACAGCATGTAGTTAGCTGCAGCTCCTGGTCAAATGATTTCTCCTTTAAATCAAGTACTTGAAACACAAAGGCAGCCCCTCTTATCTGTATGTGTGATTAAAGTAATCACTAAGTCCACTGCTGAAGGTCAAGGGTATGTAAGGACTATTATGTGCTCTGCACAGATACTCTGCAGAAATCGTCTGTTTAAGGCTATGTTCATTAATTCTATCTGTTTTGAATTTCAGCAGAAACATAACACCTTGGTAGAATATAGGCCAGACAAATGTGAGTAACAACCTGGAATAGTAGAGGTTCTGGTTTAAATAGTGTTGCATCATCAAACCTCATATTCTGACACAAAATACATAACCCATGGGTTTGAAGCCCTTTCTTCATTTCACCTTCTAAGTGCTTTTTCATTTGGATTGGGATTGTAGCTAAATCATCAATGCTTGTGTGGCTATATCTGTGAAAAGAGCTCATTCTATGAAATAACGGGGCTGAATAACATCTGTGCAATTGCCAGTTCAGTTATAAAGTAACTTTGCAGCTTTCTTTCCTGCAGAAGAAAGGGAAATGCAGCTCCTCCCTTAAACAGGAGGCATATAGTGTTAGCTGTGGGAAACTTGGGCTCAAGACTGGTGAAAAACTGAGTTCGCAACTGGGGATAAGAGTAGCTCTTGTGGTTTTGTGGAGGAGGAAGGAAAGGATTTCTTAACCTAAGGAAACAGATCCACAACTCAAATTAGTTATATTCCTTTTTCACTTGTTTTAAGATGTAACAGTGTGCCGTGGCAATTGGTAATGAGGTCTGACACATTGTTCAGTCTTTGACCTAGAGTTTACTTATATGAGAAAAATAGTTGATGTAGTATTTCAATAAGCTCTCGGATTTACATAATTATTAAAGTTAATAATTTTGCAGATCCTTTAGAATGAGTAAACATCGGGAGGTAACCATTAAATTATGAATTTAAAGCTGCTGAGCTGTTAGTAGTTTATAATTAAAATGCACAATAGGCTTTTTTTCAGGTAAAATTTTTATATTAGTGTCTGATGTCTGAACTCTGTAAATGACTGTGTTAATAACGTGGCAGATAACTCTGTCTTTATTTCTATTCTGAATACATTATTGCAAAATGTTCTCCAGCCAGTGGAACTCAAGGAAAAATTAGCTCTGCAAATATGTTATCATTAACTTTCTATACTAGCAACAGCAGTTCCCAGCTTGTTGTCTAATTAGTAGCAAAAGTGTATGTTATGTTATAACTATAAAAATGTGGGTATTTAAATACAAAATAATACTAACCTTGAGTAACAATGTGGAAATATGAAAATGGTGTACAAAATGCAATAGTCTTCAATATAATCAAGCTTTCACAGTGGGCTGGAGCTGGCTAAGAAGACAATCTCATGTAGCCAGTTTGAGTGTAACTAGAAGTTTCTGCACGTGGGTACCTGAGGTGCCATCATTTTAATGCATAATATTGCATTAAATAGTGTCCAGTGTAATATGAGATAATACTCTTCCACTGAGTTTTATTCCAAGATTAGCGAAACTATCTATGTGCAGGTAAATCATTAGTCCCTGTCGAAAGATCTTGAGAAGGGGAGAGGAAAGAGGGAAATTTCTGCTGAACGTAGTAAAAATCAATTGCAACTGCAAGTTTTGAGGAAATAAGTGAATTTAAAACCTTGTCTGGCAATGTCAGCAGTACTGTGTTAGTAGAAGTGAATAATGCTAATTGGAAAAGAATGGTTTCTATACACAGTGTGTTAAAGGGCTGTTTCTTCTGTACTAGTGTAATTAAAGGCTTAATAAAAAGGTTAACTGAGAACAAAATATCTGAATAGGCGTTCTGTTACAGTTGTCTAAATTCCTAAATACTAATTTGATAGAAGTATGCTATGGTATTTAATAAATGACATTCATTAATTGATAAAGAATTTCATTTTTGCTAGTACAGAGTGAGGAAAGGATCTCAATAAATGTGCTGTTAAGGCACATTGCGTTGACCCATAATTCACATTGTATATTTAAAAGCTAACAGGTAACACCTGTCAAAATATGTTTCATAAATGGTATTTTTTTAAATTATTTTATTTAGCTACTCTCATAAAACTCACGTCATAAAAAGAATAAAAGCTTGGTCACACAAAGCTGGCCCTGAAGCTTAGGTCTGCCTTACTGTTGGGTATCCTTTGGGTGGGGACAGTTCTAAAAGTTCCCATTTTTCAGATCCATGAAGTGTATAATATTTCCCCCAAGTGTATAGCTGTTTGTATTTTTCTAAGAGATTTACAGGAAAAAAAAAAAAGCACACAATAAATAGAGGGAAGAAAGTACCTGGAATTAGGTACCCTCAAAAAATTCATTTTCAGCTTACAAATGGCTCCAGATAATATCTTGAATGGGCTTCCTACAAGGTGATTCCTCTCTTTGGTAGTGGTGCTTAGCAGCCATTTTCCCAAAAAGTCAATGAGATCTTGCTGCTCTTTTAGGAAGATGAAATGGGCCAAATGTCTTATAGGCATGCAAATCCCCTGATGAGGGTAGAGTTACTTTGTGCACCTCCCACATGCGTCGCTGGTGTCGTGGTCGTCTATGCCACAGGTGTTCAGTGCCTAGACACAGTGCATAAATAGGTTTTAACCTTTTTCCAAAATCCTTCCAAATGCACTTGATTTGTAGCATTGGCAGCTGAGGATTAGGAGTAACACAGCCTTTCACCCTATTCCAAGCTTTCTCTTGCAGAGTCGAAATTCCAGCCTCTGGGCTATTTTGGCTCCATGTCTCTCTTGCTTAGCCTACCTAATACAGACATAAATCCTTATTCTTATTAAAAGTAGCCTGCCTAAAGGCACATGCTTACTTTAAACAATTTATGGGTTCTCAGTTTGAAGCCAGCCTTAGTGACAATTAGTATTTGTGGCATGAATAAAAATATTTGCAATGCATTATAGTACTTATACCTGGTTAGAGTGCTGTGCACACTCTTGGGAAATCTCTGTGGGACTCTCATGCTATATTTAAAGCATCCAGTAACTTAGGAAGCTATTTTGAATTGGAACCAATGCTACGTTTACCTCAAGCTTCTGGAATGGGACATCTTATCCAAAACTCCAAAAATACTACATGTAACCCCAGATTCTGGTACATAGTGCCAAATCGGAATGCCCTGGTATTAGGGTGAATTTGGGCTGCCTTTCCTTGATCGTGGGGGTCACTGGTCACTCCTGTTCTATTTGAGAATGTCAGCATTCTCTCCTTACCTAATCATAGCTGGTTCAAAAATGGCTAAGGGCAGTTGGTACTATGGCAGGTGTTGAAAAAAGAAAGAGTCAAAGCAAGATGGTCTTTTTCATCAGCATTGGCTAAGGTTAATTATTGTAGGGAAAAAAAATAATAGTCTTTCTGCAATTTTTTTTTTTTTTTTTTTGCAAGAGCTGTGAAATACAAATACCCTCTTAACTTACTGTCAAAATTCCTTGCCGGTGTAAAGGATTCTTATTGCACTGTTTTGCTTAAATTACCTAACAAATTATGCAAGATTAATTATTTAATCCTTTTGTCAGCTGTATGGGGTGGATCTCTCTATCACAAGTGCTTTGCTTTCTTTGTAACAAAAGTGGTCAGCAGTCTGCCATTATCATCAGTTGTGTGGACAATAGCAAACCACATCTACCTGAACTGCAATCTCTTCCCTGTTTGACTGCCCACTACTCGGTACTGCTTCTTTTCAGAGCAACACTTCTAAAGTGTAAATGTGCTGGTTTGCCATATAGTTCTCAGTAGTTCAGCCTGAGTGCACAGAGTTGTGGGTATCATTTTGTTGGCACCTTATGGGAAGGGTGAACAGACTATTGAGGTGCCAGAATTGTTTGGCTCTTTCACCCCTTAGGAGCAGCAAGGCTCTCCTCTCTTTTGAGAACTGTGTGCTTCAGCTGTAGCAGCCAGCTGTAAGGACAATTACTGATGGCTCTTGGCTTTCATCCTCACTCCATGGGAGATTGTTCTCTGCTGTCTGTCTCCTCCTTCCATATGCCTGGAATGCTTATATGGTCTCTTTGCCCTGCTTCTTTTCTTTGCCCTATTCCCATATTCTGCCTCAGCAGAATACACTTTCCTTTCTTTGCTCCCAGCTTTTGATGCTGTTCAGATTAAGTGCACTTGGAGTAAAGGAGCAAAAAGATAAAGACGGCATTTGGGAAGTGGAAGACTTAGACCCTCCAAAAAGGTGTTATAATGTCCTACAAAGCCACGAAGGGACAGAGAAGAAATGTGCAGGAAGGAGCTGGCTAAGTATGGTGCCACTTGGAAGTTCATGACTGCTCTGTGTGAAACCGGGGGATTTCCTGTTTCTCCGATTACGTCTTGCAGTACTAAATAGTCTTCTCTAGCCTCTGTTAAGGAACCTAAGCTGCAAATAAAACCAGTATCACTTCTGTGTTCACAACAGAGTGCATCTTCCTTGCAATTCCTGGAAGAGACTTTCCTCCTTTTACACATCCTATGGTCCACAAAAAGATGGATTGGTCCTGCTCAGCAACAATTCCTTTTCCCTCCATATCTGTGCTCAATTTTCTTCAGAGCAGTGGTTCCTTACCCTGCAAAGTGTCATTTTAGATTGTAATCTTAGATTGTAACCTTTTTCTTTGAAGAAAATATACTGAGCATAGATAGTAAAACACATTAATACTCTTTAAAAATACATATTAAAAATGCAAGCAGATAGTGATTGAGAGCATTTCCATAAATTCCACATGCCATAACATGGAGATTAAGTGCTGGTGAAGGGAAACAAAACAGAATGAACTTTCTTGAAGGTCTAGATAATTAGTGAATTTGTTCAGATTTAATTTCACATCAGTTTTATCTAGGAAGAATGAGAAGAAGTCTAAAAATTGATAATTCACATTAACAGTTTGCTCTCTGGAAGAAAATGAAGTGGTTCTGGTTTTTTCCAGTGTGTGACTTGTCATGGAGGTTATCCCAGTTTGTGGGATCATTCCTGGCCAAAAAAACAAGTGATCATCCCTTCCACAATATTGAAGACATATTTGCAGTGTGATTGACAAGATGAGGAGGTGGTATATAGTTTCTGTGCATGTCAAGGGACTGGCAGTGTATGAAACCAAAACTAGAACTTAGCTGCTTTATTTATCCCTTGAACAGATGCAGTACCAGCAGCTGCAATAAGATCTTTTATACATTCCACCCACGATTCCCTGGAGTTCATGTGTCCTAAAGACAACCTGGGAAGGCAGCAGGACACTCTCTTGTACAGTATTGCATTTTATAAGTACGGTGTGAGATTCTGATCTTTCTCATAGGGCTAAGAATTCCAGGCTGGATCTGAGTTTCATGCCATTTGATGATATGGGTCAAAGTCTTTATCTCTTGCTGCTCTGTGTATTTAGCTCAAATGCTTAATTTGGTCTCTAAATTTTGTATTATTAAAACTCTTTATAGACAAGAAAGCAGCACAAAGAAGTAGTTTTTTCATAATTTAACCCTTATTTGCCTTATTAACTGGATCTTTAAACAGTTTTATCTGAGGAAAGTGTTGTTAAGTGGACTGGTAAACAATATTACTTCTTTTTTTCTCCATTAACTCTTGATCCTCCTCCACTGGTTTTGCAGAGATTGGATCGGGTTCCAATATTAAATGCATCTCCAAGCTTAAGGGGCAAGGAAAGAGCTCTTGACATGTAGTTGATTGTTAAGCCTCTTTGTTCAATGGGTAGATAAAGGGTTTAGATAGGAATAAACTTTTCTCATCGGTGTTTAATTTTAGAACATCCACAGTGAATGCTCTGACCTGGATGCCACAAGTTTCAATCTTCCCTTAAAGCATCTTGGCTACTGTCTGAGGTACAGACTATTTGTGCCATACATCCACACAAGTGTGCTACTCGCCTTGGATACTCTAATGCTGTAAAGAGAAATGTTTAGAAAATACTCTCTAAAATGTTATCCTTTTCCACTGCAGACAACCCAATCTTGCAATAGCAAAATAGGGATCAGGAACTGTTGAGAAAAGCCCCCAAACTCCCAAAGTTTTTTGGAAAATAAGGGGTACGTGCCATCTTTTGAAGCTGTTCAGATCTTCTCCCCATTGCAGCAATGACAGTAATGGGATACTCAGCACAAATCAATTTTCTCAATGTGTCACAAGAGAAGCTTTTTTCTGGCTCAATTCTAATTCTCAATTATCTTAGAAGAGATGATGGTGACGCTCTTGAAGAGGTGAAGTTGAAACATCTAATTGTTTTATTTGAAACATCTGATTTATTTTTTTAGTATTTATTTGAATATTTTTATATATTTATTGAGCAAATTCATAATAATTAAAATCTCTGAATCTCTAGCATTATCTGTTAACAGCAACAAATAATCAAGTAAAAGCATGTTTTTATAGAAAGATATCAAATCCTGAGAACAGATGAAAAAGGCAGTCATTTCCAATGTCCTCAGTACATTTTTAGTTGAGCTTATTTTTAGTTGGAACACAAAAGGTGTTCTCCCTATTTTCCCTACTGAGTATATACTGCTTGGGACCTGTGTATTTATCTTTGGATGCTAACAGCCCAAAATAACCTTCTCCTTTTATTTTTTCTTTTTTTTTTTAACACCTGTGATGAACAGATATTCCTGATTACATATATATACATATATTTTTTTTCTCTGTCATTTGTCACACAATTACTTACTTTTTGCCCAGTTTACCTGCTTTGATACCAGAATAAGTAAAGTCCAGGCTGTTTTGATGGTATCTTTTAACTTTTTGTGCAGCTTCATTCCAAGGACAAATAGCCATTGTTTGGCTCTGCCTCTTGACAGTTTCCTCCCTTCCTCCGGTGACTTGTAGTGCAAGTAGGTTGCACTGTGATAGTCCTCAATTCAATTAGTTAATGTAACAGAGAGAGTGCCATGGGCTCATGTTCAAGGAGAGCTGCCTAGAAGTTGCACTTAAAACTGATAATATGAATTTCAGCATGCTCTTAACTTTGAAATATGTTTTTCACTTCTGTGATCCTTGATATTGTCTTGAAGTGTCTTTTTCCTTTCCATTTTTACCTCTGACACCTCCATAATATATTTATTTATGGTTAATTTTCATTGCAAAGACCAGTGAGAGAGACTAGGACAGGACTTTATTTTTTGATCAAAATATGCATTGTCCATTTTGGGAGATGAGAGGGCCATGTTACATGACATCTTTTTGTTAGCTTCACTCCAACCCACTGTTATCCATAGTCTCAACATATCAACTCAACATATCAACTGTTTATATCCTCTAAGTAGAAACCAAAGGAACTGTAAGACTGAGCAAACTGTGCAAATACTAGGAATGTAAGCATGTACTCCAGGTAGTGAGGTTGTTAGCAAGCATTGTATGTACTGATGTATATCTAAGCTGCATGTGGAAATGAGTGGTAATTTTTGCTATTGCCATCTCTCACTATCAAAGCATTGGGCAATATTCTGCTAGGAGTGGGACAGTGTTTTGAGACTGAAGTTTGGATTAAGTAATGTCAAGGCAAATGGCACTTTGACAGAAGATAGAGTACTGTAAGCCTACATACTGGCATGGGACCATAAGGAAGGAGTTTGAAATCTTGTCTGGCAATTGTCCTTCTATAACAGTCCTTTTATTCTGGTGAACACGAGGTTAATCTATTGTCATTTAAAACAAGGAAGTACGGCTTGCACTTCACTGCTTGCTCACAACATTTACTCTGATGTTTAGAACAGACCTTATTCATTTTTTGTTGCTCTCTGTCTTATTTTAAGTATATTGTGGTGCTGGTAGTTGGAAGAAATGCTCCCCTAGAGGGGTAAAAAAACCCTCATAGCCATCTAAAAAACCCCAATAAGTGAATTGTCAATAGAATGAGAAATTATTGGACCTTTAAAGAACCAAAGCTATTCAATTCATAAAAGTTTTAGTAGCATATAATTAAAGAATTCTTTTGGATTATTGTAGCTGAGACTGAGCCCTAAGTTGCTTTGACATGGCCAGGTCCCAATGTCAAAACCCCTCTTCGCCCTCTTCCCCAGTTTTATCAAAGTATGAAAGCCTTAACTAAGTGAGATGCTATTGTTGGCAAGCCTTTGATGGACACTCCCGGAATTTCATTGCAGGGGCCATGACTTGTATTTTATCTGAAATCTCACTGGCTCTTGATGACAGACAACCTCTGTTTTTAGCATTGCACTGAAGGTCAGGCAAATGATTTGTTTCCAAATAGAGTAACTGAAGATACTGGAACAGATTTATTCCTGGTATAATTCCACTGGTTCTATGAAGTTACAGGGGAATGATTTGAAGGATAATGCCAGTGTTCTCAATCACTTGTGTATAAAAAGAGCTTGGAAAACATACTATTTAACATAGTGTTAAGATTCTTCTATAAGAGAAATTCTTCACTCACTAAGATAAGGGAAATATTTTTAGCTGGAGTAAACTAATATAACTCCATTAAAGAGACTCACCACTGTAGAATATAACTTTTTTCAAATATCTGGAAAGCTAGCTCTGGCTTCTTTAATTAGGAGAGGGGTTGAGGTTTTGTGGCTGTGTAAATATTTTAGGACTGATCTACACTGCTAGGCTGCTTTCCTAGTGGCATTTGGGATGATTCCGTTAGTTTTTACAGATCTTTAATTTAATTGCAGTTTTGACACTCAAGTTCATAAACTGATTATCAAGCAGTCTGGTTAGATATTTAAGTTAATTTTTGCCAGTTATCTGTGACCTTAATTTGTACAGAAAGAAAAAATTAATTTTGCAGATGGATTGAGAAAATGAGAACTAAATACTATACTATAATTGAGGTATTAGTAAAGGAATAATCAATATCTTTGTAGAATGACATTGCAAAGGCCAAAAGTAGCAGGTAATGTGAAAAATTTTTTGTGGGAAAAAATTTGGCGAGATCACAACCACACTGACATTTTCAATTGATTGTGGAAAGCAGAGGAGCAAATGTCAGCTTGTGGATGCAAGAAGTGTGTGAGTGTTGGCAGAGAGGTTTAGCTGTGGCTAATGAGGATGGGCTTTCCCATCTCCTGCTTCATGGAGTGAATTGGTCAGTCTAGGTTGAGGACATAATATTATAGATGAAAGAGATCCTTTGTGAAAAGCTGTCACCTTCTATGCCACGTTGTCCCTGAAGGGCTAGAACTACATTGATTACCAGCATGCTGTGACACCAGGAACTGGTGCAAACATTCAAGATTTACGTTTTTACAAAGAGGGCATGGTCAAGACTGGGAAAGAAATGTAAACCATGTTTTCTATTTTGTAAGAGATGCAAGTATAATTTTTACAGTTGTTCGGTGGCAATGTATCCCTTAAAGCTCAAAAAGCGTGTTTTAATAGTTTGGTCTTGCTGTCTCCAGGAGGTTACACTTCAGTGAGCTTTTCCTTAGAAGTGTCAAAATGTTTCTTTAATGACAGTTCCCTGAAAACCATGAAGTACAAAGAACTATTGCCATGACAAGGCAGGATTTCTTCAAATTGAGTTAGCTTTGACTCTAATGCTGTATGCCGAAGGCTCCACTTTCCCAAACCATTCACAGCATATGCTTTTGTAAATCCATCAAACAACCCTGCACTCTTTCTATACCCTATGTTTTAATGTCAGAGCAAATCTATGTTCTGCTTGTGGCACCTGCTGTGGCACATACTTCAGCTACTTCAGGGGAGTATTAAGCATACCACCATACTTAAAGTCCTGTCAACATAGCTGTGATAAAGACCCTTTGGAAAATGTATAGCTCCACCCTAAAATAATCATTTATCATAACTCATAAGGCAGAATTAATTGGCATTTAGTACATGTATTAATATGAATTAGTGCCCTTCATGAACATGGGCTATGTTTAAAATACAGGCCACATAGAGGAGTACTTTTTAACAAGGCAAAACAATTTCTGTGACAAATAAACTCCACTTCTAAAATATACTTAGGTCAGTCAATATATTGGTAAATGCTGTTGTACTGAATATTTTTAAGTCAGGCTTCAGCAACATCAATTTTTAAAATATTGAAAATACTCTCATAGCTTAAGGTACAAGTGTATATTAAAAATAAACTTTTTCCATTATCAATACCAACAGAGTTTAGATGATGGGTTTAAAAAACGGTATGCTGTAAATATTGCCATCCACTATGGAAATATGTGCACTATGCAGTCACAAATACTTTGTCTATAGCTTATGCAAAATACAGATTCATCAGGCTATTTGGCATATTAACATATTGTGACTTTATTTGAGCATGTGCCCTATCTAAATATGGGCGATGTTTCCCAGTTGATTGTTGTATTTATTATAGAAAGCTAGAAAGGGAGTGAAAGGTTTTAAGGGAAAAAACCCAGTTATTTTCTTAGTATTGATTCGTGTTTACTTCAGAAGGTTCTGTAGTCATCCTTTCTTCTCAGTGAGATAACTGCACAACTCTGAAATCTAGCCTCTCCTACAGCCATTATATCTCTATGCTCCGTAGGTTTGTCATGACAAGGAGTTGCTTCATTGAACTACAGACAAATGGAGATAGATCCTTTTGATCCTGTGGAGCATTTGTCTGACTTTCTGCCACTCACATGAGCTGGTTGTCTGCATTCTGCCAACACAGGCAATTTCAAACTTTAACTTCTGTGATTTAAGCTTATATGTCATTCAAAACTCGAAAGGTAGTGTGTTTTGAGTGTCTGCACTGTAGCAGAAGACGACTCTGGTACAAAGAGGAACATTTTGACTTTGCAAAATGGCAAGTCATATGTGAGTCACTTTTGTGAATTGTTTGCTCTGGCCCTAGTCATAGTCATTAGAGGTTAGTTCCCAGATGTAAGAGTGAGATGGACTTACAGGTTATTATTTGAATAAGAAAAACAGGGAGGTTGCTGTTTGGAACAGGGGCATCAGGCTGCTTGCCATCCTTAATTTCAGTTCCATACTCATAAAACCAACATGAATGTGAAACTATAGAGGGAATAGAAGAGCTTTTAGAACCTTACTGTAAATTAAAGTTATATTTTCTGAATGTGATTTAAAACAAAATCATTGATTCTTTCCTGAGGTGAAAATGAACACTCTAATTTAACATTGTCCAGCAGTTATGAAGGCATTTGTAGTGCAAAGCAATTAATAGACCAACTGAAATACTTGCATTTGCACTGAAGAGAATAAATTTGTGCAAAGTAATGGGGAGTTGGGACCATAATATTTTTCTCTGCTGAAGTTTTGTTTCTAATGTGCTGGCAGGACAGAAGAAGTTCTCTGGTTCTGGAAAGCAAATGTGCTAGGGTCACAGGAAGAATGTGCACAATGGAATTAATTTCCTGCATGAGACTCCTTGAGTCACTAACTTTCCCAGCAGCTTGATTCACACCTTGCTTGGAAAGGTAGTTGTAATGATGCTGTTTCAAAAGTTGCTAATCTTAAAGTAGTTCTGCTCTTTGTCCTTCCTGCTTTAGAAGCATTTAACCACTTTGGATATTCACACTTTAAGTTCTCCATTCCGCTTTTTTGCTTTGGTATGTTGTGTTTTTTTTTTTCCCTGAGAGTTAATTATCAATTTACCAACTGATATAAGCACAAGACTTTTTAATAACAGACTGATATACCATAAACAGCTCACAGCCTTAGATTCAATTTTTACATAAGACGGGCATGACTTTGTGCCATATCTGAGTTACAGCCAGCAAAAGCTTAGCTTGACGGCCTAGTGCCTTTTTTTCCCTCTGGGTGATTGCAGTGTACATTCTTACAGGGTCATACATTATAAACAAGGGTAAGGGGCCTTCAAAGAGACTTGAGCAACACCTTACTCTGTGTGGAGCTTTTTACCTCTGCACTATCAATGCAAATCTATTCACAGAGTGTGCCGCAGATGCTAGAATTATTACCTAGACTGCAGAGCAAAGTAGCACAGAGCTTGAAATCCGTGTTTTCATATCAGTTCTGTTTGTCTGTGATATTTATGCAGAGCAGCAGATGAGATGATTTTAGATGTTTTGAAGGGGAGAATATCTTGTTCTTCTCGGACTTAGCCAGAAACATCTAAAATAAGTTTTCTCTTTCTCTTCTGTCTCAGCTTCTCCTTTCCTTTCTTTTTTTTTTTCTATTTGTAATTTTATTAGGAGCTCATTTAAATGCCTGGAAGACTTGTTTATACCAATCCCTGTGCCATTTGCCCAAAATTTTGTTTGATGTCTTGCTTGTCACTGTGAAACATGCTGATTCTTTATTTACCAGACTTGTATTACCCTGAAGTACAGAGCCAGGGAAGATCTGTGCACTGTTACACTCAGTACTCGAAGTGTGTGGAAGAGCCTTTGATTCCTTAGTGTTTAAAACCAGAGAATTTCCTCCAATTACTGGTGTGTCCCGCATGAAAGACCACTAGATGAATCTAGGCTTAGTTTTATGTTTTCCCTGAGTGGTTGATGCATATAGCTGAGGTATCAGCTACTACTGTCTATGCTTCAGATTTTCCTCTGCAGCCTTATGAGTCTCTCCAATTCCATAAAATTTTGCAGGTAAAATGCTATTTCTATTAGTGAATGTTCAGTTATGAACATCATGATATTCCTCATGAAATTAGTTCAGTCTTTATGCAAGACAGAAGAGTAGGAGTCTTTTCTCAGTCCTTTGGATAGCTGTTGAGGAATAATGTCATTAAATAATTGCTTTCTAGATATAGAATAGGAGATAACTGTGTGAGATAGGAATTCCTTTCACTTGAATGTGTGCTGGACCAGATATGACCCAGAAGATTGACTGGTATGATCAAGAATTAAGGAGCTCTTTTCTGAGGATTTTATGTAGGAGATAGATGAAAAGTGTGAGCAGAAGGTAGAAGGTGAATTTCTTTCAATCTTGAAAATTATACAAAATTGCAGGGGGGAAGGCCATTCAGAAGGAAATGCCTGTCACCAGCTGAGAGAACCAGATGGACATAATATATAGTACTATTTAAAACAGGTCTACTAAAAGTTTGGTAGCATCTTTGGATTTTATTGGCAGTATCATATAAAATACATGTGTTGCTCCTGTATAATTTACATATGCAATCATAGTTTTTTTCAAGGGCTCTATAATTCTATAAATAGAAGACCCATCCTAGGATAAAGAGAGATTACTAATATGGCTCCATTTGGCACTTTCGTCTGCCCCAGGAATCTCCCCAGCTGTCCAATAACCATCCAAGCATTCTTAATTTTCCTTTATTTCTTCTTCCTGGTATCTGAAGTAAAACCCTCCTGTTTGTTGAATAGGTACATATCCACTTTGAGAAATGTTTTGCTGCTGTTGCAGTTGTTACAGTGATGATGTTGATCCCATCAAAGTTCTAGCACTGACAGTTTTTAAATATTTTCCCTGCAAGCATGATTAGTGAAACTAAGCAAGAGTACTGAACAACATATTGTAAGAGGAGGAAGGAAGTAAGAAGAAAAGGAAACAGATGAAAAATGAAACTATAGAGGGTGGCCAAGATCAGACTTTGACAACATATTAAAACTCAAAAGTGCCTACAAACTTTGTTTCCACGTAGGTGTACAGCTCTGAAAAATTTCACTGTAAATGTAACTGCCGGGAACAGAGAACTTTAATCCATCAGTCATAATACTGGCTGGATCTGAGATTTGCATGCTGGTATTAGGGAATGCATCAATCTTCTTTAAAATAATTTTTTCTTAATGCAGTCCAAGATGTCACTTGAATTTAGTCATTCAGATGTATGCTTGATGACAAAATACAGTAATGAAGCTCACTGTCCCACAGTTTAACTAAGTCCTCATTTGAGATCAAAGTGGAGGGTTAACTTTTTTTTCTGTGTTCCTTTCATTCCTCATTTGTATCAGGCAAATAATGGTTTCACTAGCAGCAGGAATCCCTATTAAAGTAACTGTCATATTTTCTCATCTATACAATTCATTGTTCAGCAGTTTGGTGCAAAATGAAGGGAAAAAGACGAATGGGACACAGAAAGGCAGACCACCTTAGACCTTCTGAAATTCTGTCTTGGTCAAATGACATGTTTCTTGCTGCCTCTTCCAAACCAATTATTTTGACATGCTTTATTGCAGAAGTCAGTGTCTAATGCAGCCAAGGAAAATACTGTTTAGGCAAATTCTGGACTTGATTGCATTCCTTCCATAGATTTAAATAGAAGTCCTGTGAACATTTATTCTTTAACAAAATACACAATGAGATTATCATAATTAGCATATTTACTCTGGAACAGAAGAGGAAAATTCCTAATTTGGACAAGTAGAGTTTAGAAAGTCATTTTGCCTAGGTATGGAGCTCATAACAGCCTCTGCTTGCAGTGCAGAGAAAATTGTCTGCACTTATCATTAAAGAAATTAAAGATAAAAATACAACTTTGAAATGGAAGTGAGGCACCCTGCAGAATAATTGTTACTTCTGCGTAAGTTACACAGATTCTTAAGGAGCTGTGCTCTGAACTGAGCATGAATGCTTCTTAAACTAAGAATCAGAGCCACATTTTTCTCTCTAAAGCCTAGTTAAGTATCCCAAGCAGGCTAATGATGATTTTCACACAATTTATGCTCCTAATTTTTGTTACCTAAGAATATTTATAAGATACAAATGTTTAACCCACTTTGGAATACCCACTCTAAGTTCCTAAAACATTGATTGTGCTACCAAACTGGTAGAAATATTTGATTTTTCCAAGTACAGGTAGTGACCTGAAAGAAATAGGAATCTACAGAGGAGTGAAAGTTGGGGGAACATATGTAGTCTTCAAGTCCCTTCTTGGAACACTCGGTTTAAACATACATGCTCTGAAAGAAAAACACTGCCCTGTCTTGTTGCTGCTTACACCAGTAAGTGATGAACACTAGATAAGATAAAACAGGAAAGAAGCAGAATACCCAAAAAGGAATTGTCAGAAATGTTGGTCCCCAAGTTAACAGGTAAAAGTATCTCTAACCAGCAGTATTAGTACCACCGGCAGATCTGCAGGCTGCTTTTTGCAGGGGCAGAAAGTGCTCATTCACAATTGATCGGTGTCCACTTTTCTCTCTGTAATTGAAATGACAGATGTTTTCAATTGAGCCTCTGGAATGTAGCACAAAATAAAGTTGAAGAATGTATTAAGATGGGATATGTCTTAGCATTCCCAATGAGACCGAAAGCTTTCTGACCTGTTAATCAGCAGGGTGAGCAGCAGAGAAGGGTCCAGAGCAGGACGTCAGCTGGAGAGGAAACTCTCATCAGGCTTCTTTTCCTGCCTTAATACCTTCTTTCAAGTGCCATATGATCATAGGCTTTCCAAGTTGGAATTCTCCTCCACACACACCTCTGCTGGGTAACACCGTAAGGAATTCAAAACATGTCAGCACAAACAAGGCTGCAGGAAATACAAATAGAAGACCGATACCTTATCCAAAGATAATTGAGGCTGCACACACTCTGCGCTCTGCTGAATTAATAATCGTGAGATAATGGAGTTCTGCCTTTCTCTAGAATGAAATATCTCCAAGAACAGCTTTTCTTCTAGTTGTTGGGAATTTTTGAGTCAAGTTTTGGTCTGAAACTTGGGCATAAAAGTAGAAGACATAGTGAAATGGAGGTGAGTGGCATTGTTTGGATCTTCCAATTCAAGAGCACTTTAAATGAAGAGCCATTCACCATAGGCAAATATTTACTAGCTGAGGTCTTTAATTTCTTAAATAACCTTCTAAATCTGCTTATGGCTTGTAAACTTTATGGAACATTCCTGTTAAAAGCTTATTTCAGTGCACCTCTCTTGATGTTGCATTTTCTTAAATTAGCAGTATTTTCAATTATACTTTTAGGGATGTGTTGGCTCATAAGCAATAACTGTGTTTAATGAAGACTTTTGGTAAATTTTCATAACATAATGTCTTTGGTTTTTTTGTGTAATGTTTTACAAAAGACGTTTACTTCCAGTTCTCCCTAGAAAATGGTGCAGGCTGGGAAGGGGAGCTGATGAAGCTGTACTGTATGGAGAAAAAAGACTCTCAGCCTGGGTTACTTTGGTGTATAGCACAGCCAGCTGATCTGACTTCTTTTCAACCAGAAATTAAACAAGCATTAGCAGTTGAACCAAAAAATTAGTGTATCTTTCTCAATAAATGATATTTCTTTTGTTTTAGTAATCCGACTTCTTCTGAGTCTTGAATAGCCTTTAACTACAGACAGTGCAGACAGTATGTTACAGCAATTCATTTCTATTATTTTATTTTGCCTGTAAAGAGGAAGACTTTCTAAAGTCATATAAAAAATTTTATTGGAGAGTAATGGAAAATACTATTTGCAAAAAAACCCACAGAAAATAATATTTTTAAAACTTGTCAGTTTAATACTGCTCTGTGCACTGAAGTCACTGAAAAATGTATGGGAAGATATTGTACTTATGCAAGGCAGGGTTATAAAGCTAATAGATGTAAAATTCACCTAGAGAGATGCTTTTACCTTCCAGAACCATCTATGTCACTGTTTTTTTTTAATCAAATAAAATCATGTGTATGTGTGGGTTGTTATACTATGCAAGCTTTCAGTGGGAAATCTTTGAAGATTGCTGTACCCAATACTTTAATGCATTAAGAAGCCCAAAACCAGCACTGGCATCATTGTACTATCAATAAAGGTCAAGCCTTGTCCTCAGCAATAGCCACATTCCTCCTCAGAGATACTTTCGTTTTTGAAAATTAAGAAAAACAAGATGCTTCCTTTTAAAAAGTTCAGGTTGTGTTACTTCAACATAACAGTCTTCAACATGACAAGATTACCCTTTTAGATTTGAGATTATGTCAATATGTTCAGATTATTTCCTGTTAAACAAACATGGTTCCTGTGGCTTCCCAAAGGGAGTGGCCTCTCTGTGTTCAACAGAGCACCACTAGGAAAACGAAGTTTAAGTCATTACATTTTTACAGGTACAAGTAACGTCTTCAATCTCTACAATTTCCTAGCTTCCTGAAACATCCAAAAGTTTATGTACCTGCTAAATGTGTTAAAATTTTAATTTACTTGCTAGATCTACAAATTTCCATGGATCCTGCTGGGATGCCTGGTGGGATGTCATGTTATGTAGTAAATGTGATATAGCCGATTACAGAAGAAATTGGCATTGCACTTTCTCAGGGGAACTGTGCTTCTATTCTGTTTTATTCACTTTGATCTTAAAAAGAATTCTTCAGTCTCTGAAGTTTGAAGCCTGTGCTTTTGTTTATTCTCACAGAGCTTCGATGAATGCTCCAGGTACAAAACAGTTACTTCTGTGAATAAACAAAGCGTTTAGGGAGGTATTGATGCTGGGAGCTTAATGCTGTGCCCTCCACTTGGAACAGATTCACATTGGGCGCTATGGCCCCCTAAAACCAAAACCTTAGACGTGAAAGTTTCGGCATTATACCAAGCGCAGTTCCTGCAAATTTAGCTCTGATTCAGCAGCTCTGTCACTGTGGATGTGTGTTACATTTCATCTTCCTTCATACGGCTGTTAGCTGGTGTGTGCTGTGCTGTTCTACCCTCTGTAGGTGAAGCACAGACTTAGTGCTAAATACTTCTGGTCTGGAAACAGCACTGCTGTTTGCTATGTCAAACTGTCAGCTCGTATTTTAGTGAGCAGAGGAAGAATGACTCCCCTGGTATTCTGGTGGCCAGAAATGAAAAGAACTCAGGCAAATACATTTAAATAACATCTCAATGTAAGCCTGCATCTGTTTAATAAGTACTCTAATTTACAAACGTGCAGGAGCAGAGGAGTTACACATCAGTCATATCTGTGCCAGAACCTCAGGACTTGCTCAAAGTGAAAGCTATTTTAAGTTGCTTAATATTAGAAGTGACTGAAGGTACTAACTGCCAAATCAAACCTCTCAGTATTGTCTCAAATGCTCTTTTAGTTAGGCCTTATTGCTGCTGTACCAATAAAAAGCCCTTCAAAGTTATAAAGCATTGTGACCTTAGTTACATACAATGAGATACATTAGGCAGAATGAACTTGAAAAAAAATTACCATAGTGGCCAATAGCAAGACATAAACCCTTCAGATTATTGCTAATGGTTGTAGGGGGAGACAAGACAAGTTGTGTTTCTGTGAGCAGGTTAAAAAGCTGCACAGAATGTAGAATTCAAGAAGCTGAAAATGTAGGAGGCAATATTAATGGCTGAGATCGTCTCCTTGAAACACAAAGAAAAATCCTACCTTATACAACTGCCTTAAAATTAATTCAAATTTGAAAAGGAGAAGCAGGGAAGAGGATGGGGAACCTTTGAAGAAACTTGGCTGTTTTGATCTTGCAGACACTTGGAAGCTGTGTGTATATTTGCTTCAGGGGGTTGTCCTGTGGAAGCTGACAGATCAGCTCATGTCCGAGGGCTGCCAGAATACTAAGGATCAGTACCTCAGTTTTATTCTTGTTTGTTATTTGCATTTGGGTTATTAAACTCCTTGATACCAAAGAAGAACTCAGTCACCTGTTCCTCAAAACCTGTTGCAACAAAACAATCAACATTTGTCATTATATGACTCGCCTTCTTTTACTATCATCTGTATGGTTGTTGTAACAGAGCAGTCATGCTCCTAAAAAGCTAATCTGCAAAGTCCACAGTATTGGGTTTTTTTTATTTAGTTTTTAACAAAGGATTGAATTTTTTTCCATCATATAATGTGGAGGTAGGGCAGAGAATGAAATGATCTTCCAAATAGGAACAGGTGTATTCACACTGCCTCTCAAAACATCCCCCAAAACCTTGCCTAGGGCTATTCCCTAAGCATTGCCTATATGCTTCCTTTCATTTCACAGCTAAAAGTCTTTTACATTTGGCTCATATTCATCACCTGAGTCTAGTTAGCTTGGCAGGAAAGGTTGTCATCTGTCTGTCTTCTTCCTTGGAGAGATTATATATTGTGCATGAAAAGCAGGCTTGTAAGTGATCTTAAGTATCAGGGAAATTTTTGATATTATTCAAAGTGGCATCATTCCAGCCTGGCTTGGCACTTCTGAGACTGAGGTGAGCTGGCTGGTTTGAATGCACCTAGCCCTTCTGTTGTTGGAGTAGAGATTTCAGCACAGGGTGTCCTGAGTTGTAAGTGCTTTGCTGTTCATCCCACAGAATCTCTGTGCTGCTGTGGCATTGGGATTCCTGGTACCCGAGAGAGGTAGATTAGAGCTATTTTGGGTGTTCTCGCATGTACTGTAATCTCCCTTCCTAGCTACAGATGAATCAGAGCCTGAGAGGCCACTTCAGAGTGTCTTTGCAGCTTGCCAGTGCAACTCTGTTTAGTATAAATGCAATCTCTTCAAGGTGTCAGTGCATATTTTGCACATGCCATGAGTGTTAATTTAAGGCCGTTCTTGTTGTATTATTAAAAACAAAAAGAAAAAGCCAAAGCAACAAAAGCAACACCACAGAAAGGAGAAAAAACCCTAAACATTAAAGCCTGGTAGTGAATTTAAAACAATGGAATATATTGTTCAGGCAAATGGTAGCTGCAAAATGCAAGTTTTCCTTAGGTTTGGTTAGTGATACATACAAGGATGTTAGTTTCAGGTTTCCTATAGTCTTGTCTTTGCATTTACTTGGTCTTGCTCAGCTTTCCTGTCTGACTCAGAAAGGTATAAAAGCCATAGGATGCTTTATGGTGTAGGTTATCTAGGCTGTTTCTTTCCTTGTTTATGTTTTTTGCCTTCTGACAGTGTGTCAAATGAAATGGTGAATTTCTGCCTGATGACTTATCCCAGTGAGTCCTATTTATTTTCTTTGCATTTTTGTCTTGTCCAAAATTGATTTCTGTTTTCTAAGAAAAAACATTATTTTCCCTTTGCAGCTCTTACATGTTTATTGTGGGGACAGAGATGGCAAGTGACTCATTTAGGAAAAAATAATATAAATTTTCTCAATTAACTTTCATACTATGGGAGAGGAAGTGATGTCTCTGGCCCAGAGGTAACTACTTGGATTCATGTGGGCATTCAGCAACTGTTCTGTGGTGGGGTCTCAAACCATGTCTCTTCTTTAACTAGGTATCATGCTCCTGTGTAAAAAGCGAGCGAGTTTTGCTGGCACTTACAGCCTCAGAGCTTAGAATGACTCTGACAATTTGTTGGAATCTTCTGTGCAAAAAAAACTTCCATAAATATAATGAGGGGAGATTTAAATGCTGTTTTCTCTATCGAGGAAACATATTGTGTTTTCTAGTGTTCCTTAGTCTCTTAGTCCTTCTCTTGTGAGAATGCATTATAGTCTCTCATTATGGAAAAGAACATTTCCTTTTAATTATTTCTTCTGTTCCAGATATCTTAAAGAGGAGAGGGTATTCATTTGCTATGCTTTTGCACATTTCTAGTTCTAGTGAATATCTGATTCTCTGAAATGTTGTTCTTAAAATATAAATTGTCAGTTTTGGGGTTGAGGTCAGGACAGAGTCAGGCATAGCTCAAATGCTGGAAAAAAGAAGAGGCTCTGGCTAATGCTGCAGGCTATATTCACAGCTTCTCATTTGTGTAGGCTTTCCTATGTATTTTTGTCTGCCTTGTAAATTAGGAGTTCCTTGGGGGTAGGAAAACTGCGTCCATCCATCTGTTTATACAAGCATTCTCATAAGTATTTGAACACTCATCCACTCAAATACTGCCTGATTCCTATTCTTCCCTTTGGAGTGGAATTGAGGGGGCTTGGCTGGCAACATGTGCAGTTCTCAAGGTGGTGCAGCAGCTGCTCTCTGTATGCTGCCTCCCCAAGCTCCTGCTAAGTAGTATTTACTGTGAGCCCCGTGCAGACGAGTTTTTTAAGGGCACAGCTGTCACTGTGGTACTATATATTCACCCAGAGTACAGATCCACTCACAGCAGAGCGTAGTAAGAATTCTCTGTAGTGTGCTGAAAGTAACATGTGATACTTCCAGCCTGCCCACTTGCTTTAAACTGGTGATGTTGGAAGTCAGATGTCTGTCTTGTAGGAAATTTGTGAGGACTGAAAATTCACATCTCTGAAGCAGCACATATTCCTATGTTTTTCTGAGAGAGGTGAGATGTTTGGCTTTTCAAGATGAAATCTGTGCTTGGGCTTGAGGCCCTAAAGAACTACTCTTAAAATTAGATCTGTTGGTGGTACCCTGGATTGGATTTTCTAAATCAATTGACAGAAATAGCTGTACCCTGAAACTCTGATGAACGTCTCACTGTAGCATTAAATAAATAAATAGCAACTAAAAGCTATGTTGTAATCCAGAGCAAGTGAGTTAAGACTATTACAAAGGTTTTCTGAAATAATTCTGTCTAGAATTTGCCCAGGGATTTGTTTTAGGAAAAAAAAGTTTGGTGGTCAAAGTGAAAAATGCATACTTATCCTCAACAGTAGTATATTTGTCTAAATTTGTTACTTCTGTTAATAGAAGAGAGGCTTAAGTAAGAGTAAAGTAGAATTTGCTGTGTAGACAGATCTGTATTGCCAGCCTAATTCTAAGGTTTAATTAACATTTGTCCTTCAAAAATATTTTCATATAGAAAATATTTACCAAAGATTTTACCAAGACCCAGTGAGCTCTTCTCTGTTTGTGATTATATTTAGTAAATGTTTTAATAGATCAGAGATGAATTTTCAAAGGAAAATACCGACAGATAAAAGATAAACTCTTTGCATTCCATTCCTTTCAGCTGGATCCTTAGAAATGGGAACAAGATAGTCTTGAATGTGCCTTGGCACTTCAGATCTGTCTCCCCTGTATCTCCATCTGTACACTGGTATTTTGTTCACAACAATTACTGACTGTTCTCAATGTCTGCTGGAAATGGATGCTGTGGCTTCACTTGGAACCCTCACAGAGATGTCTCTTGGGTTCTAACTAAAATACGTATAATTTTGTACTTTGATTTTTGTGTTTCGTGTAGAAGCACTATGCATCCAGGCTTTAATAATGCCTCCTATAAAAAATTCTACTGGAACAGATAATCTAGTGTGCTTTTAACCAGTGGGAAGACCATGAGAAGAAGTAATGCCTTCCTGATGGTTACTACTTTTCTGAGTTGCAGATACAATAAATTAGATCCATCTTTTATACTTGTGAATCTTGCTGTCTGTGAAGTAAGGATAAGCTGATTTTTAGAGGTAAAGTGATATCAGTGGAGTGCTGTCCCCTGGAATGGGAATTGAAAAAATAGAATTGTATGAAAGAATCCCACTCAGAATTTGCTACCCTTAAACTTACTTGAAGAAATTGGATCCCTTTCATTTCCTGTTTAAATAACGACTTAGAGGGCCATGATTTAGACTGCTCCCTTGTCCTTCATAGTATAGTTCTCCTAGAGCTTTTTGCCTCAGAAATGGTGTTTCAAAGTTAGAAAGTCATGTAAATAACAAATTCAGAGTTGCTGAGGACTTCTTGTTTGAGAGATTCTTGTGATTAATGTTTTTTCATTTGGGTTGGATTTTCTAAAAGTATTAGGCAGAAAACATCCCATTAGAACAAGTGAAATTAGGTCACTCATTACAACCATCCCCTCCCTCTAAATTGATTCTAATTCTAGGAGGGTTGTAGTTGCTGTGTCTTTATTTTAAGGTATAACATTTACATGTGGGGCTACTAAAAGCAGAAGTTAGAGAAAGTGAGAGGGAAGCCACTGTGCTAAACTAGCCCCAAATCCAGCGTTTGTTATCCTGTCTGTGGAAGCTCTGCTTCTCTGGGCTTATTTTGTTTGAGGCATCACTGGGGAGTGGAAGGAGAGATAGATGTGTTGAGTAAGAATATCCAAATTAAGGTAGACATTTGACTATCAGGAACTGGTTTGATGTTCAAAAACCAGTCATTATTTTTGACAAGAAAAAGGTGCATGTGGGGGAGAGCATCCCAGAATTTGGAACCAACATCGCACAGTTAATATATTGTGGCAAGACCTTGAATGTTTCATGAAGAGGTTGGTGGTATCTTAGAAAAGTGATGTGTGAAAATCATTTATATAAAAAAGAGTAATTTGAAAAAGACTAAGTATCCTACTTGATGAATTCAGGTCTTACTGACTCATTTGTCTGAGTTTGGCTTTGGTTTGCTTTTTCCCCTTTCTTTACCTTTTATTCTATTGCGGAATCTGTTTCTCCACATATGTGTGGGACTGAGCAGGAAAGGATCTTTGAGTAACTATAAAAATACATGTGGGTGTACAAATAATCCATGTTCTTTATGTGCTTCTAGATTCTGTGTGCTTGACACAATGCAAGTCAATAAAATGCATAGACACCTATTTGTATAACAGGTTAGGAAGACTATGCTTGTAACACAATTTGGTTGATTGGTTGGTTTTGGTGGTTCTTTTGGTTTTTTTGTTTGTTGGTTTGTTTGTCTTTTTGTTGTTGTTGTTGGTTGGGGTTTTTTGTTGTTTTTTTTTGTTTTGATTTTTCTTTATTTTTGTCTTATGAGAGTGCATTAGACTGCAGGACTGCGGAATAAAACTCTATCTTTGAAACTACCAAAAAATATTTCCCCCCCTTGATTCCTTAACACCAGGAAAATACATTGGGGAACAGTACTGCCATTATCAGTCAACTCTACTTGTATAAGAACGTTGTATCTGTGGCTGTCCTTCGCTCAGAAAACACAGAACTGATTGCTTCTGTTTCAAATGAAAAGGTATTAAAACATGTCTCTTCCAGTCAAATCAGTTCTGGGAATTACTTACAGTGCCTAATTCCAAAGTAATCTTAACTTCTAAGTAGTCTGTGCTGTGTGTTCTAGCACTCTGATACTAGAGCTAGTGTTCTAGTAAACTGACACCTCCCATTGTCAGACTACACTGTCAGTTGGACTTCTGGCCTCAATACTGAGCACTTTAACAGTGTGCTAAGAAAGGGTTTTTTCCTTTTTTTGCTTATTTTTCTTTGCCACATCAAAAATCAGTCTAGGAAATTGTTTTGGAAGGAGGTTTTTTTGAGTATGCATATATTTAGAAGTGTTTTGAGGTTGTATTAAGGAAGGAAAGTTAAGGTATTTCACTTAACACTTCGAAGTGTTTGAATTTGTGTTAGTTTTTGGCTTCCCTAGAAATTTAACTTCATGGTTTCAGCTTGACTGAATTCACAGGGGACTTTTGGCTCATAATCAAACACCTCTTTCTTTTATGTTCACTGTACTGAAGGAACAGAATTTTTGAATGCAGCCTTTGTTGTCAATTATCTGTGGGTTTTTTAGTGAGGAATGTAAGGAAGTGAGTGTATAAGAGCAAAGACCTATAGCTTATATCCATGCTCTTCATGTGCTGGGTGCTGAAAGCAGAGGATAGCTCTGGTGTGTTCATTAAAATTTGTCTGGCTGATGGTGTGTGAAGGCTTTTCTGGTTTAGTAATGTACTGGTGTCATCCATGTGGAAGCTGAGATGGCTGTGTAAAATTGAGATCAGGGTGCTGTCCATTCAGAGAAGATGCAGTTCACAAGCTACCTGGAGCTAACACAATGTGTTGCCACAGTGAACAAACAGAACTTTTGAACTGTTGTGTCAGTTGTTTGGTTTGTGGTTGCAGCACAGTGGCTCCTTATTTTTGAGAGTGCTGATTTTGGAGTATGAGATCCAACAGGTTGGTGGGATGGGTGTGTAGCAATCTGTGTTGGTACTGGAGCTGCAGTTGTATGTGGGTGAGGTTAAACAGAATAATTTCCTCTAAATCTTGCTATAAAAGAAGCAAAGTGTGCCCAAGGCCACTCACACACATTAATTTTCTGTCCCCTCAATAAAATGAATTAATTTGGGGAAAATGGCTTTTAGGAGGAAAAATACAAGAAAATCATGCAGTGGATAGTGGTTCATTATTTTTCTGCTTCTGAGTAAGGTCTCTATATCCTGTTGCTGTATAGAGATAATTATCCCTTTGGGATAGTAATAATAGGTGGTAAGGGAACGACTACATTGGGTTTAACCTCTCAAAATGGAAGTAACAACAAGTAAATGGTGTCCTGGAACTTTGCAGAAATGTGAGTTAACTTTGATTTGTCTAATTTCCTTTTCACCCATACAATAATGGATGTAACTGTTGCTGTATCTATTAGTGTATTTTTGCTGTATCTATTCTGTATTTTAATTCTGGGAGCGGGAAACTTCCCTGTCCTGGGTTCTCCCACAGTGTACAAAAGTCCTTTTCTCCCTTCCACCTGAGCCGAAGAAGCAGTCTGGAGTTGTTAGTTCATGTTCTCAAGGCAGTTTATTAGTTCCTTATCAAAAGTAGATTTCTCTGCCCTGACGAGGTCCACACAGCAAAACTTCCAGAGACACACTGTGCCCTGCACACTCTCTGTCCTGCAAGGGAGATCGAGGCACACTGCCCTGCACACTGTGCCCACCCCAGGTCAGCTCTATTCTTTTATGCTATCTACTACATATCCAATGTTTACCATTAATTTCCAATCCGTGACCCTTACATTACATTGTCCAGCTCTCTGACAAACCAATCCAAAAGTGCCAACATCACCAAGAAGATGGAGGTTAGGAAGAAGAAGAAGAGATAACATGCCATGTGTAATAATTCTCCATCTTGACTCCCAGATCTCTCTGTCCAGAATCTCAAACCCCCCTGGACATGGGTCCAAACGTTTCCCTTTTCATCTATAATTACTGCTATTCCACTCTTTAAACTCTGGTGACTTGCAATTATTCTTTTAAATTGGTAATTTGTCTCATGGATTAAAAATCAAAGCCACAGGCATTCTCAGCATCAATCCAGGGTCTCCCACACCTCTGGCAAGGCTGAAAAGCCTCCTGACCAGGGTTTGGGTCATTCTGAGATGCCATAGGAACCCCCTGGGTTCCAACACTGGGCAAGTTCTTCAACCATTTTGGATACAGAATGACTTATCAGGATAAGATTTTTTTCTTTTGTCTTTTCCCTCACAGATCACCCCTGGCAGCAAGGCAGCACAGTCACAGATGAACCAGGGAGACCTTGTCGTGGCCATTGATGGAGTCAACACTGACAGCATGACCCACCTGGAGGCCCAGAACAAGATCAAATCAGCCAGCCACAACCTGAGCCTCACTCTGCAGAAGTACGTTGGTTTAACTTAAAATCTTTGTGTTTCTAAGGACAACCTATGAAACTTGTCACTGGAAGTTTTATCCCTGTCTGTTAGATTTATTTGAAGTGCTCATGGCACAGATATGAGATGAAAATCCAAAATCTGCTCTGATTCTTGTAGAAGGCAGAAGTTCTATGGGTTCCTGTAGAAATCGAATGGTTGACTGTATCTGTGTGGGATTTACCCTATTGAATACAGGTGTAACCTCATATCCATTCTGTTAAATAAATCTAACAGTGATGTTTCTTTTGGTTATTCTCATGTGGGCAAAACAGTTAGTTTGGGTAATTTATGAACAGCTACTCTAGAGAGAACAAACAGAACAAGTGTTATGAGTGCATGGGAGGAGTCTCACGAGAATTGGTACTTATAGTCTGGCACCTGTTAGTCTGAAGGTCTGCTCTGCATCTGACTGAATAAGAAAGGTGTAGTCCAAGTGCAGGAAAAGGAGACAGTAGATGATGTAGGGGGCAGGTTTTATCAAAGAGATGTGATAAAAGTTGCCCTGCCATTAAGAAAGCAGTTAATAGGTCTTTTAACTTCTGCTGGCTATTGCTGCTTCCAAGGAAACTTGTTCTCAAGTTAGATAACCTTGCACAGAGGATTTCTGTAATTAATGCATTAATATTTAAAGCTCCATAATTACAGAAAGAGAAGAAGTTGCTAATTTTATTGTGAAGAAGATAATTTTTGCACAGGGTAGGCAAAGACAAGTACAGAAAGCAGACTGTAATGTGGGAGTACAATTTCTGAGAATATACCAAAGAATTTCTTACATGAACGTGCAGTACAGATAATCAGTATCAGGAACAGACTAATAGCTAAAGAATAAGGAGTTTAGATGAAGTTTCCAAGACAGGACAGGGTACTATAAAGCAAAAAGTGTGGCTGATTTACCCCCATGGCTTTAAGTTTGTCTTTGAGTGTTCCAGATGAAGTAGAAAATCTCTACCTTGATGCATTTACTTGGATTCTCATCCTATCACCCACTCCAGCTTCTTTTTCTTCACTGTGACTGATAATGTTGTTACAAATATATGTATTATATCTTGTTTTACAAAGATTTAGATTGTTCTGAATATTTTTATTTGAAAGTTAAGAAGAATCCTTTCTGATTGTTTTAGAATGTCTGTCTGCTATTCTGTTGGACCTCTTTGTTTTTGCATTGAGAGAAAACATTTCTTATTGTGTTTTGGGTTGTTGCATATTTGGTATTAATTTTCCTGAATATTGAACCTGAAAAGTTCTCCAGTGTCTGCCTCTATGGCCTGGCATAAATGGTTTAAAAGTACAAACCAACAGCTCTTCTTACTCACAGAAGAAGCATTTCCAAATTCCTGACTAACAAATCCAGATTATCCTAATGCATATCACAGAGACAAGTCTTTTAAAACTGTAATTTTGATCAAGTGTTGCCAGGGATATTTCATGTGAGTAATCATTGTTATTTTTTATTTGCTGACCTCTAAATTACAACACCAGCAATTCTAGTGACCACGTCACTAAACAGAAAAAGAAAGAAGAGAGAACTAGTGCAAATACCTTTATTAATTGCTTTCATCTCTGTTTATTGTTTCTTCTATTTTTTTAAGGCGTGCCCTGTCTCTTGGTTCCAAAACAATAATGTATAATTCAGATACTCAAATTATATGGATAAAGAACAACCAAAGAAAGCAGTAATGGAGTGTTCCACAGACTGAAATATGCCTGCATAGATCACAGGTGCAGATGAATTACGACCCATTTTGAAAAGAAGGAAAATGGCAAAAAGTAAAATTAAGTACTAGTAAACATACATAGGTCATAAACCAGCTTTTTATAGCAAACAAAAACTTTCTCAGATCATATTTTCACTCTGAACTTATACAATTAATGGACTGTCATCTTCAGCTGCTTCATGATGTGAGCTATTAGTTCGCCTTGGTGACCCATTCAGCCTCATTAGGAAAACCCAAAGAAAAAGACTGAAAAGTAATTATTTTTTAATATTTTTTTTTCTTAGGTGACATGGGGCTATTCAAGAAAGTTGTGTCAGAGGCATTAAGCTGGCTTTGCTTTGCACAATTCAGAATTTACCCTAGCAGCAAGTGATATTGGCCAACTGATGTATGCATAGAACCCTATCAAAGATCCAATGTCTTGACCAAAAGGCATCTCCACTATATTCAGGAAGTTGTATTACTCTTGACTTAAAAAATATTTTTTTCCCTGGACACAAATGGGTTAATTTACCTAAGGACACACAGATTGCCAGTTTAGTCACCTGCCCAAAATTTACAATGCAATATCCGTTTTTAGCCAAAAAAAAAAAAAAAAAGAATATTGGGTTGGTGAAAAGAGTAACATTTAACATGAAAAGAAGGTAGCAGTGACAAGGGATAGTACTTGATACGTAGATACTTTCAACCAAATAAGAGCAAGACAGAAGAGAGGCAAAATCTCCTGGGACATGGTTACCAGGAAAGTGATTATGCTAAGAGATCACTTTGACTCTTTTTAGACGTGGCTTGCAGCAATGAAACTGGAGCAGAGTGTTCCACTACTATGGAAAAACAGCCCTTGCTGCCATAAAGAGCACAGGGATGGAACTGCTCACTTTTCCTATTTGTAAAAAAAATTGGAAACATTGGAAATCCTTTCCAATGGAAAAGGCACATATGTGCATTAGGAGTTTGAATGTTGTGATAGGAAAACTTAAGCTCTAAATTGTGATGATATTGGACATGTTTGCGAAGTAGTCACATGGCTCTACAGAATATGTTTCAAGATCATGGAATGCCTTACCAGGCAATCTGTGGCTTGGTTTCACTGTTGCAGCACTAGAAGTGATGCCTTGGGTTTTAGCTTTTATATTTTTCAAATTCTCTGCTGCCTAGTATCTATCTCTGAAACTTCATATTAGGTGTTAGTAAATTCTCTTCACAGGGTAGTTAGCATAAAGATCAGAAGTAGAACTGTTCTTGCTTGTTTAATCTGTAAGGCCATGGGAGAAGCAGAGGAATATGAAATCTAGATGTAAATGCTCCAAGATAGAAAGCTTTATATTTTTGTAATGGTTCTTGGCTCTCAAGAGTGATGGCCTTTCCCTTTTCTGATCGTGGCTGTGAAGGTTTCATGAGCATTATTTATAACCTAACAGTTAAGACAGTGTTTGCTGCTACTCACTTTTATTATAACACTTCGTTCCCTGCAGGCTTTTTTCTGGTTGGGGAACTGATTATTGTTTTAATTTGGCTGTCAAGAAAAGCTGTACATAGTGTCAGCACTTATGCAGGACATCCATCTGGAGGCATCAATCATAGAAAAAAAGGAAATGTTAAGAGCCCCTATTCATGCTTGCTTGCCTAAACTATGGGATTCTGTGATTTCCTGTATTAACTTAGTTTTAATTCAAGTAAGCACCTGCACTATTTGAGGCACACTAACTTAGATCTTACTTGAATGTTCAGTTCTGGCTGGGTGGAGTTTTCCATGTTTCAGCCATGGGTTCAGGAATTTGTGGATGTCAAGTGTTTTCTGACAACGTCCTTCCCTAAACTCCCTCTTCAATTTGTTCTTATCACCTCAACCATGCAATGTTTTCACATAAACCCACAAAATTAGACTGGAAGTCTCGCCAGCTGTGCTAGAGGTTTGATCAGGCAGAACTTGTTAGTGGCTTGAGCTGCACTGTCTAGCTGCCTCTTTCCCTAGAGCCAGCAGCGTGCCTCCCTTTGCTGCTTCTGGGAAACTAAAAGACACAGACGGGCAAGTGCCAGGATGTTGAAGTATTTGGACTATGCCTGGAGAAAAGGACCTTTGATCCAGTGATGTGGGATTGTCTGGGACCCTCCAGACTAGTTTAGAGGAGAAAGTACATTCAGGAAGTGAATTCTTTTTTGCTGAATAAAAGAGAGAAGGCAAGAAGTGTCTTTGGCACTGAGCACTATTACTCAGCAGAAGTCCCATGAGGTGCTCAGGCAAACCAGGCTGATATTCTGCAGCATTACATGCCTCTGTAGATGCAGCTTATTCCTTAGAAACCTGCATTGCTTTAGGTATAGTGAGGGGGTATTGGTGCTGGTTCTGCTGGACTGTGCTATGGAAGGATATGACCATTCCCTGCAGTGGCCTGAGCTGGGGTGGAAAAAAAAACATTGCTTTGCTTTTAGTCTTTTTTTGACCTCCTGGAGTTCAGTTCTCAGTCATTTTTGAGTATCAATTTCTAATCAGTTACTTGAGCTACACAGCTGCCCTCAGGCATTTTAATTCTAGGCCAGTCAAAGTTCATCTTTAACTGTCTGTCTGTCCTACAGGTATTAGGCCATAAACATTGGGTTGTGCAGTATTCTGTTCACAGTGAAAAACAAAATGCATTCAAAATCTGTTTTTATTTCATACAAATGTATTTCTTTTCAAATGCACAGTAAATGCAAAAAGAGAACAGTGTTATTTGTCAACATGTTTCACTGGAGCATCCACAACATTCATTTGATCATAACTGAAGTAATCTTATCAGCCTCCTTGGAAAGGATTCACCAAATGTACTGGCTTAGTTTTGGAAATTGCTGTAACATGAGTGTGCCTCATTCTGCTGGCACAAACATTCCTGAGTCACTCTAAGGCTCCACTTTGGCGTCATTCTGTGCTGCTGGAGAGGAGCAGGGGAGGTGGAGACTTCTGTGCCTGGTGCACATTGACAAAACTTCCCCCTCCTAGGGCATGACAGTGATGCTACCCTTCACTTCCAGACAGTCACAGTTGGCTGTCTTTTGCTGGAAAATCTAGAGCTAAATAGTTCTTTTCCCTACTGAAAAGGAAAGTGTCAGAGGCGAGGCTATAAGAGACCTACGGTAAATATTTAATAGCTTTCCTTTTTTGTGCAGCACCAAAAGATGGCTGATCCTGCAGTATTTATTTCAGGCCTACTATAAATAAAGCATGTGGTGACAGCAAACTGCAAGCAAAGGGAACTCAGTGGTTATTGTAAACTGCTTTCTTTTGTCTGATGCTGGGTGTAGTAACAAATTCTGTGCACATTTTATGTCTGCTGGTGGGCACATTTAAATCAGAACCAGAATATGGTTGTATTTATGCTCAGAAGAATTAAAAAATGGGATCTGTCCTAGTTCAGGGTAAATTGGAACTATAGATACAATATTGATGAAAGCATGGTCTGAACTAGTTGAACTATTCAAAATATTAAGCAGGTTAGTAGAAAAAACACTAATAGTGGATATGACAAGCCATCCTAGTTAGCTTATTTTGCTTAGATGTGTGGCTGTAGAAGTTGTAAAAGTCATCTGCCACCAATAACCAAGGTTTTTTTTCCTTCTGGTGGTTCTGTATGCTTAAAGCATTAACAAAGATACATCCCATTGCTGGATTAAGGAAGCTACTCTGTATTGTTGAGAGAGTTGGTCGTCCCTCACTCTATGTGAAATAGAGGTGACTCCCAATGTGTGCCCTGTTGTCTGTGTATGCAGGTGTGAGAGGACAGTAGGATTTGTTTACAGACATCAGGCTATCATTTGAACAGGACTGTGAGCTACTCTCTCTGAGTAGTGACATTGAGTGCTGGTGATATTAATGAGCAGTTATTTCCATGGAAAATGAAATAAAGTATCAATGTCAGTCACTACAATAAATACAAATATGTTCCTAACATGAGCAGTTTAATTGAGTGGATTGCTATTTACACTCACTGCATAAAGTGTCCTTGTTAGTTTTAGAAAAGAGCCTGGAAACTGTGGATACATGCCAAGGCTTTAAAGGGCAGTGAAGTTTTCATTGCAACAAGGTTCTACTTAGGAATTAGAACTGAGTGCACATCACTTTCCCTCCCCTGCCCCAATACCAGCTTAGAGTTGAATTTAAAATTCATCATTTTATGTGAGAAATATTTTCTGGATTTCCTAAAGATAATCTCCATGTGAATTCTTTCACATATTGTATTTCACTCACCATGGAAAGGTCAAGATGGGGTACCATGGGCCCATCTCACTGAAGTCAGTGGGCTGACACAGCTTGGTAAATGGACATGGCAGTTGTATTCTTTCAGACAAACAGTTCCTGTCTGCTTTCTGCTAGGAGGAAGTAGATACATTAGCCAAAATGTTACAGTAGACAACAAGGTCACAGTCTGTTCAGGCTGAGACCTTTCCTTATTAATGCTGATTAGCTTAAGCACGGTCATGGAAAAAGGTAAATTACACACTTAAAGCTAATTGGAATGGATGACAAAGTATTTTTTAGAAGTGGAATTGAGAAATTTTTCAATCAGGTAAAACACTGAGGCTTTACTAGATCAGTCTTGTAGGTGTTCTTTGTGCCTATGAGTTTTTTGCTTTCCTTTGGATCCCTTTCACCAAGATGTTTCTTGCCCACCAACCCCTATAAAAGCTGTCTGCCGTAATTTCTTTTCTTTTCTCACACAAACTCTTAATTATTGGCAACCCACTGCTTCTTGCAGTGATACACCAAAGTCTGTTTAGACTGGCTGTTAGACACTGTTGGGGCTGGGCAGCTCTTGGTGTCTGCTGTCCCTGGCTGGTGCTACTGAAGCACATCAGTGCTGAACCCTTGGCACAAGCTGACCCGGGGCCCCAAACAGCACTCGAATACCTTCAAGGGAGACAAATTCTTTTCGTGAGTCCTGGATAGCTTTGTCCACTTAGTCTTAAGACAGAATTATGTTTTTAGTCAAAGTCTCTGCTGAAGATCTTAATGGAAAGTTCACTGAAGTGTTTTAGCTTGGAAACAGAAAGTGCAGGCCTAAATGAGGTAGACTGTAGCTAAGGTTTGATTATCTGTGCTCATTAATTTTTCTCTCTCATATATGCTCATTAGAAGTGCTCTAAAAGCTGTAAGACACTCTAAGGTCCACATCCCAATGAAGAGGAGTTACAGGAAAAAAATTTAAGTAAATGCACTTGATTTATATCTTCAGGAAACTAATGTAGTCAGGATGCTTGAAGTATATAGTTAGGCTTTTGCTTTTAGTAGATGTTCAGTGATGAGGGGAAAAACAGACTTTTTCTTTGTCATGATAGAAATCTCTTTGAATTTGGACAATACTTGAACTCCTCTGAGTGAACAGAAGGTGCTTACGAAGCCTGATGTTATTATTTTGAGAATCATCATATCTTTGAAGTTTGGGTATGATTTCCTGAATCTGGAGCTGGCTGTTTAGGGCAATTCCCTACATCAGTCTCTGTTGCTGCTCTGAAATCTGACCTGGATGATTTCCACCCATAAGGAAGCTGCTAAGAAGCCATGAGTTGCAGGACTGTAGGAGGACTTTGATGATACTGGAATGAGGGCAGTCGAAGTCTCAGGTGCACTATTTGCATGGGAGGTGAAGAATAAGTAGAGAAAATAATTTTGATTCACTTGAGATATTTTTCCACTAAAGAATTTAAAAAATTGATACTAAATTCTTCAAAACTGTTATTTATTAAGTCCACTGGGGAGAGTTGCATCACATCTTAAGACCAGGTTATGATAGGTTACATCCAAGAGCTGAATCTTTATTCAGTGGATCTTCTGCTCTTTATTAATTATTAATAAGTATTTGTTTTACGTACTAGATAATTTCATAACCCAAACATTTTTCTGATGATCTTAAATGAACAAATATTTTTATTATTTATAATAATAAATAATTAAGTTTCTTAAGTAGATTATTTAGCATATCTCAGTAACTACAAACAAGCAATCTAATAATTAGATCATTAATAATAAACAATGATGCCAAACTTTAGGTTGCAAGTGAGCCACTATATCTGAAGTTTTTATGCCATTAAGCCTTGATCCCTCTCTGATAGATCTGATTGCATTTCAGCCTCTTGGTTTTGATTATCAACCAGCATTGTCTAGAACTAGGAAATGCAAATTCTGCAATTAAGCAATTTATTATTGGTGAGAGTAGGGGCTTCCTGTTTGTAATCAATACCAATTTAGGTATTTCTGAATATTTCAAGAATATTGTGAGTTTGTTTACACTGGGCAGCACATAAATTTAATATAAACTAATGTATTTCTTCAACAGTGTTAATGGCAATACACATCTACATACAAATTCAACCCATGACAACATAAACAAGTTTTGTAATGGAATTACATTTCCTTGGTAAGAACCCACATTTTTTTATGGCTTACCCAGGTTTTCAGTAGTGATATGTAGAGGGAATTTTCAGAAATTATTTAAAAACAGTGCAGAGACAGGAAGAAGGAGACAGAGAAATACCTGCCTGAGTAAAGGTGTCCACACTCCTTAGAGACTAAGTGTGGAGCTTGCTGTGGTGTACTGGGTGAGTGCCAGGCATGTGCTCAGCATTCACAGCATTCACACGTGGTACTCTGAGGCTGTTACCCCCAGGGCTGCAGGGATACTGGATATCTTCTCTGTTTGCCCATAGAGACTGCTGGGATGGAGGAATTTTAGGGTCAGTACGAAGTCAATTAAGAGCAGATGGAGGCATTGATAGCTAGTGGCTCCATTCAGGAGGGAACAAGCTGGAGGGCAGAATGTGGGGCACTTCAGGAAAGAAGGGATTTTCCACAGCAGGGAAGGAGTTAGGAGGATGCAACAGGGACTGTGCAGGTGCCAGAGAAGTAGAAAGAGTTAAAGAGAGATGAGGAGAGCCTTGGAAAAATCTCATCTTTTCACCTACTGGCTTTAGTTCACTGTCTTTCCTCCATTTCTCAAAAATCTCCAAGGTGTCTCCCCTTTCACTTTCCCTTTCTATCCCTTAATGTTTGTGGTTGCCCCTGACTCAGATTCCTCCTAAGGGAAAATGGATATTACGTACCTCCAAACAGCTTTTTTGTTGGATAGCTGCTCCTTTTTGGGCTGATGCCCTCTAGGCCTAACAGGCTTTGTCCTTGTGTTGAAGTGGGCATGAACATTAGGTCTGGAAAGCGTAATTGCCCAACTTGCAATCTGAGTGCAGCATAATACAGGGAAATAATGAAGAAATCAGTCATCCAACCAGATGCTAATATTTGCATTTGCCATTGATATATAGAGAGCAAAAGTTCCGGTGGAAGTATTTTTCAATTTTATTGCAGGCACAGATGATACCCTGAGAAGGGGAGAATAGGTCTGATCCTAGGCCCAGAGTGATCACAGTTGTACTTGAAATACTGTGAAATGTTCAGGGCTTTGTCTTTGTGAGTCTCATTGGAGTCACTAAGAGTGCCTGCTGATGCTCCAGGCGGGGTAGAGAGAATTACACCACAGTATCATGGGACCCAAGATTTTCTGTGCAAGACTTAGAAACATGCAGCAGATTCTGCTTGGCTGCCTAATTCACCGGTTAGTTGAAGATTTAACTGGCACATTAATATCTTAGGACTTATTATATGGACACCTCAAATTGATAACCATGAGTAATATTTCATCTTTTTACATCTCTCCCTGACACTCCCATCATCATCCCCACCAATTTTTCAGGAATATTAATGCATTAAAATGTGTATATATATATACATATATATACATATATATATATATATGTATGTATGTATGTATGTATGTATGTATATATATATATATATGTATATATCTATATATATGTATATATGTGTATATATATATATGCCCTATTCTACATGTTTTGTTTTGTTTCCTGCTCTGTCCTCACCTGCTTCACTCCAGAAAGCCTCCATTCCAGGTAGGTGACAGCTAAAGTATGTAAAATGTTTCCTAAGCATTTCTAACTGTAATCTAATCTGTTTTATTACCTTTCCATGCACTTGACACCTTTTCATTTTCTAGTAGTTGAAATACTAGCATACAATCATTAAGATATTCAAGAAGTTGTAAATAAATGCTCATGTGTCATAAAATGACAAAGCATACTTTAAAAAAGAAATGTTGGTTTTAGTTGTCCTGAGAATTAGGAAAGGTAGACACTGACTGATGAAGATATGAAATAGAGGAAAACTCCATGAAGATGCAAAAGAGCTATTATGTCTTAGCTCATGTCACTGCTTTGCGAGTACAATATTGTGCACCCCTGAGGATGCAATTTAAACTGATAGTGCATCACAGAACTCCTTTGTAGTCTTCTTTTAGGCAGCAGTTGCACTCCTCAGTGCAGCTGACTTATAATAAACCTTTGTTGTGTGTACAGAAAATACCAGGATTGAAGTCAAGTGCTCTTTATTTAAAGATCTATTTAGGTGGGAACAGGTAGAAATTCTGGCAGTCATTTGAGCAGTGCTATCAAAATTGAACTGCTTTGCAAAACTACATCCATCTTGGTTTGAACTTCATTACAAAATAGAACCAGTATTGAGGGACAGAAGAGGTGTAAATGTGGAAAGGAGAATATTTTTTAAAAAAATACCAGAATTATGTATTTGGTTATCATTAGAACTGTTCTGAGTTTTCATTTTGAAATGAGGTTTTTGTTTCCATCTTTAATTTGGAAAATGTAGAAGAAAATGTCTACAAATTGAAATAAGATTAAATGCCTAAGAAAAAGAATCTTTATGAAAAAATTTCAACATCAAATCTGAAATTATCACAATAATCTGTGAAATCTGGGTTTCATCCTTCTCATAGCCCTACTGAGCAGGTACAACCTCAAGTGTTTGAAACAAAATAATTTTGCAATCAGTGGATTAAAATGTAAATCTGGACACGTACGTTCACTACCCCACCATCATCACTTGAAAAGCAGACTTCTGTTTCTGCAGAATTTGATCCATCTAGCAAGAGAGGGAGGAAAAAAAGAATGTTCTGAGCTTGCAGATGTTTTTCCTGGAGGAGTAATCACTCTTATGTAAATAACCACTTTATTCTGCAAGTGCATACAATTTCATTCCACAAATTGGTTTCACCTCTTCTGCCCTTTTCTCTGGTGCAAGCCTCTGCTAGATCTAGCAAGCCTCATTATTCTGTTTTTAAATATCAAGGCTATAAACATCCAAGTCAGAGCTGTGTAGGAACATTGTTTTCAAGTAGCATGTTGAAATCTCCAAGTTGGTGCCAAATACAAATCTTGGCTAACACCATAAATGACAGATGTATTTTATCGCTAATGTGGAAGAAATGCAGCTTTTTCTCATTATCTTCTTCGGGCAGGTAATAAGAGAGGAAAAACTAAACACACAATAAACATCGGAAGTGATGGAATAGTCTGGTAAATAAATGCCTGTGTTGCAGTGCAACTGTTTTCCAGTTAAGCATCAAACATGCAGTGTATGGTTGTTTGCTACACCTCTGTACATGGCAAACCACATTTACAGTGCTGAGCAACTCTGGCACTAAAATTCATCATCAGTGAGCAGAGCAGGGGGACACTTAACATGGTACGCCTGGATCCACTAGTGTCACCTCAGAGAAATACCTGGGTATACTCAGAAATTACAGTAATGGAAAGAGGAGCAGAATCATCCCCTAAATCTTGGTGTGTTCATAAACTGTCACTGTCAGTTTTCAGCTACTCTGTGTTATGAGCTGCAGTTGACTTTTTCTCTTTTTTGCTGTCTTTCATGATACATGTGCGTGTCTCATAAATATGATTTATTGTTTCTCTTTTCAAGCTGAAATGGTTGGAGGAAGAGTATGGTATTAATTCCTGAGGGAAGATAACTTGCCTGAGGAAAGTTTGTTTTAGGCAGTTAGTGAGCAGCTCTTGTTCTTAGAACTTGATGGCATCTATTTCTCAGATAATTATATCTTGGGAGTATATGGTGATCTATTTCAGCTGTGAATATGAATTACAGTTTCCTAGCCCGTTGTTTCAGGAATACTTAGTCAGTGAGTTTCACAGGTTAATTACACATTGTTTAACAAAATGGCACTTTTCATTGCTTCCTCCGACTGTGTTAATTTTCATAGGTTGTAAGGTAGGCATATATTATATCAGCTTTGTTTTCAGCTCCCAAAGTAGCAAAATTTCCATACCTTCTAAGTGGAAATCTTCCAGCTCCTGTAAGGATTACTCCTTTTTTCTAGGTGGTCTTTTTTGTATTTTATTATATAATTATTAATTTTTCTTTCATTACTCCTTATGGAAAAAATGTTAAGTATGGCAGCTAAAGTTAAACCCAGAGCTCAGTGTGAAGCTGGGTATTAAAGCAGGGATTGCCACTAGGGATGAGCCCTGTTCCTGTTGAGCTCAGCTCTCCCTCTCTGATAGATGCCCCTGGTAAGTATTTCAGAGGAAAGTGCAACACAGCCCTCAGTAAGGAAATAATGAACCTAACACAAAAAGTCTTTTAAGCTGTGCCATGAAAAATGAGAGTCTGTATGTTTACTTATTATACCCAGCATAAAGCAGCTCTTGGGGATTTTGTTGTTAAGTGTAACTGTTTGATCCTTTCTGATACTCTGCTCTTCTCATACTCTCAATGATATCTTGTAACAATGAGTTTCACCTCAGGTTAATCAAGTTCTCTAGAAAAAGCTGTTTGCCTTGATCAATTTTATATCTGTTGTCTTTTCAATTTCACTCAGTGTCCACAAGAGTAGTTTTATTTTTCTTTTTCTACAATTCATTATTTTCTAAGTCTCCTTTCTAAAGGAAACAATTCCTAATGTCTTAGGTGCTTCTACTTGATTTGTAAGCTTTTAAGTATTTTTATTTCATTTTTGTACCTGTCCTAATTTTGAAATTTACTTCTTAAACATTAAAGTTGAGGCATAATCCTGTTCTGTAGGTTGTAAATGGCATACTACTTGTATAATTCTCATTCTTTTGACTATTTTTGTTTTCCATTCTCTTTTTTCTGGTGATCCCATATGTACTGCAACAATTTCAGGGGAATTTTGACCATTAGGCAGATTCTCACAACACCTCCCACAACGCCATCTTCACTTACCTGATGTCATAGGTTTATTTACTAAATTTCGATTCCTGGTCAGGGAACCAAGAATGTCATGGTTTGACACCGGCCAAGGGCCAGTGCACCCATGAAAATATATTTTTCTCAATTTCTGCTGTGAGACAGGACTAAAAAAAGGAGTACTATCACCCAAATGTAAAGTATAGAGAAGATATTTGATTAACTAACACTAAAAAAGAAAGAAAAAAAAAAAACAGAAACCAGAAGGAAACTTTCAAAACATTCATCCTCCCCTCACCAACTGTTCACTCTCCCACTGATGACATGAAAAGACAAAACCTAGGATTTTCAGTCAATCCACCCCTCAAATAACCATTTCCTCAACCCATCAGGAAGAGCAGGAGTCCCTCATGCTTTGCCATAGATCTCTCACAAGAATACCAGTCCTCTTGTGGCCACACAGTTCACAAATGGCTCGCCTGCAGATTTGCCATTGTGAAACATCGCCCCCCATGGGACAGTCCTCTCACAACTGCCCATGGGCTGTGTCAGCTTTTAGGGTGCAGTTTAAGAATGTCTTTTTACTAGTCCAAAACAAAACCTCTCCCCATCGGCTCCATCTTCATCCCAAGGAACAGTTATCTCTCATCCTTGGGGCCAGGGATATCATTACATCAGTGCTTCAGCACTCCCCATTTCTGGCTGTCCCTGGGGCCGACGACGTCAACAATTAATGCTCCAGCATTGCCCATTTCTGGACGTTCCTGGGGCTGGGGATGTCAAAATTCACTGCTTCATTAGCACCCCCCACAGGACTAGGACATCCCCTAAAAGCATTCTACATGTTATAGAAGCAATCCAGTCCATTTTCTATGGCTTTGCAAGAGAAGTCCATGCTAACCTGGCCCACTCCTTCATTCTTCTTTCCCACTTTGGATTCTTTCCTGTCTTTTCCTTGACATCAGGTCTCAGGATTTTGTCTCTTTATCTCTTTTGAGCTGCTCCCCTTTCAGTTGAAAAGGAAGCATGCCTTAAAAAGGTCCATCTGGGTAAGAAGCAATTAAAATCTCATTTTCTGGGACTTCTGCCGGTAAACTCGGCTCTTCCGATAAGATGTCGTTGAGCCACGGCTTCAGAAACAGGGGATTCTCCACACCGGGGAGCGGGGGGGGAATATTCTTCTCTTCCAGCCTAGAGCCAGCCCGTGCCTCTGTTCCCCCCGCTCTCTGCCAGGATAGTTCCCTCTGGGGGGCTCTCTCCCGGCCAGGCCCAGCCCGGCATGACCCAACCCCCCCCCAAAGGACATTGAGGGGGGAAACCAGGCCTGGGCGTTGCTCTTTCTTTCCATCCTCTCCACTCCCTGCCTGGACAGCTCCCTCAAAAGGGCTCCCGGCACAGCCCAGCCTGGCCCAGCCTCCCCCTCCTGTAAACCTCTGTGGCCGTGGGGGGGGAGGAACCTGGACCGAAGCTGCCCACACATCTTTTACCTCCTCAAGGCCAGAAACAAAAGAGAACAATTCCCGGACAGTCCTGTACCAAATATATATCCTACTGAGACAAATTCCACTTTTGACTGCCTCGTTTTCCTGTCTATCTTTAAATTTAGCCCACAATTAGTGTTGCACTGGGCTCATGGGAAATCCACAGGCACACCTCACTTCCAGAGGTAACTATTTTCCTGCCCACCAAAATGTCAGTCTCAAACTAGCCCACCTGAGCATCCTAGAAGTGGCTTCAGATAACATTTGCTGCTGTGCTTTCTTCGTTATTCCAATGAAAGGGCAAACTGTACGTTTTCAGAGCATTTTAGTGGGGTTTATTTTGGGCTTTTAAAATGATCAAGATTATGTATTTGTCAAGTACAGGTGAAAGACAGGCACCTAGAGTGGCTAATTCAGTAGTGTTCTGCTCATTGTGAAACACAGTTGTCTGAAATGAAGTCCATGTTTCTTCCTGAAGAGAGGTTTAAGCAACTGCATTCGTAGTTTTACAGTTAAAGTATTAAATTATAACCTTTTGAGGAGTTATCTTGAGATGCCTTAGCACCAAAGTTTAGCCTCTGCATTTTAAAACACCTTTAAGTCTCTTTTTCCAGAGTGCTGCCCAAACCTGGATTTATCTAGTTGTGGCTGAATTTCATCTAGGAAAATGCAGTTTTTCAAAAGTATTGAGAAACGGATGATTTCCGAAATCAGAGGCTGCTTCCATACTGGTGGATTTTCATCATTCTGAGAAATCTTCTCAAACTTTTACTCTCATTTAATACCTTTGTAAATGAGGATGTAGGAAAGCCTGATGACTGTCAGAAAAAGTCTAGGCTATGCTTAACTTTCAGTCCTAATGAAACAGCTTTTTGGCATGAAAATAGAGCTGAAAAATAAGAGTGCAGATTGCACATCCCTTTTATTTTATTTTTTTTTATCCCCAGATCTAAACGTCCAGTGCCAGTTTCAACCACAGCTCCCAGAATTGACTCTCCCAGGGCTGTCATTCCCCATCAGAAGGTAAGTGACATGTGAATACCATACCTCAGCCAAAGTGAATACCATTTTTATCTGCTGCGGTGAAGGTAAATAACTATTACAGGAAATAGCTTTCTCCTGCCCCAAATAATAAAACATTGAATGAATGCACAGGCAGCAAAACTGCTGCAAGGCAATGTATTAGTGATCTGTATTTTGCTAATTTCTGATTAGCAGGACCAAAGCACCCAGTTATCCTCTGATGCGATTTGGTCTAACCAATTCTGAGCAACTGTTTTCATCTAGGCTGCAAGAAGCCACCAAAGCTTCTCAAAATCTATATTTGCTTTTGTAGATTGTTGGGGAGAACCATTAGACTATGCCTCAGTCTATCCAAATCCTAGCTACAGCTGAAATGACACTGATTTGGAAATAGGACATGAGGGCATTTGAAAGCTTGCATCATATAGTGTTGTTATCATACAATTCAGAAGACCTGAGAATAAAAAATAAAGAGGCTAAGTCAGTTTAATGAATAACAGCAAGTGGCAGAGGAAATGAATGGCTTGGTTTCCATTATCAAAGCACATCATCATGCATAAAATAAATGTTCATTTTAGAATAAACACTGACTGTACCTGGCAACCCATCTTCTGTATCTTTAGAGACACCAAGGAGCAAGGGTACCTGAAAGATGGTGTATATATCCCTAGGCTCAGGCTCAGACATTCGTATTGCTAATGCAATTGATTAAATAAATGGACAGGAGCTAGAGTTTTGACTGCTGCAACTTATCCCTGCTGTCAGTGCCAGTTTCATTCCTAGCATACATATAAATAAAAAACACTGAAGATCAAAATACATGGGAAATTAGATGATTTTCTACTGTTTTTGACAGTTCCAACTTCCACAGATCAATTTTAAGCAGTTTTTATAAACACTATGCTCTCCAAATTCAGAGCATGGGTGGTAACATCATCCCTGAAACTACTACGAATAGGCTCAAAATAGCTGAAGAGAATGCACCTGAGGGGAATAATTTGATTCAATTTTATTTTGTGAAATTTTAAATTAACTTGACTGAGCATTTATTAGTTGAGGCAGAAGTAATGTTATTTCAGACTGGATCTTGTAAACTTTTTTGGCAAGGGAAGATAAAATTAACAATTTATCTTGAAGTTGTTTCTGCTTATATCATGAGTTCATAAAAGTTATCTTGGAGGAACTTATTGGAGGAGTCACCAAACAGTACTGTGAAATTCCTAGGAATAAAGCGATGGATCATTCTTTTGGTTAAACTAGTGTTTGGCTGCACCAGCAAAGTAATAGGGACAGGAAAGGGAAGGAGTTCTCATTTTCTGTAAAGACCCACCCAGAATGCTGTTAGCGTCCAAGGCAGTGAGTAGATTTGTCTCATCAGAGTAACCCACCAACACAAGATTGACACCTACCTTTTGGGGCTTATAGCATCTGCACAGGTATGAAAATTTTGTCTCCTTCCTCCACAGGCACATAAAGCTTTTATATATTGGATTTTCATTACTCTTTTAGGTAGATTTTAGGTGCATTTCTTCCTTGGGAAGTGTCAGTTTAAAAGTTGCGGCCACAGGTCTTCAAAGCTGTTTACCACACAAAATACTTTACTCCCTTTAAGGAAAGACTGTATAGAAAAGTTAGCTTTATGCACTGCAGGGGTTTCTTGAAGATCCTAAAAGACCCCTGGGCATGAGAGCCATAAAGACACTTTACATTTCCTATTCTAACCCTTCAGAGAGAGATGAGGCTCAAAGGACTCAACCCGTTTTCAGAAGCTTTCTGTCTTACATTTGAGAATTCTGTGCGAGGTGCTCAGGAAAGGTTTGTAGGAGCTATTGGAGGCAGCCTTTTCTGAACAGGCTTCAGGCAGTACCAGCAGCTGGAAAAGAGAATTACTGGAACCTTTCTGGAGGAAATGGGTGGCATCCAGGGGAAGGCATGGTGGGAAAAAGGTTATCTTGCAGTATTCAGGAAGATCTTAGGTGTAGGGTCTTTCACCCAGGGGGAAGAGGTAACATTGGAGTGTTGGAGGGGGGAACCTTTTGCAGGTCAAGTGGAGTGACACTTGTGTCACTTGTCTATGCTAATAGATAACAGTAAGTTTTAAGTGAAGAAGAAGAATTCTCTGGGGGTTGTTTGAAGGGGGAAAAAAGGCATTGAGCCTCAGAGAAGTGTCGAAATGAAGATTCAAAATACTTTGCTGATAGAAACCTTGTAATGCTGATATGGCAGTAAGGTGTGTTACAGTAAATACACTTTAAAATCAAGGTTTCTTTTGCTTGTCCCTTTATTATTTCTAGTAACAGTATCACTGTAGAAATGAAGAATTCTGTGACACACAGGCAGAAGTCACCTCCACACCTCTGCTTGACAGTGTTTAGACTGATGGTTCATATGAAATGAACTTGATGGTATTTTTTTAAAATCAGCAAAAAACTACGTTACAAGACAGTCGTGACAGTGTCATCCTCATAACAGCAAGAGAAGTTTTCCTCACCCTTCCCTGGTTAAGGTTAAGGCATGGCAATGTTAGCTAAACAGTCTGCATGTGCAACTTCAATGTCTAGTTAAAACCATGAATCCTCTTGTACATTATTACTTACCTGATTGCAGCTTCCACTAATTTTCAAGCATGCAATTCTTCTTTCACAGTGACTGTTTTTGTGTGGTTTTTTGGTTCTTTTTTTTTGTTTTTTTGTTTATTTGTTTATTTGTTTGTTTGTTTGTTTTTGTTTTTGGGATACAAGCATACTTTTTTCACATAGATCAGTCATTATTTCACAAAGCTGATCAATGTTATAGATTATACAGTTTCTGCCACCATAAGTATGTAGGCCTATTATTTGAAATAAGGCTTGGTTGTTTTTCAGTTTTACTATAACTAACATAAATCTCAAACTAGAAAGAATTTTCATTTAGTTTAGTCAAATCTTTTTGATTTAGTGAAGTCTTTTGCACAGGTGGGGTATAGCTGGAAGAAAGGGCATCGTTCATGTTGAAAGCATTCAAATAACAGTAAGAGTGAGCTTGAGTCCAAGGATTTAAACCAAGCCATCAGTCAATGAGTTCCTGCAGCTCTTCAAAGGGGGCACAACACAAATGAAGGTTCAGCTCAGTGCAGTTCAAAACATTCAAACTGGAGCTTTAGGGCTAAGCATGGCTTTAACATTTGTCCATTTGCATGAAGGTATTGACAGCCTTGTTAATTCTAATAATATGGCTACATGTTGTATTTTCTGTGAAACACAACTGAACGCACTTATTTTGGAGTCCCGGTGAGGATCCTGTCATAGTTATGATACTTATGATTTCCTGCCAAATTTGGGAGCTTATGTGTCTAAGAGAGAATAGATGGACATGACTGACTTTTTAAGTAGAGTGTAGGATGGAGGAGCTGGCTGAGCCAAAAGCAGTTTGATCATGTTTTTGAGCAGAGTCATTCAGTGCCATGGTGCCTCCATTCCCTTTTTCCTCTAAAAAATTTAGAGCAACAATTGCTTCTTGAGCATGTTGGGTGGTCAAGTTCACTGGTATAATGTTAAAATTGTTCTCCCAGAGGTGAGGTGAGTAATGACTATAGAGTTACAGCAATAGGTAAATAGAAAATGAGTTGTCAAAGGGAGAGGACCTGCAAAACCTGGTATTGTATCTCCCAATATAAATTTGCTTCTCGCTTCCCTGATACATAAGGAGGAATAATTGCCTTTCTAAGAAACTGGATTTTTATAAACAAATAATAATAATATTTCAGAATGGAAATTGAGCTGATTCTTAGCTTACTTCTGTTTCAAAAGGTTTGAGACTCCTCTACATTTATCAGCTTTAAGCTGACTCCGTGACATTACGCAGTTTAACTCCCGCAGTCAGGGATTGCTGCAGGATCCCGGCATCTTTCTGGAGGGAAGCCCGTTGCTCAATGTCAGAGCCTCCTCTGCTGGTCGACTGGAGGGGTAGCATCCAACTCAGAGCTGGAAACGTCAGCTTGCTTTTGTAGCCACCGGAACAGAGTGGGATGAGAGATGGGGAACAGGGGAATGTTTGTTATTGTTGGCTGCATTTCATGTAATGCAATGCTGAAAGCTCAGTGCTGCTGCTCAGCATTAGACATTTGCCCTTCAGAAATGGGTTCAGAAATTCTGCATTGATCTGATTTTGACACTGAACTAGAGATAAAAAATAATTGTACAATATTCTCCCAGGAATAAACTTAATCAGGGATACTTTTTTTTGGTTGGTCACAAAAGGAAAGAGATAAATATGCTGATGATGGGGCAGTAATTCTTTAGAAGAAGTAATACAGCTGGTCCCTTAGACACTTCCTGTTTTATTCATTTTTCTCCCCACAACACAGGGAAAACAACTACCCTAAAGCTATCCAAGGTCTGAACTCAAGAAGGAGATTGCTAACCTGGCACTGCTGGGTTCTTAAAAATTCTAGTGCTGATTTGCCAGTATGCTGGTATTCCAGCTGGAGATTGAGGAGCAAAACCAGAACTCCATTCATGCCAGAAGGGAGCAAAAGCACTAGACATCATTTTGTACAACTGTCCTATAATTTTCTCTTTGCCTATGGTTACTGTCCAGTAACACCAAGACTATGAAAATGCATTAGGATTAAGGAAATATGTGGTATTTCTCTCATTAGCAGTTGAAACTGATACTTTAAGATCAGCTCTCCTTGCATGTCCTTTTATTTTGGGGTGTAGGAAGAAACCCATAGTTAACTAAAAGCCACAGAGTTTTCAGGGTAACAAATGAATATAACCCCAGCATATCCTTTTTTTCTATATTACCTCTGTGTTTATTTTTAATTTAATAATTGTTTTGTTCCTCTGTGCTGGCATGTAAAAATGGTTTGCTCAAGTGAATATTTAATATTTGAATGTGACCTTGTGCATTTGTCCCTCTTTTTGAACACATTTTTAGAGAGAACCCCTGTTTTCTGTTTATTTAATGATATCTAAAAGCTTTCAATAGGCCACTGGAAGGGATTTTTGTTTGCTGTTTTCAGTTTCAGGGTATAATGACCAAAGTATGTATTGCAAATGCATTTATTTAAAAAGGCATGGTCTGAAAATGCTTTTAGTATTATCTGTTTGTACACCGCCGGGCAGCTGTTAATGCTAGCTAAAATCTCTTCCTGTTTATCACTAACAAAAATTATCTTAGTTAATTTTATCTGCCTTACATTTTTGATTCAAAATGTCTTAAATGTGTTTGATGTTATGATTATTTATATCCTTAGACCATGAGGGTTTCTTTTTTTCAATAAATTTTAATTAATCAAGGCATAATATCTTGATTTTTTTCAAATGTTTTTTCAAATGTATGCTCCCTAAATTTATACATGCAATATAGAAAAATCCAAAAGGACAATATGAATATTTCTTTTTCTCTTGAACCATACTATCAAAATTAGTAAATTACATTAATGATAACTAATACTAGCAAAAGTGTAGAATTAGAGACTATATCTTTCTCAGGCCTGTATTTCATACAAGGCTGTGGGGGAGATGAGTGTTAGGTGTTAAAGATGATGATTGAATTGCCAGTGAATGAGGCAATACATCGCTGCAGGCCACCACCTGCTCTTGAGCTGGCTGTCATTGAAGCCAGACTATGGGCTTCATTCTGCTTCCGGCTGATGTCCCCTGCCTGTCCCTGTCCCCTGAGCTGGACTGCAGCAAGTAGTCAGTATTACTGGGTCTATTAACTGTAGACATTTTTCTTTTTTGATATCACCTCTTATTTTGGTTTCACTAAGGTGCATTTATAATGAATCAGTTATGAAACTTGAGTGTTGGACTGGTTTTCCAGGATGAGTTTTAGATTGATTGCTTTGAATCTGAGCACCAGCACAGATTTCTATGGGTATAGGTATTGTAGGAGAGATTCCTACATACTCAAGCAGGCATTCCCTTAAGTGGAAATTATGCAGGAGCAATCTCTCTGTGGAGCAGTACCTGTTCTCGAGTCCTGTTGGTGTCTCTGCTAACCCTGCTGCATGGCCTAATCAGCATGAACCAGAGCTCAGGAAAGCAATGCTATCCTCCTTAAGTTCAAGCGCGCTCATGGAAAACAGAATGGTGTGGTTTAGAATCATTGTGTCTTTATAATAATGGCATTGACTTCTATGATTGTACATGATCTAAATTTTTTCTTACCTTGAGACATTTTTTTCAAGATTTCTTAATTATCCTAGAAATTAATGGAAAGTGTTGCCTTAATATAAAATTTATTGCTGTGAGATTGACTAGTAGCAAATGCTCTCTTTATGTTAACCTTTATTTGTTGATTTCAACTAAAACCTAGTAAAAAAATGCCTGAGTTGGTTTTGCTTCCCTTATCTTGAATCAATGCATTTCTTTGTTGAAAATATTCCCTGAAAGTTTGAATGCTTTGGCCCCAATCTATTTATTGCTACTTTATGACTATGTTTACAGCATTAATTGCAGATATGTTATTTTTGCATGTGTTCTATGATTGCTCTTTTCTTTTTTTTCTTTTCTTGGCCTGCATGTTTGCTACTACAGGAACCTGCTTGGGAAATCAATGGCAACAGAACAACCTTCAGCCCTCTAACTAACACGGCGACTGGGCCTATGAGTAGTATTTTAGCAAGCAATGGAACCTTTTCAGGCTACCTCAACCAGCAAGAGATCAGCCTTTCAAATAGCTCTTCCTACCAAAAATCTACCACAGTTAGATCTTCCATGTCCTGTCAGTCTGTGACTCCTGACATTTCACCTGCCAAGAGCCCTTTAGGTTCTAAAGCAAGCCCTGCTTTGACTGGTGGCAGTAGCCCTGCACACCAGCTGAGCCCTGCAAGGCAGTATAACAATCCCATTGGCCTTTACTCGGCAGAGACCCTGAGAGAAATGGCTGAGATGCATAAATTGAGTCTCAACCCAAGGGCTTCGGAAGGTGGACTTCCTAGAGGGTAGGTAATGTGGTAACATCTTTAATTATTTCAATAAATAATGAACTTGCTGAACAATGAATGTAATGGTGCTTACCCTGTTGTGCATTTGACTGGCAATCATGGTTAAAGTCTGGATCAATCATGAAATTTTCCAGTAGCCTCCAAAACAAACCCTCATTGCCGTTACAGAACAATGGCTGTTGGTATCTGAAGTGCAGAATGGATTGGCAACAGTCAGTAGAGCATGAGGGGGAACACTAATACTGAAGTAACTGTAATCATCTCAGGGTTGTGGCACTCAGCAGTCCTAACTAATACATGGAGTCTCAGAGAATCAAGTATTGCTGTCAGACTCAGAGCAGCTGCTACAAACCATACCTGGTCTTCGGTACTTTGCTAAAGAGAAATGGCTTTGACCAGCAAATCTGACATGCTCGGCTACTGGAGTGTCCTGCTGTAATGCCTGCCTTAATGCATTGGCTTTCCTATGTAAAATGAGCCAAAACTGCAATATTTTGAATCCTCTGGTTTGAAGAATGTCTTTCATCTGTTAGCTTTAATGTTAACTTTGCTGTAACAAGGAATGAACTCTAGATACTGCCCAGATAGTTTGATCCTATGCTGTAAAGGTTTTCCATATTCCTACATTGCGGGGCATCTGTTTTATTAGTAGGTTTGTGAAGTGTGGAGCTTGGACTACAGTACATGAGAAAAAGCAGCGAGAAACAGGTCTTCCAATTGTTTTTTGCCTTTGTGTATAAATTGTCAAACAAATCTAATATTTTAGTTTACTTGTGTTTTTTGGGGTTCTTTTAAATGAAGATACATTTCTTTTTAGGAATATGGGGAAAAGCAGTTTTTTGATACTACGGACTTGACTATATAGGAAAAAAACAGAAATTTCCAACAATCCACTCAAGGTCTGATAGCAAATGCATATTTTCAAGTACTTTATATTCATTTGCAGAAGCTCTTTGCAAAAGTAAAATCAAGAGGTTTTAAATTGTAGCAAAGTAGGGATATTTCATCCTATTAAAAGAACACATACACCTGTTCTAGATGATTCACTGCCACTCTCTTGAGCACCCAGCATTAACATTCCTAATTACCTGAGAAAATGCTATCCTTCCTTCTCGTACTGGATAATTAAGTAAAGCAACTACTGTTTAAAAGAAAATAATTTCAGTTAGCAAGCAAGATCAGCAAAATAGACCTCCAAATACTTCTCTCTTAATTTACAGTTTTCTGAAGAATACCAATTCTTGTCTTATTTCAATATACAGAGTTTCCTGGGAGTGTATCTTGTCTTTTTCTCCATTATGTTCATAACCCTCCTTAATACCTGCAGGGATGAGGGTGAAGGGGCTGAATTTTGGATGGCTCAGCATCGTGACTGTTTGTTATCAAAATTACAACACAGCTGCATCCATTACTCACCAAAGTCAATGTGAGCCTTTCTATTCAGTTTGAAGGAAATTTTAGGGAACTGCTATCTGCCTTTACCATCTGTAACACTGATGAACAAACAAGAAAATAAAAAAAAAAACCCTTATCCTGCAGCACAGACACATTCTGAAAAGATGAAGGAGCCCAGAAGCACTAAATAAATGTATCTTGTCAGGTAACTTCTCTGAGATTTAGAAAACTGTACCTTTCTGTTGACATGCAAAGAAAATTAAGAGCTCAGTAGTGCTATCATTCCCAATCCCATTTGACTGTTATCCATGAAGTAACAAGTATCTTGCCTTCTGCTCTGTGGAGAAAAAGATGGAACCTGTAACCATCTTGAGCCTTGGTGGCATCCATGATAATCTCACAGTGCATATAAGTGAATAAGGAAGCACTGTGAACACTGCAAAATCAGCTCTGGTCTTTGTTGGGAACATTCTTGCCATGTAATACAATATGGTTGTTATGTTGTGGTGCTCCAAAACTGAATTCATTGTGCTTTCACAAACATGCACTTGGCTGTATGGTAAAAGCTGCAAGAAAATTCAAGCATGAGGAGTGATCTTAAGGTATATTTCAGTTCTGTGCCCTTTTCACCAAATGGTTTAAAATTAATTGTGTGAATTGCTGTTACCGATTTAGCTAAACCCTTTGGAAAATCTTATCAAGAAGCTGAAATTAATTTTGAGATTATTTCCTTGATCTGTGAAGAATAACAAAGCATCTGTTTGTCTGATACACTTTACTTTAAAGTTTTATCACTCTGACCCAAGGTGAAAAATAAGATAGCCTGTTGGGAGTGTGGAACGTGATGTGCTGAAAGCTCTGGAATGTATGAATAAATATGAACAGTGAGTCATAGTTTGTGACATGTCTGGCTTTTCCATTCCAGTGTAAGTTATTTTTCGCATTGTAGGTCAAGGGCAGTAAATACCTGTCCCACAAGTACATGCCAGGTGGCTTGGGTTACTGGCCTCTTACTGTGTGACCTCTGCAAGCAGCAAGTTGGGTGTTCCAGACACGTCCCTATATAGAATCAAACTAAAATAATGTGTGGCTCTGAACTGGGAGGAATTTTCTCGTCGTAAACATAAGGAGAAGCAAAGCTTTACTGTTTTTGGAGAAAGCTATAGCAGCCTCTTCACATCTCAAAAATCTTTACTGAGACGTTCTTAGTGTGTGCACATAATGCTTCTTTTCTTTGGACATACTTTTATATTCCTTTAATTAGGGTGTATTTTAGGGGTTTGGTAGTTCTGCCTTGAAAATGTTATTTTCTATGTACAGTAGATGCCTGGATGAGTCAGAAAATGATAGCATTACACTTGATTTCATTGTAAATGAGTGCCCAGCTGTCCCACAATACACCTAAAATGGATACAGGCTCACTGATGTGCTTACAGGCTGCAGCTTGTTCCTAATATATCTCTACCAGTTCCTGTAAGAGACTGATATATTTGGCTTAATGTAGGTTTTATAAAGCTAGAAGGATATTTTCTGAGAGTCTGACTAGTAGCTGCAAAGGGTGATCTGTGATTGCTTTACCATGGAAATACAGAAGTACAAAGCCTTTACTGCGGCTTTGGCTCATTAGAGTGCTTTTGATCATGGAAAGTGCTGTTGGATGAGCCAAGGCAACAGGATCATATGTAGGAAGAAGCAGTAATATCTAAGTTCTGCAAGGAAAATGCAGGAGGAGCCAAATTCATTTGGAATGTCACTCTTAACAGTGTAACTTTGTTGTCCAGTATTTTGTATCAGTCCCAGATACAGAAATGTCACAGCAGCGAGCTGGAATTCTCAGTGCCCAGTTCTGTGGACAGCATTCCATGCAGCCAAGTAAGAAGAAAAGTTTATTGAATGATCCTGGATCTCTTCCTCTTTATTTTGCACAAAATATGATTAATTAGTCTTCAGCTAAGAAAAGAGCAGAATGTGGGTGTTCTAAGCTTTGGGGAAAAAAAAAAATAACCCAAAAAAAAAAAAAAAAAAAAACAAAAAAAAAAAAAACCAAAAAAAAAAAACCCCAAAAAACCCAAAAAAACCAAAAAAAAAACAACCCAACAAAAAAAACCCCAAACAACCCCACATCAAGGCCTATTACTGCTATTTCTGTGATCACCATAAAGAGTTATTGGGAAGAGCACTCTAGACCAAACTGAGCACACTCTGTTCTGCACTCCCAACTTTATCCTGTGTTATGGTGCTTTGGAATTACTGCGCAAACACCATCACTGGTTTATGCAGAGATGCAGGAATGGAGCGTGAAAATATCTCTTTTTAATACTGTATATATACCAGTAGGAATAAAATATCCTGAGATGGATAGTCCAAAAAACATACAATGCATGGCTTGCTTCGTTTCATGTGGAATAAATTAGGAATGACTATTCCAAAGTTAATTGGTTTACACCCCTCTAGGCATAATGCAGGTGCAGCCATATCTAGGCAGATGCTTTGTTATATACAAAGGCATTTTCATTAGTTTTAACTTTAAAGCATTTAGCAATATATTCTTTGGATCTTCTCCAGCATGTAAAAATCAGTCTTGCAAAACCAGTTCTCAGGGTGGCCAGAGGAGAACAGACTTCATCCCTGAATATTCAGTATCTAAGAGGAAAATATAGTTTCTACCACTCATTTGCTATTTTGAGATAAGAATATACTCTGAAAATCCTCCTTTTTTCCCTCTGCTCTCTCCTCCCTTCATTTGGTAGTAGTACTTTTAAAGATGCACAGCAATAAGATCATGTTTCAGGGTCAGCCAAAATGCCATGGTACCCCACTAAGTCCTGGTGGATCAACTGTAATCCCTGCATTTTTTTCTTTCTTAATCATATGGGGGTTTTTAGGCATACATTTACTTTTTGTTCTTACTTGTAGATAGTCTGAAAAGAGCTGTAGTAATATTTTGTAAATATCTTTTGCCCTTTGCAGTCTACAAACTATTGACTTTTTTCTGTGTGGTTGGTTTTGATGTAGTTTGTTCTCTTTCTCTTCTTCTAGGTCATAAGCAACACCGCTGCCAAGTTAGTATCACCTCTGTGTAGTGCCAGATATTTGTGTGATGCTGTGTGTGTGTGAAGATGTGTTTTCTGGGGTAGCATGATCCCCTGTGTTCCTGCTGTGTCTGCTTGCAAGTGCAAGTATTTTTTTAAACATCTGCTTGGTGTGGCAGGCGCCCTGTGCTGCCCCGGCTATCCAGCAGTGTTCCTGCTTGGCATTTCTTGGTGATGCTCTAATGCTGTCAATGGAGCTGCCACCTGAGCCTTCCCAGTTCTTCTAAAAGCTTTCAGGTGGTTTTGCTTCTATGGGCAGGTTTAAATCCTCTTCAATCTTTGTCATCTTCACGCCCTCAGAGTTTGGAGAGCATTATCTGAGCCTTTTTTGGTGTGTTATTAGTAAAGTACTTTTAGCTTCAATGTTAAATAAATTTATAAAGTTGCTAAAATTCAAATTTAGGTTGGAGTAAGATACTGGTATGGGAAAAAAATCTACAAAGTAATTTACTTAACTACTGATTTGAAAATGTGATTGATCTGCTTTATTTAGGAGAGTTCAGAGAGCCCTCAGTTTTGATCTTTAGTTTTCTAGGAGCAGAGGATTGTCTCTAAACTTTTTCTTTTTGCCTCTGACCTGAGTGTTTTCCATAAATTGCTGGAAACTGGGTTAAATTGAGTATAAAATAACTAATTCTAGTAGTTAAATGTCAAATTTAAGCTGACAATATGAAGTTAGAAGTAGTAGAATATAAAAAGTTGAAATAACATTTAGCGCATATAATTTACACTGACTTTGCATTCTCTGATGATTTCAGTGAAGTGTGGGTGTGATGGTGTAACTCCTTTGGAGTGAAAAACCCTAGCCAGTTTGCATTAATAATTATACTGACAGAATTCTCTTAGAAAGCAGAAGTCACTTCATAGGGGTGTTTGATCTTACTTGCTTTGGGATTTATTTTTCCTGATCCTTTTCTAGCTTGGAGAAAGATGCCATTCATTTTGCAGAGGTGCTGCCTCTGCAGCCTTACCTCTGCCACTTTGTCCTAGAGCCCAGCACCCCTTACAAGCACAAACATCTTCTGTTTGCCTCCAGAGTTAGAAAAAGAACTCAGCAGTTGGCAATCTGCATTTTTTCCGTTATTTTTATGGGAATCCCACTAATTTCAGTGAAAGTTTTGCCTTGATGTACATAATGTGAACTAAAACCTCTTGAACGACATCACTAAAACTGTTTAAAGATCACAAATGAAAGCCCAAATGGCTCCTGCTGCTACTGTGAGGGAAGTTTAGGCTGTTCTGACAAGCAGCTTTGATTTCTGTAACTGATTGTGGAAACCAATTGCTTAGAACATTATTCTTTAAAGGTGGCATATTTAACCTCTGTCCTTTCCTTCACACAATCTTCTCAGATCTTGGGTTTAGAATCTCTTTAGTACTTCCAACAGTGTGAAAGAAAGAGAACACCAAATTCAAGATCTTGAGGACGTGTGTGTTTGTAATCATCATGTGATTATATAGGGTATTACAGAGAAAAGATATGTTGTTGAAGTCAGGCATGTGCATGCTCAATACAGCAACCTGCATGTCTCTGCACATCACCCCTCAAGAGATGATGTCAGTGTAATTATAGAATTGTCAGAGTTGATGAATAGTTAAGGGAGATGTATTTTAAACATGAGAATGTCTTGGTAAAAAGATATTTTTCACTATTTGAATGCATAATGCCACTTCCCAGTTTCTTCCCTTAAAATGTTGGTCTGTGCAACTGAAGGCTGTGGCTGTAATGCAGCATGTGCACCTGTGTGTCTCTGGTCCTTGTGCATGTGGCTGTCAATGTTCTGTCAAGGATTTGCAATGATTTGTTCCTGTATCTCTCTCTGTCCATCCTCAGTCAGGGCATCCCACCAAATAAAAGGCTGAAAACAGCGGAATCCCCTGGCTGGCTTCAGAGGTGGCACAGCACCTGTGATAATCTTGATATTTAAGTCAAATGGCTGCCAGCCTTACTTGATTTTTACCTTTTCCATCATGCTGGGTTGAGGGTTCAGTTTTAACTCTCACCCTCTGGGGTTACCCGTGGTAAACAGGCACACTGTTGCGTGTGTAAAGAGAAAAACAATATTAACCAATAAACTTACTGTCTAATGTCTTAAACTGTAAAGGAAAATTGTTCCAATGAAATGGAATTAAATTTTTCAGTGTTTTTTCTGCAGAGGGAGAAATATCCATTTCCAGCTTTTTGGTTCAGTTCTAAATGAAACATTTATGAAATATCTGTTATTTCACAAAGGATGGAATTCCCAGTTTTGTCCAGTTTGGTGAGTGCATGGAATCTCTCCTGGTGGCATCCTCCTGCTGCTGGCAGGACAGGAACAGCAGACTAGAGATTCACCTGATCACCCACAGATTGAAGAACAGCAGCCACCATAGTGGCTGAGGTTCAGCATGTTCATTGGAACTCAGGGCAGTGCTCAGTCCTGGCTCTAGGACTAGAACTATGCCCAGCTCAGCCCTGCAAGAAAACCAGCTGCTCTTTAGCTGTAGTCTGACATCAGACTAACTCATTCTGGTGCCATGGGAGCTTCAGTTAGCTTGCTTTTGGTGCTCAGTCTGTCAAATAAATAAATGGACTCATAAATGGAGTCCCTGGAAACTAAGGCAGCAACTCTTCCAACTGCACTTTTCCCGTTGGTTGCAATGTTGCATATTTTGATCTGGGACTGAGCATTTATCATGCCATAGCAGCACTTCAGGCTGGCTGTACAGAGATTTTGGGAAGTTTAGTCTTTGTGAGGAGAGGCTTGAGGATTAAAAGGTGCAAGTACTAAATTTCACTGTGATTAATAACACAGACAGAAAGTTCTGAAACCTTGTAAATAACAGAGAACCTGATACCTGTTCGTTCCACTGTACTTTCTAGACCTTTGTAAGACCCTTCTGAAAACATGAATGGATGAAGAAAAAAGTGGGAATTCTATGCATTGTGCATGTGTGCCCATAGGCATGCATTTATACATGTGCATGTTTGTATACACTTAGATGTATACATGCATGTAACAACAAAATTTTATTATATGTAAATGTCACACAAATACTTAAGGATTTTTTGTGATATTTTAATACAGTGACAGTTAATTCACCTTTTTTTTCCTTTTTATACACTGTAAGCCAACCCAAAAATGACATCCATTAGCACAGCCATCTTTTTGCTGTGGCTACTTACGTTGTCTGCTCTTCTCTGAAGAAAAGCTTTGGTGGTGAGATGCCGTGAACAGACGTGCACACTCCTCTCTTGGTGGTATTTCCCTCACTTAACTTCACACCTCTCTCCTTTCTTCCCCTCCCTTCCCTGTGAAACCTCACTCTTGCATAACCCAGCACGGACTTCACGGAGCGTTTCAACCCCAATGTCCTGAAGGACTCTGCCCTGTCTACCCACAAACCCATTGAGGTGAAGGGCCTTGGCGGCAAGGCTACCATAATTCACGCGCAGTATAACACCCCGATCAGCATGTATTCCCAGGATGCTATCATGGATGCAATTGCAGGCCAGGCACAAGCCCAGGGTGGAGAATTTGCTGGGTAAGCTTACTTCCTTCTGTGGAACAATCTTTCTCTGCATGGTACTTGTAACCTCCCTACCTGCATGACACATTTGTTCTTCCTGGACTCTTTCTTTGTTCCTGGGGTATATTACACCTGAAAAATGCCTATCAATCCTAGACAGTGTCCAAAAGGAATTCCATACTTTGAAGTTAAAAGGATGGATCTCTAGAAAATCACAGCATGGTTTGTTGTTGGAAGGGACCTTAAAGATTATCTAGTTCCAAACCTCCTACCATGGTCAGGGGTACCTTAATTTAATATAGCTTTTTAGGTATTCCTCCTAGAACTGGTAAACCCCACAAAAATACATCTAATGCTCTGTATATGATACTGGATTGCTTTTCATTCCTGACAACCGTGATTTGTAATAGTCACTATAATATGCGTAGCTCAGAAAGGACAGAAAAGGGGGGTGGAATTTTTATTGAGATGTGAAGAATGCGAAGTATTTATTTAGTGCTGGCTCCTGTTTTATTCTTCAGAATGGAATGTTTTGCTGTATTTTCCCTATCCCCAGTTTCCATACAGTACATGTGTTTTACACAGATCCTTTGGACTGTGGCAAAATCCACTGATCTTTAATAACTCTGCTTTTCTAATGCATGTTTCTGGAAATCTTATCTGATTAACTTCTCCAGAGTTGTAATAACTTCACTGAAATTATATTTGCAATAAATGTAGTCAGGTTTCTCTTTTACCTGATGCACTTCTGCCCAAAATAGAAATTGCCTTCTTTTGTCATGGCACCAAAATATGGGTATAGCAACATATTTTAACATAGTTTCTTTTCCATGTGTTAGCTGCAGGTTTTTTCAAAATGAGGATGGTTTATGTATTTCCTTGTGCTCCACTTTGCTGGCCATTTTTCTGTCTTTTTTGTAATTATTTTTCTTTTCTGCTAACTTTTTGTACCAATATTGTTGTTCATCACAGCTCTCCCTCATGGTGGATCACAAGCAATACCTTTAGCTAGCTTTGGCCATGACTCTGTGAATCTCCACAGGTGTTCAGTAAATTCATATTGCCAATTAGTGAAGTAGAAAGAAGCTCATTTGTGTTCTTTATAAGGATTCACATGCTTCATAGGCATGATTTATAGCAGACATTTTATGATTTCTATTAAATGCTGTAGCATTATATTATTCAAATAGTAATGTTTAAAAAATTACCTATTTAAATTATCAGAGATTATAAAATTAATGCTGAATATGTGGATTATTTTCATTACATAAGTTTCCTTTAGTTTCCTCTGTGATATTCTGAACTTTAATTTGCAGTGGAAACCAATATATACTTTGGCTTGCTTAATCGACCAAGTCTGAGTTAAGATTATGCTTAATGCAGAAGTATTTGTATGAGAAGATTTTAATATAAAAGCAGACCAAATTGTGTGCTGATTCATTTTGTCTCAATTATCAGCCTATATTTTGGTCTTGGTTCCTAATTAATAATCTTAGTCCTTTTAATTTGTCCATAAATGTCTGTAGGGTGGTAAGCACACTCAGATTGCACAACTGAAGGACAGACAGCAGCTGGAAACAGTTTACTTTTTTTATGAATTATGAAGGGTAGACAGGCTTAAGATAACAATTCATTTTCTGGTTTGGCCATTTGAAATCGCTGATGCTGTAACTTCATGAGATCAGAGTCAGGCTCTTGTCACTTAGAAATAAGCCACACTTAGAGGATCACCATGGAAAACATAAAGGGAAGGACAGAATTAATCATACTCAGACTCCATGGTGAAACGTAAAGGTAGAAAATTTTGAATGCCCTGAATTTATATATTTTCCTACTCTTTGTTTTTCTGTTTTAATTGATCTTGCTAAACTAAGAACCAAGAGTTAGGTGGCTGCAGTAAAACCATGTGGACAGAGCATTTTGAGTACATTTCTGTCAAACCACTTCTAAATTCCATTATGCAGCTTTAGCCAAATTCACAAGTTGTATAAAGACATAAATCCAGAACCCTTGTCAGGAATAAGATCTGACAGCTGAAGTAGCTGAATCAATAATGTGATTATACAAACTAAGGCCTTGTGTGTCTACAATAAGTCAACTTAACTGGCTATTTACCAGTCTACATGAATTTTGTTTGTTGGGCTGTGGGGTTTTTACCTCTTAGAGTTTTTTTTTAAATAGAATCAGTCTAATACCTGATGTCACAGTATTTTGTTGTATGTCTACATCAGGGGTAGAACACTGGAGTGTTCCTAAGTTTTTACTTAATATCTGTTGAAATTAAGTCTGCATAATGACTCCAGGGATTGATTCACATACTAAACTATTGTTTATAATGAACTCCAAAAAATAAAATTGCTACTTATTCAAGAGGTTTGACTGTCTTTAAAGCTTGTTTTAATGTTAAGAATGTGTGACTTAAATTATAATAAGAAAAAGGAAAATATTTTTTATTGACTCCTACGAGAATACCTTAGGGTCTAGAATAAAAGTCTCCAACAGCTCTAACCCATTTGGGAAGAGGTTTTTTTTTCAGTAGCATCAATTTAAAGTAATATGCTTAAGGATGCATGACATTTCTGCACATCCACACCCAGATGGAAAGAAATTAAATTACAAAGAGGTATAACAGAGGTATTAACATGGTTATGTGCATCTTTAGGCTGTCTCTAAGAATCAACTGTCACATTTAAGTTTATGAAATGCTCATAATCAGCAATGCGCTCTACTTGACACTTACATACTGAGTGGCTCATATGTCCTAGTTACTCATTCACAATATAATTATGTTTTTAAAAAAGGAAAAAGGCCTCCTGGATTAAAGATAGAGTTGGAAATACTCCAATGTATTGCATTAATTTAGTTCAATTTATATGACCATGTTTCACTCTGCTGGGGAGGTTAATTCACCAAGCTCCATTTCCTGCCTTAATCATCTACCATAAGGATATTAATATGTTATATGCCATACATTGCTACTGTGAAATTTGTGGTCCAGCCTCCAGCTCTAGTTTTTTAACAATGCTTGAGTTAATGGCATATCTATAGATAAACCTTTGAACTGCTTTTTTGTATATTGGTCATAATATAAGAAGAAAGCATCTGAGCTAGAGGATTTAAACAGAAGAATTTGAGCTGTCTGTGGGTGGCACACTGCTGCTGCCACAGTGGTCCATGGTTGAAATCAGCAGCACTGTCTGTCCAGTGGTTAATTATTCACCATGGAACAGTGTTCAGCCGGGAAATTTGCAGTCCCATACAGCAGGTTTTTAAGCTTCTGCAAGATTAAGAAGTCAGTGTTAACTGCTGGCCCACATCAGGCAGTCACTTCTGGTATTCATACAGGAGCAGCTTCTGGCTGTGAAGCACCCTGAAGCACCTTGGGGACTTGAAAACAGGGTCACCTTTTGGGGAACATGAACGTGACAGAACTTTCAGCATAGCCAAGTGTTGGAAGCAGCAGCAGAACAGTCCCAAGGGTGTTGTGACTTACTGTTGGTATTACAGAGAATATATTTTCCGTGCAATACTATTCCTGCAGAAGGCAGAAATCCTTACTGTGCTTTCTTTCCTACCTCAGAAAGCCCTTCAGCCATGTGTGATGGGCCAGAAGAGGAGGACTACTGCACTCTCTCCCCTCTTCCACCTTAAGAAGGCTACAGCGCCACTTTGTCCGTTTTTGCTGTACACAAGAGCAGCACTAATGGAAGCCACTGATGGCACAGCCTTCCCAAAATAAACAAGTCTGCATTCTGCCTTCTGTATCTGCTAGTGTTTGGATATTGCAAGGATTGTGGTGTAGGAAACATGAGCTAAAAAAGGAGCTGGAAAATGCTGCTTCCTCCTACAGGCCATCTTGCACACTGAGGAACTTTTATACATAACTTGTATGTTTCATGGCAGAGCTTCAACTGAAGAGTCAAGTTTTTCTCTAAATTCACCTTTCTAAGCTGTGTTCAACCCCACAGCTGATTGTGCTGAAACACACAAAAAAACCGTAACTGGGGTTTGTACTTTGATGGCTCCTCAAGAAAGTGAGAAGTTTGCATGTATGTGGGTTATGAAGAACATAAATACATGCTATTATGTGGAAATCCATCAAAACAGTGTTTATTACTTAGTGCTGAAGAAGAGGAGTGTGTCAGCTAGGAAGTACTGGTGTTTAAAGCACTACCTGGTAACATTTTTTGTCCCACTTTATGTAGGATGTCAGACATACTTCCTGGCTTTTTCATGATTCCTCTCAGGCTTTCACATCACAGTCCCAGCTTCTCTGTAGATTTTTTGTGCACAGTGGTATCTTAGAGAGCACTAAATTTGAGTCTGAACCAAGGAAGCAACTGTTGGACCAAATGGCCCTTTACTTTTAGCAGAATTGTTTCTCAGCTTTCACAAAGTTGAGTTTGCTGCTTGCAAAGCTCTTTATGGAGTAGCATAAAGCTGTTACAGTAAATCACTTGCTTCAAAAATAAACCTTGTATTTAGAGCAGCCATGGAGCCAAGTTGCTCCAAGCACACATCATCCCCTCAGTGTATATTTCCGCAGCTCTGTTAATAGTTAATTTAAATTCTGCTATGCAGAAGTTATTTTCACTGGGGAAAAAAATAAAAGCTATTAAGTTACTAAGCCTGTTTCTAGCCTGCATCATAAATCAAAGAGAGATTACCTCAGTTGTGCTACAGACCTGTGTAGGTTTGATTTTAGGTGTGCACAACTGGGTATATCACTTTGCAAGATGATTAAGCACGCTGTAAGACCCTGAGATACATTCTGCTATTAAAGATTTCAGATACTACTTATATATGCAAGTCTTGAGTGCAAGTCTAGACTTCCTGTGCCTCACATGTTTAGTAGACAATGAATCCAGACTATGGCAGATGGAAGTTTAATTCAGTTTGAAAAAGAATAATCTCTAAAAAAAGCTATAAAAGCATACCACATTATTTTTATAATGAAATATTTTTATTTCTACGTGCAACCTTAAGGTACACTGGCCCAACACTGCAGTTTAAAGAAAGCAGAAAACAGTACCAACATGAAGTCATTTTTATAAGAAATAGTACAGAACAAAAATTATCAGAGAAATAAATGTTTTTCCCTGGCCTACTCTCCTTTATCACCACATGTTATTTAACCCCTATATGCTTGTGTGCCTGCATTGGCTGAGGAATTATGAACAGGTATTTCCAAGCAGATTTAATGATAACAGGCCCTTTCAGAGACAGAGTGAGCCATAACATAAAATTGATCTATCTATCTTTTTAAGAAGTAATTATTTCAAAACTATGTTGGGGATGGCTGGGTGAGAAACTGAGACCACAGAGCTGTTTCCAACATTTCCCTTTCTGAATTACAGTACTCTCCCTCTAAAGGATCCTCATGTAGACAGTGCCTCTCCAGTGTATCAGGCTGTGCTTAAAACTCAGAACAAGCCTGAGGATGAGAGCGAGGACTGGAGCCGGCGCTCTGCCAACCTGCAGTCCAAGTCCTTCCGCATCCTTGCCCAGATGACTGGAACCGAGTACAGTAAGTTCAGTCACAAAACATCCTCGTCCTGATTTTAGATTCACGTCTTTCCTCACTGCCCTGCTATTGACCACTGATAGTCAGGGAAGACTCATGTCCAGGCTCATGTAGTTGTCAGTGAGGGTGAGATCCTGGATGTAATGTGAGGGAACTCAGAAATCAAAGTGAACAATCTCACCTTATGCTTTATGAAGGAAATTCTTTGATTGCCAGGGGTCTCACCGTGCAAGTATAACAGATTGTACAGTAAATGAGCATTTGGGACCCCATAGTTATTCCTACTTACAAATCGAGTCTCCAGTGCAGTCTTTGGATTTCCTGTAAACTAGACATACAGAGCTGTCCATTCTTTAGACAAAAATGATAAGTCATGTCTTCTATAACAGTCTTTTATAGAAGTGACTTCTGGAGGTCAAAAAAAAATCATGAATCACCATTTGTATGGAATCTGTGGCTCTGTAAGCCCTGTTATCTAAACCTAGATCTGATATGAACATCACAGAGCTTTAACTTTGTTGCTTGTTGCCTATGGAAATTTTATATGGCTACCTGGTACTAAGCTCACAGGTGGTTTCTGATGCAGAGAGAAGGAAGGTCAGGGCCTTTTCCCACATCAGGGGAAAATATTTAGTCTTTCCTTCCCCCATTAATGTGCTGCTGCTGTGTTTCCTGCTTTGTACAAAACAGCAGGACCTCTCTGTAGAGTCACTGCCTACAGCTGTGAAACATTGCTAATAATGAATGGGAAAGTAGTTGTAATAGCTATCTTCCTCCAAACATCCTCCTTCCTGTTCCTAGGGAGCCGCTCCTCTTCATGATGCTCTTGCAAATTCCACCACTGCAAAGTCAATGTGAATGCACCTTTAGATAGGCTTTTCATAAGTTTCTAAAGAATTTAAAATAGCATAAAGGTAATTCCTTTCTCTATTTTAACATAAACTTTTTTGTCTATAGTGCAAGATCCAGATGAAGAAGCCCTGAGGAGGTCAAGGTAGGCAACTCCTTGTGAAAAATACAGCTTTCTCCTTCCTGATAACCCAATAATGTTTTAAAATTTCATTAATATGAAATTCCTTTATTATATTTTGTCCTAAAATATTCTAATGCTTTTACCTAAAAATCACTAAAATTAAAATGCTATAATTGAGTGGCATTTGAATGAGAAGGATAACAAATCAGCATGTTTTTAGGAAAAACAGTACACAATTGCTGAAGTGTGTGTTCAAATCTGAAAGCTCTCTGCTCATGCAACTTTCCTGTACTTTACTGGGTGTGTGAATGTGATGAGTTCCAAGACCTGTATAACTACTTGAATGTGTGCGTGGATAAAAATATATAATGTCGTAATAGCACTGTGAGCAATTTATTTGGATGACCCTCTGATTGACATTTGCTTCTCCTTAAATGATACAGTAAAGGAGTTGTTTCCATTCGAACCCATAATCATTAATTTTTGTTTTGTTTGGAATAAATATGACCTAAATTTGTACAATATGGAAGCACAGGACTGCTTTTGCTAATGGATAAATGTATTTGTTTCATATGATGTATAAAAAAAACTGAAAAAGGAGATATAATATGGAATTAAAGATTTGACATCATCCTGCACAACCAGGAAATAGATGTATTAAAGATTCTTATGTTGAGCTTAAACACTGCAGTTGAATCAGCAGCATTTTGCATGCAGTCCTCAGTTTCTTTTTGTATACTTCAAATCCCTCTTTCACTCTAGCTGCTCTAAGCCGCCGCCTGGGTTTGTGATGTGTTTGGTACTCAATCTACCTCTTCTTTTTCTATTTTGTATTTTACTGCCCTGTGGGTTCTTTAAAGGTTCTGAGCTTTTGATCATAGTGCAGGTTACAAATGTTGAATCAGCGGGAAAGATATCTGCTGTCTTCCCTGTGAGAATACAAGAATGCCTTCAGTTGGTGAATAGTTGGCTATAAACCCTCCGCTGCAGTTCACCCAAGTTCATGGCTGGGTGCCTGAACATCAGGCTTGACATTACAGCCCTCAGGGATTTATTTCTTCCCTCAAATGTGCAAGCCTAATTCTCATTGCATGTATTGTGCATTATCATTTTGATGTAATAGCACACGTCCAAATCCTTATTATGATGGGATTTAAAGCACTGTGCTGAACTTAACAGTGCCACATTCATATCTGAGAGTAATATGTGGTTTTAAAGGAATAATCTCTCTAAATGTAATCTGTGGCTTTGGAATACATAAAATAGTGGAAACTTTACATGGTATGAGATAGGTTGACAATAATTATCTGATAACACATCAACACATGTAAATTGCACATTCTTTCCAGTTAACTTCAAGTACATATCCACTGTGCTTTGCACATTTTCTGCAGTCTTTAGGTATCACTGTGTTATCCTTTTCTTGCCCAAGGACGCTTCTGGTTATGTTTAGGCACAGCTGAACAGGTTTAAGGTATGCACTGATAGTAGAGGTACAAGGGAGCATATATAGGTAGTTACACAGGGGTAGTGCAACTGGTGTAAGCTCTGGTGCAAGGAATGAAATGGGGTCCCCTTCCTACTCCACTGACAGTGCTGGCACTGTCTGGGTGCTTGATAACCACCTCAAACATTGGACACACTCCACTGGGGATTTGGCAGCAGGGCCCTGGCTGTGCAGGCATCCATCACTGTGGCCTCAGGCAGGCTGTGAGCAATCTCTCTCTGGTGCTTTCTCTTGTCTCTTTGTGTCAGCTCCTCAGTGCGGCCAGCAGGAATTGCATGGAATGGTGATTCAGATTTCTTCCAAACACTCAGGAGTGGGGGAAGGAAAGATGTCGCTTATTTTTGGCAGAACTGTTTTACATAAAAATAGTCACTTTTAAATTGCTGCTTCCAACTTCATGACACATGCTCAGAAAACCCAAAAAACTTGGGAATTTTTGGGTGGCAGAATATTCCTTTCAATTAGTATTAATGAGTGTGTTGCATGACTGTCCGTTGCTCATGCTGCTGCTATTTTGAAGGCACACATAAAGGTATCATTTGGTATGAAAACTTTTCATTGCTGGTGTGATGATTGTTGTGGAATATTTTCTGGAGAGATGGGATCCATTTCAAGCCAAACAGATGTTTCTGAATATTTTTTTCCTTAAATGGAGGGGTAATATCTTGAAAGCAGTAAGGGAGGTTACATGTCAGATTACATGAAATTACATGTCAGACCCACTGGAGCTAGTATATTCTGGTGTAGCTGGAAAAAATACAATCAGGAAGTTTCAGCTAGGAATCCTTTATATCTCTTAATTACCTAAAAGCATAAAAAATACTTTGAGAAGACATATATCAAGACTCCTTTAGGACTGTTACTTGCATGACAGTGTGTTATTAAGGACAAAAGATTTTAAAATATCAGTGAATTTGTTGGCATTTACTCTGTTTATTGTTTCGTGCTTTCCTCAGGCTGAAGAGTAAAACCAGCCCATTCTGCTCCTTTCTGTTTGGCTGGTTTCATTCTCAAGTTCCACTGCATTAACACAATTAATTGTCTTGTGTTTTGAGTGTAAATAATGAGGATAAAATGACCTTGTTTGCAATGACTGCTAGAAGTTTTGCAAATAATGAGAACATTTTATTTTTCATTCTATTTTATATATTTCTCCTTGACTGTGCTATCATCTCACATCCTCCTTCTTCCCCTTTTTATATACAAAATCTGAATTTAAACAATAGAGCATCTAAAAAAGATTAAATCCTGAGAGGTGCTGAACATGGCTCGAGCACCCCAGTCCGCAGTCAGGGGTAGCAGGAGGTGCTATTACTTCACAGGACTCTGCTTTGAAAATCCCCTCTTGTTCTGCTTTGTGACACAAATGACCAGAAATATCTATGCAAATGTCAATGCTAATACTAATTCTGAGGAAGCTATAGAATAGTACTTCTGAAACCTGGGGCTGGTGGTCCTTGCAGGAAGGACAGCAGGTTTTGTATGGGCTGATGTAGGTGTTACAGAATGGAAAATATTTGCATTCGTTTTGCACTTGTATGAGTTAACTTTCACTGACTCCTCAGTCGTGTGAGAGGGAGGGAAAAGCCGAGAGAAACTGTTGGAAAACAATGGGATTACACCGCATTTCTAGCAAAAGCAGCCCTGTAATGCCAAGCACAAGTCAAAGAATAAAAAGTTATATCATGTTACTTCTCAGAAATAAACCACTGCAAAACCTTTCACACGTGGTCCCCAAAAAAAGCATCACTGAGCCTTCGCTATGCTGATTTGAAAGTTGAGGAAAAAAATCCAAATAAATTGCCATTGCCCTAGTTGTAAGGCAGGGGAGTGGTAGCCATGGTCCCTAACCCCTTTCTTTCTCCCTCCTTTCTTTCTTCTGTGTATGTGTGTCTCTCTCTGTCTCTGTCTCTCTCTTTCCTCATGCCACAGGGAGAGGTTTGAAACGGAACGTAACAGCCCACGCTTTGCCAAATTGCGCAACTGGCATCACGGCCTGTCTGCGCAGCTCCTTAACGTTAAAAGCTAAACGCCCCAGTCAGAGGCACACACGAGAGTCACAGTAACACATTAACTGCTGCCCTGACTTAGAGCCTGAGCCCGCCCCTCGTGCTAAGATGTACTGCTAGGCAGTAGCTTTCTGCTGTTATCCTGTTAGCCATTCACTGTCACCAAAAGTGAAGTCATGATACAGCCCAGGTCATGCTCTTCATGATAAAGTTGTTTAGCTTTTTTTTTTTTTCTTTATTATCTCAAACTTCAGTATACAGCAAAGCAACACTATTTTAGTCTCTTTTCTAGAAGAAAATGAGAGGGAAGTTACTGACAGAATTTCTTTAGGAGGAAAAAGAATGAGATTTTCACAGAGTTTTACTGATGTAAAGATAATGAAGTAGGAGAAAGAAAGTTGAAAAGGAAAACTGATTGGCCTAAACTTTGCTAAATGTATAACACACTTAGTTTGCATAGTTGAATGATGCTGTTTGAAATAAGATATTAGCAATGTGAAGTTATATGTCAATATATTATCTGGCAGAAGTAATTTACTGAAACCATTGCTGTAAGTTTTGTGTTGGAAAATTTAATTTATCATTATATAAATGAGAGATAGCTGGGGTTGTTCAGAATCTGCAAGGAAATGACGTTTTGCTAGAGGTGATTTAGAAGTGAGAAGAATATATCATACTGCTGGTGCACTGAAGCTTTTAGAAGCATCTTGTAAGTTTTAAGGAATATGTTGCCCATTCTCTATTGCTCTTGCTTTGACTCACATTTTTTTCTGTATATAGCAGCATGCTTTATCTGAAATAAAAGGTTTTAAAACTAAAATAAATGTTTTACACAGTACTTTATTCTGTTTTAAAACAATAACTGCTTCAACTGATTATTGAAAGAACTTTTCTTTCCCAAATATAAAATTTGGTCAAAAAGCTTTCCATTATTAGCTGTAATTATTATTGACCTTTAAGTTGTTTGAATTGGAATAAACCTGACAAAGCAGTTGGAGTTTGGTACCATTATCCAGTAGAAGTAATTCCAATCAAAGGGATTAGTGCATGAAATCAAATTGAAATTATTACACGTTTTGCTGCTTCCAAATTTGTCTCGGCAGTCCCTACAAGAACCAAGTTCATTGAAACTCCCTCTTTTCTGTGTTATAGAAATAAGGAAAAGCTACTGTTCATGGAAAATTTTGCATGAACTGTAGGATACATGAAGTGTTTAAAAGATTATAATACATATATTAAAAAAACCTAATTCTTCAGTATTACTTAAGAGTCCATAAACACTAATTCCTTTTAAAATATATTTCACTTTTCTTGGCTAAATACCAGAGCACTTCAGGACATGCTACTTAATTCACAACATGCATTTATATTTTCCTTATGGGAACACAAACAGATTCTGATCACACCATCTTTTAGTACCTGAGATAAATCAGCATCACTGCATGAAATAAGAGCAACATTTTAACTTTTCCTTATTGTTGCCACAAGCAACCTTTGGTGAACCAAAGTGGTGCTTATTGTTGTTTACATATAGGGAATTTTCATAGAATTTAAAATATCAATAGGCAATTAAGATTTTTTCATAAACTTAAAATGTACCTAAGTAAAAAAATCTTTCAGTTCTAGTTTTCAACTGAATTAGATGTTTTCATTAATAAGTAGTAGTACAGTCTCTTCAAGGTAATATTAATTGTGTATCCTTAATGTTTTATGAATATAATACAGATTCTACTTGTTTCCAAGAGTCCTAGTGCATGTATTGGAATGAAAATGTCTCAATTATATCTCAATGTTTACACTTAATGTTATTTTGAAAGGTATTTTCTAATAATAATTTTATCATATATTAAATTAATGGAGATGTAATTAAGGAATCCTTTCCCCTTAGCTCTGCTTCAGTGGTTTTAATGATATAAATTCAGTGCATATAAACCATGTAATCCTCTAGGGCAATAGTTTTAATCCTTTTTTTCTGTAGGATACAAAATGGAATCTGTCACTCTCCAAGCTTGTAGAATGACAATTCTTTATACAGTTACAGGGGGGGAAATAGGAAAAAAATCTTGAATATCTGGTAGCTTTTAGAACTTTTGCAGTGTTGAACACATTTGTGAAGGTGCCTTCATTAATCCTTACAGCAAAATTTTTACTACAGCCTATTTCAGCTGCTTAGTCCTGTCTCTTTTAAAAAATCTCACAAGTGATAGACTTTTTGTATTAAAACTGACAGTCAAGTATTTCTATAATTTCTTTTTTTAATATTTAGACTAGTAATTCCTCAACTCTTACTCCTCGAAAATCTTCCTCTGTGTTGTCATGGTGGTCTTCAAGTCCAGATAATGAATGTTATGGATCTTTTATTTTTTATAACTCTGAAGAGGCCTTGTTTTTGCTTCCTGAGGGAGAGGCAGACTTTGTCTGTAAGGCAATGGATTGGCCTGGATTTTTCACTCTACTGCATATCATTGCTAGTGACAGTAACAAACCTTGGCCTGATAAAAAAGCATCAAAGCTTTGAAAAAAAGAGTAGCTTTGTTCTAGCAAAAGGGCAAGCCTGGCCTATTATATTTTAGTATGTTCAGGCTTATCTCACTGCAGGTGGCTTCTGAGTGACCAACCCCATCTTGCAATGTTTCCTGAGCACTTTCAGAGGTCTGTTGTTTCACACAGGAAAATCAGTCACAATTAATGGCAGTGAGGCTTAAAATAGGTTCCTGACTGAAGACTCGATGAGTCATGTAATTCTTTAAAACAGCACTGATGATAGGCAGGCGTATCTGTCCCATGCTGAATATATTTTTGACCTGTGACTGCTCTGCTGGGCAGAGGACAATGGTTGGTGACAATACTGTGTTCTAAATAACCTCCATGCCAAAAATAAAGTAAAACACAGGATATGGATAGTCATACGCACCCCTGTCCTTCCCAATATTGCCAGCAAAGCATAGTGTTGTAAGCATTTAATGAAGACACAACAAAGTTGATGCCACTAGGAAATCAAAACCAAAAGGCCTTCCAGGTAAATCTGCTTGTCTGGTTATGGCACAGGGACATGCTCCTTTCTGCTGTGGTACAAGACTGTTTGATGTAAACTAACGTGTTTCCTGAATCCTGCTGTCCTGCCTTCTGCTCAAGCAGCCCCCCTGAGCTCCTGCAGAGCTCACTTTGCAGCAGAGGCGCTGACTGCATGCAGTGTGTGCCGATGGGAGATGGCTGCAGTGTGGCTTTAGGAGAACGGGTGTGACAACTTCACCTCTCTTCCTTTCATGCATGACAAAACAACAAAATGAGAAAGGTTCTGTGTTTCCTTTCCTTGCCTCCCTCTCCTCATGCCTGCCTGCACAGTATGTTTTTGCTAAGTAATACAGAGGTCACTTCATTGCAGTTTCCCTCTCATTATGTACAACTGGGTGGAGTATATCTTCCATAGCAAGGAACAAGCATTTTTGGGACTATTTTATCACTTTTGAAAAGTCCAACTGTTGCACATTACAGAGCTTTCTGAAGCTTTCCTCAGTGGCAGAAGAAGTGATACCAATTTTTCACTTGTGCACTCTGGTTCCCACAGGAGCTAAGTTGATTTTGTGGCTTCTTTAGCTGTGTCTACCATGAGCTTCAGTGACGGGGATTACCATTATATGTATCAGAAACTTATATGGATCCTTACACAAATTTGAGTTTGCAAAGTTAAAAAGCCAGAATTTTGGTATGGTGCATGGTATTACCAGATAATTACTTCCTTGAATCAGTTTGCCTTTAGTCGACAGCTTTCTGCAGGATACATGAAAATTAATCGACTAAAACTTGCTCTCAAACACAATAACATTCTTGTTCTATGGCTGCTAATCAAAGCCATCTGACACCACCAAGACAAGCTAAGGTATCTTGATTTCCTTCCTTGGTTGGCCAAAATTTCCAATGATTAGCATTGCTGACTTGCCCAATTGCTCAATCTCCTATCTGCTACTCAAATTACCAGAATTGCTACTTTTGAAAGGCATGCCCTGTCTTTCCACAACAACCTGTGAAATAAAGCAGACTTCTCTAGGTAGATTTCACACCTAAGGAACATAATAAAAAATAATAAGCACATAAATTTAATATCTTCTAATCCCCACTTACCTTTTAACACCTGAAGAGTGACAGAAGCATAGGAAAGTGAAACAACTAAATTGTCTCCATGGAATCCTGAGTGGAATCAGAAGAGAAAACTGATCAAATATTAAGTCTTTCTTCCTCAAAATACTCCTGGAAGTTCTATGGGGGAAAAATTTATTTAGACATCTTAAATCCCTTGTTTCCAAGTCAGTTGCCTATAGAATAAATTGGTCAAAGGTAGTGTAAGGTACAGTGTATCCACTTGAAATTGAAAGAGTGAAGCCTCCAAATGCAATTAGAAAATACCATGAAATTTTTCTCAAAAGGACATAAAGAAAGCAATGCATAATCTAACAGAGCCTGTTAAAGCTGAAATTAAACTTTGGGTGTGGGTGTACTGACCTATATGTAGCATCTTATCTTTACTACCTCATCTCCTGCATGTTCCTGTCCACCATGTAACTTCCGCATGATCAGAAATGAACATGAACTTTCATTTCTACCGTACAACCTTTAAAATTTTCATGTGCATCCTTCAGCTGATGCAGGTAGCTAACCGGGACACCAATGCTGCCTTTGTGACTGCTCAGTACAACAAGGGAAAAGCAGTTCTAACATGCAGCAGGTTTTCCAACAAGCATTGTAACTCAGAGGCACTCGGTTGGGGTCTGTGGATCATCAGCCTGGCTCACAGTTTTGCTTAGGGTGAGCCGGAGCACAGCACTGGCACTGCTTCCTTTTATTCTGCTTCTAAATTTCATTAATATCAGCAAAATTACGCTAAATACTAGTAACTTCCTAATTGTTCATTTCCATGTAAGCATTTGTTGTAGCTGACCCAGAATGTTATATGATTACAAATGAGAGAGAGGGAAGATAAAAAAAATCCTTAAGAGAGCTTGTGAAATAAAATTTAATCCACATTCTGAAAGAACAACAACTTCTAATTCATACCACTTAGATTTTTGATTCAGGAGCTGAACAGCACATGCACACTGCTGGGTTTCAGGGGCAGCTTCAAATTTAGCTTAATGCCATGTAGAGGAAGTATGAATATTCTTATCATCAGTGTGCACAAATTAAAAAGTAGGTCTGGAAAGCTGTGCCCTGAGTACTTCTTTCCTCAGCTTCCCTGGAGAAAAGTGAAATCACGATAAGAAAGAACACTTCAGTGAGAGGGAATAATTTCCTGGCATACCAAACCCAAACATGTGCATTGGTTTTGTCTGTAGTGATCATGAGCACAGACTGAGAGTTTGGATCCTGTGCTCAGGTGCCTGGTGGCAGATCCCTGCACTTTACAGAGAGGCTATAGAAAGCTACAGGGAAACATTCCATTCAATCAAATTGCACAATTAAGGCCAAGATAGGGAACAATTTTCTGAATTAAATCCCAGCTCCAATTTCTACACATGCTCAGAGTTTTGCAGTCTTTGTTCTTAATAAAGTGATGTATTTACCAATAAGATAAAATTTAGAATTGGAGTTCATATGCCAAATATCACTCTGTAAATCTTGGGCAAGAGTTACCTTACCGTTACCTTACCTTTCCCCAGCACTGATGCTGCTGTATGTCCAGTTGCATTTATTCTGTGACTGTTAAATTTAACAGCGACCCTGTAGACGCCACTAAAATGCATTCATAGCAGGGATTAGCTTGGATTATAGTGAGCTGCTTTGATTGAGTTCCATGTGATGTGTTGAGAATGCTGCTTGTTTTCCACCGAGTCTATGATAATGCTTCTCCTATTCTATGGCACTGTCTGCACAAAGCAGGATACCCCTGTGAGAAAAGTATTTCCCTGTTTTGGAAAGCAGACATAGTAGGATATATTGCAATTGTTTTGGCGTGGGCTGCTCACATTCTTAACTACAGTGGCTGAAAAAAGAGAGACTAGCTCTTCCACCCCTTTTTGTGATCCCAAGCTGAAGTGTTAACTAAACCATCAAACCAGCATGATAGTCATCTTCTGTCCTCTCTGGTTAACTGCCTGTCATTTCTTTGTTTGTCTTATGGTGTCTTTGTTAAAATAACAGAATATAGCATGNCAGTCATCTGACCATGGAAAAATTCTCAGCTGCAAATACAGAAAGGTAGAAATCACTTTGTTGGATCAGAACAGCAGTTAATCTAGCTTAGTGTCCAGTTTACAACAGTGTCAGTGTCTTGTGCCTTCAAGACAAAAGATGTTTGGAAGGCAATTACAGAATAGCTTTCACACAACTTTACTCCCATACACCCTATAAGAATTTCCTTAAAATTACTTTGTTAGTTCTACTTCTTAAAAGGAAATTTTATTTGTAGGCAGATATGCTTATATAAATATAAGTACATGCTAGGAGGAAAGTTATCGTAAGTCTGATTAGTCCTGCAAATCCGCACTATACTACTAGAAAAACAAAATTTTTATTTCAATAAATATAGACCCTAATAATCTGCAGGTCTATTTCCCCTTTGAAAAAAGACTATTGTATATCTGTCAGACTCGGTAGAAGACTATTGGATTCTCAATACAGTAAAATACTGATAAACTGAACAGGTGTATTAATTAAAAATCAATAACAGCTCATTAAAGAGGGTGAACTGATATTTTAAATACTCAGCTGGGGTTTGGGTGAGTTTATTTCAGTTCTTTACACTGTTGTGGACTTTCTTTTAGACCATGAACAAATTTTTAGTTTTAGTCTCTCACTTGTAAAATTAGAAAAATAGTCTTGCTCCATGAGAGTAGAGAGAAAAAACTCAGTTAGAATATTCACTTTTTGCTTCGGTACTGAAAGAGTAGTTGAAGGACCATATGGTCCCTTGGGACACCTCGTGTTTCTCATGTCACCAGGTCTTCTTTACATCATATGATTCTCTCTCCACATTTTAGTGGAATAGATCAGAGCTTTTCAGGAGGGAGAGTCTGGATCTGTTACTGTCTAAGAAGGTGGTAGATGGAAGGTGCACCACCTCCACATTTCAGCTTGCCTGCTACATGTACATGTTTGGAAATCTTTTGCATTTGGATCCCAAAAATAAAGTAGAATGAGAAAGCATTCCAATGTCCAGAACATACAGTTCAGATTTAACATACTCATTTATGAAAAACCCTCTGAAGATTCTCCAAGCTATTTTTATGGTCCAATAACACACACAAGCTTGGCTTGCAAATGAATTTTGCCTTCTGTTGCTCAAACTATTGTAATTCTTGTTGGTGTCCAGGAGGGAAAGACTCTATTTCTATAATTTCACTCTGCCTTTAGCACCATATCATGTAGCGTATTTTATGAGAAGGAAACATTTCATCATTTTCACTGTATAATATACTGTGTAATTGGGAAGACAGTATATTGCATAAATAAGTCTTGTTTGAAATACAGGTCCAACACAATGAAATCTGTGGGAGTTGCACTGTTCTCTCAGAACAGTCATTGACTGAGGCCCTTCTATCAAAAGCCATTGCAGTGGGAAATAAAACCAACTGCAGACAAAAAAAAAATCCCCCACAGTAATTTTAAATGTCTCCCAGATAGCTCAAAACCATTATCCACTACTGTCAGTTATCACAGCAGCCTGTGTAGACAGAGATACAAACAGCTCATAATACTCTGAGCCAAATTCTTTCATGTTGTGAAGGTTTACTGAGCCTGCCTGAGGGATGTATTTGGCTGAAAAGTAAAGTTATTTCAGCATTTAGTTAGAAAAAAATGTTTTGATGGTAAAGGCCTGAAATCCGATAGTTGGTTCCTTAAAAAGCAAGTATTGCCAGTCAGAGGCACATCTGATCTTGAGCCTTTCTTCTTGGGAGCCAAATGGGAATTACTCCTATTGACTGGGCAGAGAAATAGTTCCAGGAAGCAAAACCATGAAGAAGTGTTATGTGCCTTTGAACTAGTTTTTCCCTTTACTCTCTGCTTTTTTCTTTGTTTTATTCTGTGGAAGTATTTTTACTATACTTCTATCTCTCTTTTTAACCTTCATGACTCTCCTGCCATCATCACTCAACGTTATCCAGTATTGTCCAGTTGGGGAAAAAGCTTTCGTGAAATCCCGACCTCAAAGTGCCCTTGAGTCAAGTGACTTTTTTTTTTTT
>VXBU01014469.1:328743-359660 GCA_013400315.1 Bombycilla garrulus
TTTTTTTTTTTTGCCTTGTCCAGTGTAGCCACACTTAATGGAGCAGAAAAGTTAGGATCAGATTCATTGTAACAACAGAGGTTTAGCACTGCTTCAGCCTGACCCCAGCTGCCTGCCTTTTGGTCTTGGCTGTAATTTCTCTTAGAGCATTTGGCAACTGTGGAGATAAATAATGCTGTATTTTGTTTCCAGGCCTGACTGTGTTCTTTAACAGTTGCATGATTATGGCTCTTGGTAAATTAACAATTCCCACACCCCCAAGTCTCTATCTAATCCATCCTCCTGCACCTTGTTTCATAGCTGGGCTTGCAGTGAACTCACAGCTTGGTTAATCTAAAGACAGTGTTTGGTTTCTCATTGCTTCAGAGTGGTGAGCCATCAACCTCGTTGGATTTCTGCTCAAGGCAGGCTCTTGTGATCACAGGAACATCTTAGTCTGACAGACACATCTGAGGGGCATTTCAGGTCAACTTCTGGGTTTCAAAATCTGGCTTCAATTCAATATTTTAGGGCTACATTTTAGTTAGAGGTTTTAAAAATTCATAGAGAACACCTATGCCCAAGCCTTTGCTGATCTTAACTGGATTGGTTTCTGCAACTTTATTGGAACTGAACTAAGGAAAGAATATGTGACTGTACATATATATGTAAATGTATAAGTACATAAACACAATACTGATATAATGTGAAAAACATTAAGAATAGCCTTCCAAACATAATGTACATTAATGACTGGAGCCCAGCAAATCCTTATAAAGAAGTGCGTGTATTCCTTTTTTTGCTTTCAAAGGATGCTTCAGGAAGAAGGTTCAGTTGGGTAAATGAGAACATTTGCTTTGTGGTTTGTATTTTTACATCCCACTGAAGAAAAGTGTTCTCATTTGGCATATTTCAGCTTTAAACCTGTTGAAACTTCAGCACAGTTCCTTAAATAGCAATCACTCATCAAATTGCTACATAGTGAGACTATCTCAATTACTTCACTAACTGGATTTCAAACTTAGGTCTTTAAGGCTAATGGATTCTATTCTTTATGAAAATACTTGTGTCTTAATTTCTTACAGATAAACAATTGTTTGCATTTAAACGGATCAGTTATTTTTTAAGTGTGTATGTGTGTTTACAGAATAACAGGCCCATTCTCTATCAGTAAAACTGAGGCTGACTTAATCCTCACCTCAGTGAAGGAATGATTTCCAGTTGAAGGAATTGTTTCTAATCCAATTTAAGTTGCGAAAACTAGTATCTGGATAGGGCAGAGAATTTTTAAGTGATGCCAGGCATAAGAAATCCTTTTTTTGTAAGTCCTTGTAACTGCTTATCACTTCAGAATATTGGGTCCATGAGGACTGCTCAACTCTGATTATTTTTACTGCTTGGACTTGGCATCTAATTATGTTCTGCTGGAATATTATTGAATTATTTTTTAAAGGGAACTTATTAAAGTCAAAATTATTCCTGGAATTGTATACACACATATAATGTCTCATTGGTAACTGTTAATTTTCCTTTTACTTTATTATTGAAACAAAGGTGTTTGCAACTGATAGGAAGCATACAGCAAACTTGTATATCTGGTGCTTTCACCTGGAAAGCTGAAGAGGTTTCTCACAGCTATATTTATGAGCAACCACTCTAGGATGCTTTTTGCAACCAAACATATCTCCCCAACCCATGTTCTTTTTCCCGGGTTGTTTTGGGTGAGGTTTTTTTGCCATCGCTGGCAATTGCGTTTATTTTATACTGTGTCCCCTCCTTTCACAGAGACAAGGAAAATGTTGCAGCAGCATCAGAAAACAGGTAATGTTTGCTGTGTTTGATTTACTTCCTGTCAAGAGTGTATCTCCACTTTCTCCACATTGTTCTTACCTCAAAAACATGAAATTTGTACACTGAGCAGATGATGAAATTAGAGGCTTCAGCTAAGCGGGTTCATTATGCATTTCCTTCTCACGCACTGTGATGAGGAACAGGTGGGGATTGTGTTTCTCAGAACTTACAAACATGAAAAGTAAGTTTTAAATCAAATATTCTTGAAATGGAGTACTGTCACTTTGTGATGGAGTTTTAAGAACAATTTCCATTTTAAACTTTCAAGATGTTCAAGACATTTTTAAAATCTAAATAAGATTATGTTTTTAAGAACATTTATATGGCAGATCTTGATTGATAGTCAATGGTTCAGAACAGTCCCTCTGTAAGTTCTTTCATGTCTGTTGTGGTGATACACATCAAGTTGTCTCCCAAAGGATCTCAGAACATTTTGCAGTTAAGTATAGAAATGTATTGTTTTATATTAGTTAACCCCCAAGTACTGATACACAGGTATTTCTAGAGTGAATCTGACCAGTTGTTTCATGGAGCAAAGAAAGGCTCTTACTAGTTAGTCATGAGAAGAATTTTATCCTACTGCTTTCTCTTTGTTGTTGATTCCTGCCTCCGTGATATGCAACCACTTTCTATTTTTGGGGTTTTTTTAAGACTGCTTATGTTTGAACAAAGGTTGCATAGAATTAATATCTGAGTACAAGCATTATTTGTTAATAATGATACAAGCAATGGCAGCTGGCACTTGAACAGCTGGGAAAATTGATTTTTATTTTTAAATTAATGATAAAAAAGAAGAAAATAAACCCCTTGATTCCTGAATGTAAATTAAATTGTAATGAACAAGCAAAATGTGTTAGAATTTCACCAGCAGTGTCACTTGTGTAAATCATCTATAGGACTATGCAGCTGCTTCAAGTTTATCTCCTTTTCTTTTAAGTATTATTTTATTTTGCCAGGAACAATTTCTGATATATGACTGGTGTTATTTTCCACCTATGTTGCCTTAATCTTGTGTGATCTGTCATACGACAGCCTTTCTCCACCTCCATTACCATCAGAGCTCTGATTATTTTGATATTCATAGCAATATGATTTCCACATTTAACACAAGGTACCTTTCTTAATTTGTCAAGTCGTCCCTGGTCTTAAACAGTAATTAACCAATGAACTATCAAGATTAGTCCTTTCTTCACCTGCATTGTCATTATGATCCCCAGCTCCATCTGTGGCTGGAATTCTGTCTCTTCCTCAAAGCCCTGCTATTCCCTACGAAATGCCTCATTGACAAATGCCCTTGTAATCTCTGTTACTCAGGCCTGCAGGTACCGCGCATGCACCCCAGTATGTGACCTCGAGTATTTGGCATCCTCCTAAGTCATCCAACCCGGATGCCAACACTGCCAATGCTCAGCCAGTGGCCTCCAAGGGCTCTGTGAGGCTTGCAGCGGGTAAAAGCCAGAGGGCTGGTTTTGGTCAGAAAGCCCCTCTTGCTTCATCCAGTAACCAAAGGTACACTGTGCCGTGTAACTGCATAACTGACCCAGTTTGGAGCTTTGCAATGGTTTGGTAATAACAAACTCTAACTCCTTCAGATGGAAATGCCCATTGCCTCAAAGGCAGATGTTCAAGTTCTTCCAGTTCCGGCAACTTCTGGTTCATGTGGGTGTTACATTTTCAGTGGCTCTCATAGGATCACACTTACACTACAGAGACAAGTCATTAAGCATCTTCAGCAGAGAAACAGCAGCTGATATTTCTCTGTTTTCAGTTGATTGCACAAACATTCCCATATTCAAATATAAAATCCTTCCACATTACAGCTTTTTCTAAATACTGGCTCCAGCACGTTTTTCCTACAAATAATGCAATAACAATTTTTTTTTCATATCCATTTTAGTTTTTGTTCTCTATATTTTTGATTCTTTGCAAATGATCTGTTGGAGAATTAGAAACAGAAAAACCTTCATGCATTACATAAAGGAGACTAAGTGCTGTTTTATTCATCCACTCCTTGTTATTTGGAGAGAAAGTCTCCGAACATAGGACTTCACCAAGAGAAAAAAGTATAATCTACACTTATATTTTAAATGTTAGAGTGCCTTTGTTGCTGTGTTCTCAATATGGTTGTTAACCACTGTTATCCTCTTAACCTCTACTGATCGGTGTTCCTTTTCATGAGTGAAAATCAGCTGAGAGGAGATGTGTGTTTCTTTTCATCCACCTAACCTACTTTTATGTTTGTCACTGCAAATATGAAGATGTTTGATTTTTTCAGTTTCTTGTAAAATACAAAGTACTGTCAAGGTTTAAAGTCTACAAAAATCACTGTATTTAAAAACCAACCAACCAATCAAAAAATCTATCATAATGAATGGGTCTTGATTAAGCCGTTGCACTAGATGATCTATTTTTTAAAGCAGCCCTCACATTTATTAATTCTTAAAATTCTTCTGAGCTTGAAGAACTAAAATGAAAAATCAGACTGAAAAACTAGAAAGGAGGAGGAAAAAAAACCAGCTTGGATATTGTATTTAACAATATAAATAAAATTATGTAAAATTTATAGTTGCTAAATTAAAAGCAATCAAGTTAGTCTTGAGCTCTTCCTATAAAACAGTTTTGAGAATGTTATCAACTGCATATAATTTCTGTAACTAACCCACTCTGATTTTTATGATCATATCCACTTCATTAATATTTATTTCAATTCCTTGGTCTGATAATTAATATATTCTATCATGACGGAAGGTAAGCAAGCCTCTAACATTATAGTCACAGAAAAAGAAATATTACAAATGCTATGCAAGTTAAAGTTTATTTGTATTTCTTTTGAACTTTAAACTTCTAAACTTTTATGCTAGTATATTTACATTTATTTTGTTTATATGGGTTTGTGCTCTTCAAATCTGTCTCCGCATAGGTCCATGTTCACACATGCAGATGGTTTTTTTTACTTTCTTTTCAATTTTTATCACTGAATATGTATTTTGATTATTTTGGGGATTGTTACAATTAAGTTACAATTAATTTATTTCACTGTTCTCTTCAAAGTATGAAGTCTTCAATCTCTTGAAATCTGTAGCAAATTCCCTTTCACATCAGTGCAGATAGACAAGATAGGTGAAATCCTAATTTTTGTTTGTTTTTAACACATACATTAGGTTCCATTTTTATGTGCAGCATAGTTTCAATCCTTTCCTGTTTGCCAAATCAATTATATGTAAGCATATAAGATAGAAAGTGTGACTCCACAGCTTTTAATGGGGTAATTCTGCTATCCAGTGTGGCACAGGGAAAATTTCACAGTGTTGAAATTCAGTACCAGATTAGCTGTGATGGATAACACATTCTGCTACATTGGCTGTGAAATTGATAGTCCACTAGTAATTGAAATGCATCAGGATGGAAGAAGTCATCTGACTCTCAAATGCATATTACAATGGAAGAACTTCTGCAAAGCTGTTACAAAACTTGGTGTAAGGATTTGAAACCCAGAATTGCAAACTGGATGATTATTTTCAGGAACTTACTTATTACATACGTAACTGTAGATTAATCTCTATGAGGGAGAAAATAGTGATTTCCTGCTTTTGTTGTGGACTGCATTCAACTTTGAGGTTTGTATGTATAACAAGCAGCTTCTGTTTCAGGTAATCAAACAAAATATTCAGCTGAATTAATACCATTAGGCAGACTATTGAACTCTAGAAAAGAAGAGGTGAAGGGCAGGGAAAATGAGACAGTCCCTTGGAGAATAAGGGGTATCACAAATTCAGAAGTACCAAGCACTTGTTCTGGTCCTGAGGAGTATAACTTGTCAAATCAGTTCTTCTGAGAAAAGCAAAAGAAAATATGAGATAATTTGCACAATGGTTGGTAAATCTGCTTAGGAAAAAAGACAGAGAGAGAGTTTTGGAGGTTGGCTGAAAAAACTGCTATGGAACTGTAAGGTTTCTTTTGTTGTTTGATACTTGCTGTGCTCAGCAAGGAGCATTTTGGGCATTTGTACTTTGAGCAAGGGAATCACCGAATTCCATCACCCTGATAGGAGTAATTTGTAAGAACACAGATATGTGACTTAGGTCTAAAGAAGTAGACATATATCCATTATGTTTCTATGCCACTGCTCATGGACAAGACAACTCAATGTACAGTGATGCCCTGATTTAAAAAATAAACAAAAAAACTCATAACTTTGCTCCATTTGTCTGTCTCTAAGAGAATGAGTAATTCTCAGATTTGAGGGAGGTGATGGAAAACATTAGTAGTTCAACAGGGTACTTAAATGTTCACAGGATACAAGACTAGGTTATTATAATTAATTTCAATATATTTGATGGAATTTATACAAGCTCACAAGACTGTGAGAGACTCTTCACAGCCATTTAAGTCGTGGGTGGTATATTTCCTGCCACTGCCATCAGTGGGAGCAGGACTGAAGTGCTGTTTAACACCTAGGGTAAATTTCAGTCAAGCAGAACCAACACTGCATTGCAGTCTGAACTGCACAATGCAAAAGGCTGAACAAATGTCTTTTTTTTGTAATTTGTGAAATTGTGCTTTTCCCTCAGTAACCCAGTCTGCTACTATGTTTGCAGCTGCAGGTTCAAACATAGTAGGTTTCATGCTCTCCATGTAAATGCACGCCTTCTTAAGATGCTTTTTGTTTTATTTAATTTAACTCTAATTAGTACCCCTGTTGAGCATGCCCCGGTGGCTCCCAGTCCTGCTGCTCCTGCACCACATGCTTCAGCACCTCAGCCTGCTGCTGCTGCTCCAAACACAGCCAGCCCGATGACAGGACCAGCCACCAGCTCAGTATTGCAGGAGTCTTTCTCATCCTCCTTCCAAAGGTAATGAATGCTTCACTGCTTTACACCCCTCTGGCTTTGGAAATGCTGCATACACATTCTTAGCTTAAGAATGTAGTATGAAAAGCTGTAACTGGTTTATAGCTTTTATATATTTTGGGGGGTTGGGGTTTTTTTGGTTTTTGTTTGTTTTTTGGTTTGTTTTTTTTTTCTTTTGTTTTTGTTTTTTTAATTTTGTGATATGTTGTTCATGTTTGCATAGAATTCGCAAAATATAACTGCCCTAAAAATAACTTCATTTTAAGAAAGCAAGTCTGAGCTTAAAGTTAGAAATTAGGTTATTATAATAGTGTTTCTGCAGAATGACAAGAAATGGAAAATCAGAAAATGTCATTTACTCATGTGATTGAGCTTACTATGTCACAGCAGATATCAGTAAAACATGGTGGACACCTGATGATTGACTTGCTCTGTAAGTTAAATCAATTCATTTCTATTAGATTTATCTAATTTTTTTTTTTTCCTAATGAGAATTAGCCTTCTAACTGAAGTAAGTTTCAAGGAGATGCATTCCTAACACTTGTAGCACAGTGGGAGTTAGAGTCGTATATTAAAAACTGTCAGACAGCTAGTGAAGAAATGTGTGGGATTTATACAGCTGTCACTATATTACAGTAATTTTTGAGATAGTGAGTTTTTTCGGTACATAATATTCTTTTATCGTTGGGTTTTGCTACATGAATATTCTGAAAAGATGTCTATTGTAGCATGCTTTTAAAATTCAAGGAAAAACACACTTCCAGTAATATAAACCACTTTGAATAATTGAGACCTCAGAGGTATCATATTTTAAGTATGTATAAATGGAATTGGAAATGTTCTCTTGGCTCTACTTCTTGGCTAATTTTTGCTGGTTGACTCGTACTTTGTATATATACCAACTAATTAGTTTCTCACTTTAGTCCCTTTTTACCTAGCCATGACCTACCAGAATGCAGTGGTTTTATTCCAGTGCATGAAAATCCATCAGTCAGACAGCAAAGGAGGTTTGAATAAGGTCTTATGCTCTAATTCAGAACTGGCCCGAGAGGCACTTCCACATATAATGATGATTTTTATCCCTCAGTTGAAACCATAGTATGAAGAAAATGTGTTACCTAGCATCTGCTTCAGATTAAAAAAAAAAAAAGTCTCTGCTAAACTAATGCTTCCAATTACTTCTGGCTTCGATAGCACAATCTTCTGTCTGGGACTGCTTTAGTAGTAAAATTTTTATCTTGTATTTAGACTCAAACATCTTCAGATCTTTCAGTGTATCATTGACAAAAGTCCTGTCCTTTAATACTTTAATATTGTCTTTTTTAGTTGTTGATAAAGTCTGGTTTTAAAATTTTTCCATAATGTGTGCATTTTGCATTGTATTCTGTAGGAATGTGCTTGATTGTGCTATTCTGTAAGTCTGCAGATGTGTGCTACAGGAAACCTGTTCCTGGTAACTATGCAGCAGTCTTCCTATATCTGAATCCTGCCAGAGCTTGGTTCTGATGTCATGATTTGTGTCCCTGTTAAATCATTTTGTTCATGCTTTCATGCTCTTATGTGTTTTCTGCAGAGTTCTTGCAGCCCCCAGCTCTCTTTCCCATGGGCCCAAGAACATGTCATTAGCAGCTTCCACTATTTCATCTGCTATCTCATCTCAGTCTAGGTATATCTGTAAAGCTCTCCTCTTTTAACCTAATTTGTTTTCATTTTGTATTATGCTCTCTCATATGAGGTGTTCAGTTTCTGAAGGGATTGACTTGGCAGAGAAAAAGCAGAATGTGTTTAAATGAATAGCCCCTTCCTTACCTTCCATGTGATAGCCTAGCTAGGAAACAGTTAAGTTTTAGACGTGGGGTATGTGAGCACAAGGTCCTCTTGAAGTGTTTCAGTTGGCTGGTTTGTGCTGCTTTTGCCATCCTGAAATGAAAATATTTGTCTAGAAACACTGGGTGAGAATGATAGACCTTTTTTCTTATCTTGGTGAAAACACAGGATCACAGGAATCTTTTATCACTAAAAAGAAAAAATGCTGCTGTACTGCCTCACTTCCAAGCATTTTCACTGCTTTCATATCACTTTGACAACTAACAGAGGAAAAAGCGGTAGATTTTAAGACTCACTTGAACACTGTCTTCAGAAATAATGAAAAACTAAATCAGCAATACATTTGAGATTGTAATTATCCATGTGTGTCTTATCTTTATATAAAAAAACAGTTAGGAATCACCCAAAGGTGATGTTTGAAATCGACAAAGGGCACAAGTTTGAAGCCTTCACACCAAGAAGTATAATAGTCTTTCTCAAGAGAATCGCAGAACAGTTAGCTGCTTAGCACAGGTAGTACTTAATAGCAGTTTGGTTAGCTTCACATCACTGAAACCAATGCAAAAATGAAATAGCTAGAGAACAAAACATCAGAAGAGTTTTCAGGTTCAGGGTGTGAACACATCTGTTTACAGCCAAGGGAATTACACAGGGGAACTAATCCCAGTGTGGACCTGATAAAAAGCTAAAATGAACTGCTGATGAGTGGAAGTACACCAATTGTAACTTTATTTTCAAGAAGCCTCTTGTACTCAGGTAAGGTTACCTTTTTGCTTTCTAAGCAATAATAACTGTGCACATTTGAGTTTGATTAAACACTGGCATGCAAAACCTATTATTTCTCCTGAGCTACAGAAAAAAAAATTGATTTTAGGGTTTCTCTCAGCTGAAGATTGAAATGTTTCTATCAGTCAGAAGATGAAATTAAATGGAAGCTTTGGTGACTCTGACTCTGGCCAGACTGTTTCACCAGCCTACATCTTAGGATCCACCTGAATCTTTCCTAAGAGCTTGTTGTCATTCCTGCCTTGGAAAGCATGTAATCATAGAATGGATTGGGCTGGGAGGGATCTTAAAGATCATCTAGTTCTATAAGCAGGGACAAGTTAAGCAACAATTATGCATAATTTACATATGAACAGCTAATAAATTAGTATAAAAGTAACCAGTACTTGCTGACACTACCTGCAGGTCTTTCTTAGAGTTAATGTAGTACTACTTTTTGATGGAGCTTTTTTCCATTTTCCTTAAATTTCATATCCATTTAATGGGAGAAGGGAAGCAGTGTGAGGCCTCGAAACCACATAAATTAATTTGTAGTTATGTACCAATATGGACTAATCAGTGTGAAACAAACTTTTAATGATGATAAAAAGATTACATTGAGATATTGAGACATTTGAATTGAAAGTAAATTAGTAGATTAGATTGGCATGGAACACTGCTGCTTTTCCTGCCCCTTTGAAAGGAAGTGACTTGTCTGGGGAGGCTGTGTCTCCACTCTTGAAGGTTTTCAAGACATCACTGGCTAAAACGTGGAGCAACCTGGTCTGACCTCAGAGCTGGCCTTGCTTTCAGCAGGTTAGATCAGATTCTTCCTGAGGCCTCTTCCAGCCTCAAAGATTCAGTGAATCCATGAAAAACACCTGTCCATTTCAAAAAGAAATGCTTTAATCACTCTCCTAAAACATCTTGCTGGCACCTGGCAATTATTTTAGTCACAAATAAAAGATCTACAGCATATCAACTTTATACACTGCTGCTTTGTCAATGGATGGCACAAGTGGGGTGCTGTCATCTGCTTCCCTGTTACCAATAGGCAGATGTTACTGCCTTGACTTCAGCAAATCTTGGGACATGAGGGCAAATCAGAGACTTGTAGGACCTATAAAAATTTGGTTCCCTGTTAATCAAGTACGAGAAGCAAACTCTGGTTGGTTGGTTGGTTTTGGATGGCTGTCTTGCAGCTGGAATAGGTTCTTTATCTTGGTGCCTTTCTTCCATGTCTGTTTTTAAAAGTGTTGTGTATTATAGCTAGAGCATTCAAACGCAAGGAGCTAAAACTGGCTTCTAAATTGATTTAAAATTCAAATTTTTGAGCATCTGGTAGTTTTCATTTAGAAATCAAGCAATGCTTTAGCATGCCAAAATGCAGACTTAAAAAATCAAGTTTCAGCTTGACATACCAGGGGAGTATTGAGCATTTAGTATAATTTTATTTCAAAATAAAATATGGATGACACTCTTTTACAGGATGAGAATATTCTTGGGTATATGAGGCTGAGATTTTATCACCATTATTCCAGTGTTTGGTGGTTGTTTTCCTTTTAGATACTTTAAAAAGATCCACCAAGAAAACACAGGAGGATTTATTGAGCAATATTCTTAACTATTTAAATCTGATTTTAAACTTTAGTAGATCCAGTTCTATAGTGTCTTAGCTTTTGTGAGCATATGGATAACACTTAACATTAGTAAAATCTTTATAATGTTCTTGAAAATGAGTGTTTGAAGTAAATCACTAATCGTTAATAGACTGTGTTACTCTTTTACATCTGCAGTGAAATCGGACTTACTGTTATCTCTTCCACTTACAATCTTACTTTAATAAACAAGCACAGCAGGAGTTTTGAATAAGCTTGAAGGTCTTTAGGGATGGGTTATTACAATGAGGGCACCCCATGTGACATAACTCTGGGAATACAAATCCAGGAGAAACAATGGGAAGAGTTACAATTTAGTTCTAAAAGTCAAGTGTAGCTTCTGATCTGGAGATTTTAATCCAAGCAGTGTGACCGTGGTAAAGGGAAGAAAAACTCTTCTCCAGAAGTTAGGAAAATAACTGGCATAAGGGAGACTCCTGGTGATTCTGGGAAGTGTGGGCTGTGCCCCTGTGGGATGGGATTGATGCCATTGATGCCTGCACTACCCTGCAGACAGGAGCTCTGTTCATTCTGAATCCTTTTGTTTCTCAGATCATACATTGTGCAGGCTTTCAAGTACTTCCTTTATTTGCATGAATGACTCATTTATGTTCTGAAATGATGCTGTTTCCCCAAGAAAAAAAAAATCTACCTGTTTAGCTAAGACTTTAGCGGTAGAAAGGTTCTGCAAGACAAAAGTTGAACATGGTGGGTTGATGTTTTTGCTTCAACTACGCCAGCCTGTCCTTTCCGTGGGGTTTCCGAGCCACCTCATAAGCTGGGGCACTTCCCTGACCTTTGGCCTTTGGTTCATTCAAGGTTTGCTTTTCACATTTGATGCAATGAAAACTCATGACATTGAGAAAAATCCCTTGTATTTATTTTTTTGAGCTAATAAAAATAATTGGAGTTCCACAATCACCTAACAAGATCAGATGACAGTGACTTATGGAACAATATACTCAGTTCATTGACTTATGTTACCACTCTTTAGGTTTCACTGTGATACCCAGCATAAATAAGAAAACAAAATGAAATGTAATACTCATCTTACATGATTAGATATATGTACATATTGTTTACTTTAGCATTTAAGAGCACTTCTTACTCATAGGAAATTCATGGTAGGGCAAGATATCCCAATCCTTTGTGTATATTTTCTTCAAATACCACTTTTGTCTCGTTTTAGTTTCAACCGGCATTCTTCCACCTCCATCAGCTACCAGTCAAAGCAGAGGTATAAAAACGTTTTGTGCAGCTATTCTACCTTAAAACCACTTAACAAACCAGTTTATTGCTACTAGTAGGCATCTAGTGAAGCGTTAACATAAAAATTATTTGCTTAGAAATATTTACTCTTTCTTTTTCTGACAACTAATAGTTTTCAGAGCCAGTTTTTAATTTGCTGCCTGTCACATGCCTTTGACTGCTACAGATAAATTCAGTAAGGTTGCTTTCACTGCTTTTTGGGATGTCAGTGCTTCTTGATTCATTAAAGCATCTTTGGTTCTTAAGACATTTTTTTATTCTTAATTGCCTTCTTTCTTGTTTCTTTTCTTTTTCTTTCTGTATTTGGCTGTTTTAATCATATGCCATTTCCTTTTCTTCAGCAGAAATTCTGATAAATCTTTCATTTCACTAAACCCTTAATGACGTAGTGTAACACGTTATTTCTCTTTGACAGCCTTCTTATCTTCCTTACTGTATTTAATATGCATCATACACATGTAAAAGGGTTAAAAGGGTTCAGTACTTCTTTTAATTTTGCTATGGTTTTGGTACTATGAATATGGGGGGAAGAGGTGTTGTTTTGGGTTTTTTTCAGCTTCATTTCCCTGAACACAAGGAAATCTGTGGTACAGTTTTACTATGCTATTGCATTTGGGAAACACTTGAATTTTGAATAACCATTTTTCTTCATGACAGTCTAAGTATTACTAGTCTGCTTCAGAACTTCTTTATTTATTTTGTGCATTAAGAGAGATTCAAGTAAATCTTTCTAACCATAGGACCTGTGCACCTGGGAGTAGACTTTCCCAACTGGATGACATTTTCAGACGAAGGCTGTGCAGCTCATCATTTTAAAATCTTCCACCCCACATTGTAAATACTGGACACCGAGCTGTCTAGGTTACTCTGAGCAGCATATTTTAAACTAGGACAAGTCTTGAGATGGAGTGTTTTGCCAATGGCATTTTGAAAGTGTCCGTGTCCCTGTGCAATGACAGAAGCAATGGCCTCTGTCCAGTGATCCCAAGCATGGTGCCTTCTTAGGAGGTATCATCAGGAAATAGATGGTAAGAATGGAAAACAGGAAGTGTTACAGTGCTTAGAACAGCTTTGGCAGCTACAACATCACAGCACGGTTCACAACAGAATTTACAGTGAACACAAACCCACAAAAATAGTTTATCTTGAGAGAGTCATGTTCACTCATGGTATAGTGGACCCAAATCCTGGCCTAAGCCTTAGACTAGATACAGAAATAATTAGCTATAGCCATTGTAGCAATAGCTAAGTTTCTAGGTCTTGCTAAATAGACAAAATAAATTAGCCTGAGGCAGCAATGCTATGCAAACTATATCTATAGTAGAAACACTGTCAGAACAGCAGAAAGCTACATTGATGACAGGTTTATTTTGTTCAAAATTAAAAATTGAAAATTTCCATTTCTCAGAAAATTTCTTACCTGTACTGGAAGAAATCTACTGGTTTTGCCATATAAGATTTTAACGTATTTTCTCTAGATGGCATCTGTTTCCACTGTTACAGAAAGTAAAGTCAAGATGGACCAACAGTCTGGGAAAGCTGGATGCTTCTTTCCATACGCTGACAAATGTTTTCCTATAGACAAACCCACTATGGAAATAACTCCTTAACAAATAGACAGGGATCTAGTTCATAGGGAGAGTGACACTGAAGGGAAAAAAAAGGTAAAACTTATGTTTTCAGGGTGAGTAAGAAGGATGTTCTGTAGTGAATGGGTTTTTCTTTCTGCACTCTTCTTGTTATCTGTTGCTTTCCTTCCTTGTACTTCTTTAGTCTGTTTCTTGTTTTGACTTGTGCTGCTCTTTTTTAGCAGTCTGTGAAGCACAGGCACTGCAAACAGAATCATCCCAAGTAACTGGCAGATAGAAGAGGCATATTTTTTAATCTGTTACTGTAATCAAACTGAGAATCACCATCTAATACATAAAATAGAGAAAAACTGTTTCTTACTGATGTTTGGAATCCTGAGCAAATATTTTTATTCTAGGACCACAAGAAAGGGCATCATAATATTGCGTATCGTATGTTTTTTTTTTTTCTGAAGGATGAATCTGAACATTAGGAAAATTAATGTAAATTTTGGTGTCGGTCTAAATAGGGAAAAGAGTTAGTTTCAGAAAAAAATTTGAAGGTCACTTCAGTATTTTTGAAAAGAGTATAACAGTATATAAATACTAATTAGCATAGTAGTAATTGTGCTGAGCAAGTATATTTTGAAGCCCAGTTATCCCTCATTGATTTATCTTAGACAAAACCAGGCCGTTCTTGTTTGCAGAGGAACAGAAAACACAAACTCTGTATGCAGCTTTGTGAAGTCTGATCCCTTGTTAAACTGAGAGTTTCAGATTTGTCATATTCCCTCAGCAAGCCATTTTCTGTGAAAACAACAGCAAACATGCTGTTACTTAAAATCCTTATTTGACTAATTTTTTCTTTCTAAAGAATTGTCCAAGCCTTCCTTAGCAGTGATAAAGACTGATGAATCTCTCAGCATTCTCTCTGTAGTTCTCACAGACAGTTCCTCTTGGAATGCTTTGGACGCTGCCAGATCTGTTACTTCATGATCAGTAACTTCTGCTGTTTATAATGTTGTTCACACCTACATTTTGCTTTTAGAAACACAACCCAGTCATATACACCTATGCCAGTTTCTGGAAGCTACAGTGAGAGTCCTGCTCCTTCTTCTGCTTCAAAAATGAGAGTTGTTACTACTGCCAGCATAAAGCCCTCAGTCTACCAGCCAGGTAAGAGCCTTCAAAGTACTGGAAAGATTCAGAAAAAAATGCTTGCACATTTCTTTTGGAAAAAGAAACTGTAGAAAGCACACATTTTGTACACAGACATATCAGAAAGTATTTATACATGTGGACCTAAATATTGCTAGTTTTGCCTCAGATTATTTGAAGATTAAGGAATATGTTGTATTTGTATTCTGCTTCAAAGTTAAAACGTGAAACAAACAGAGGGAAAAATAAAAGCAAGGGAAAAGTCTAATAAAAAATGTGTAGTCTGATTTTTCAGAAGACACATGTTTGAAAAATTACGCAGTGTATCCAATTAGGAGCCCAGTGACACCAGAATTGATAAAATGGCTAAAGAATGCACAGTTCAGGAAGGAGGTAAAATAAGTGGAGTTTGCTTGAGTAGGATATATTTGCAAAATAGGTAAGACCATATACTGAACTTCTCAAACTTAGAGTCATATTTGAAGTAAAGAATGAGGTATTAAAGCACCTCATAATGCTATTCCATTTCCCAGAGATCTAGTAACTTAAGGAATATATTTGGTTATTCATTCATTTGGAAAACATGCTTCTTGATATTATTTAATTTCCCTTGGTATTAATGTGTTAAAATAGGTCTGAGCTCCTAAAACCATTAATGCCCAAAACATGAACCTTCAAACTGAACTAATTAAAGGAGGCAGCAATACAAGTTTAAAGGCAGTTCTGTTTCAAATTAAGGTTTTTCTGATCTTAGCAAGAGAATTAAAAAGTTGATTTATATCTTTACAGTCAAATAAATATGAAAAGGCAAAGAATTCTAACAGTCTTAAACTGTCTTCTATAATGTTCTATTTCTGGATCTACTGAAATTAAACAAATATAGGAATTTTAGTTAGACATAAAGCAGACAGACAAATCAATTGATATCTATATTTGAGACATAAAGGTAGAAAAAGTCAAGTCAGAGTGCTCATTAGCCATTTAAGGGTCTCAAAGTAAATAAACCTTCAGCTCCTCCTCATTTGCTTTTGTTTAAGTGCACCAGTGTATACCATGTTCTCACATGCTATTATTTTTGACTTGAAAAGATGATGACAGCAGATTTATTTCTATAATGCAGAAGAGAGCAAAGTGTGGTAAGTCAAAATATCTCCTAAATACACTGACTGATGTTAAGCCCTGTGCTCATTTGGAGAAATATAAACTTCAGTTCAGTATACAAACCTGCCACAGAAATGCAATCTGCAACTATTCCCAGTTATTGGCTGGATCTGGTAAAGTCAAAGCTGGCTGTTGAATTCTACTTGGAATAAGTGGAATGGCTTTTGTTTTCTACAGCGCTGGGCATCTTCGCACTTCCTTACATTGCTGGTTTTCCTTTGCAATTCCTTATGTTGCTGTTTTGAGCTTCATTGCCTCTCAATAAAGGCTTAAATAGTTGGCAGAGAAAGAAAAAAAATCCTCCTGTACTGTTCAGGAGTTCAAAATATCAAATAAGGGATTCTAAAATACCTTCATAATTGAACCCTAAAGTGATTCAGGTACAAGAGAAGTTCCAGGCAGAGATTTTAGTGAAGATGTCTGGTTCTTGTTTTGGTGCCTTTTTTTAAAGTGTTATGTATTTGATGTAGTAGCACCTCAGAGTGGTTTTGGAACATGAGCTGGCCTTGGAGGCAGTTGCAGAACAAATTGGAAATTGCCACTTAGGAAGCAATGGAGGAAATGGCATTTCCTGTCACAGATGGGAAAATCAATAGTACTTGGAAACAAACCACCAAGACAGTTAGAAAACTTCCTCATCCAACTTTGCCTGCGACTGGCTTCCCTTGGAAATGTGGGGCAGCAACTTCCAGATTAAAACACCAATCAACAGGCTCATATATCCAATATAGAGACACCCGAATCAAGCTATTTTATTTAATCTGTCGGACTGAAAAAAAAAACCAAACAAACTGAAACAAGTCTCAAAATGAAACTGCATTGTTGAGTATTTGGCTCAGATGGGATTTATCAGGCAGTCTACACTTTCCCTAACCTAACTTGGGTGGGAAATTTTCTGCTGCTAAAGATCTTTAATTTTTTCGAGTAGCGAAAGCTGTGAACTCTGAAATGTTTTCCCTAAATTTCATGACCCGGTTTTTAGAGCACAGACTTCTCTTCTGAAAGAGGCCCACTAGATGGCAGAACACACCTGGGTATTCCTTTCCCGTAGGCTTTCCCAGATAGCCTTTCACATATCCCAAGCAACTCCAGTTCTGTACCATGAAGTAACACGACACCTAAATGGAAGAAACGGATCTTTCCTTTTAACTCCCTAAGTACAACTGGGCTTTCTTGTGTATGCAAAATTGGTCAAGTGTAAAGGCCTGATCTGCTCTGAGGAATTGGTAGAGAGATTCCCACCGTTCTTCATGAATTTTACACTGAATCCTAAGCACCTTCAGTACTAAAACAGCAGCTTCCACACCATTATTTCATTTTTAGTTCCCCTAAATAAGAATAGTGACTCCCCCTAAAGCATCATCTGCTTTGTCTGTCATCTACTCTGTACTGTAACAGTGTATGGGAAAACTTAGGGTTTCAAGGATGTGGCCACTAAGTGTAGAACAAGCCATATTAGTTGTGGTTATTAATTTATTTTGTTACTGAAAATAATGAAGAGTAACACTTACGTCATGTGCTAACAAAGGAAGAAAAAGAAAAAAATGTTCTCACAGAGCAAGTCAGTGTGTGACCAAAGCATTTGAGACTCTATAAATCTTTGCTTTACAAAATGAGTCTTGGTAATGTGCCCTTTTGTCTGGAGAGAAAATAGCCATAGACCATAAATGAAGAGCGGAGGGGGAGAATTCCAGCTTCCCCAGAAGCAAGGAATTGGCTTGTTCCTCCTCCTGTTAAGAGAGACCTCTTCTCCAGCCATTCTCTCAGGATAACAATAATCCCATTCATTCTTTCCTATTCTAAGAGAATATGAGGGCTGAGAGAAACAAGGTGATAGGGGCTAAGCTGCTAAATAATTTGAAGTATTCATTTTTTAACAGCTAATGGTCAACTCGTACAATGCTGGTATTTTGATAATATATTCTCTGATATACTGAATCTTAGTACCTTTTTAGCAGCTAACAACCCCTTTCTTCTGCTGATTAGTGTTGGAAGAGTTTTCGAAATGCATGAATGTTCAAAGTGAATGTGAATGGCAGTAGCTACTAAGGCAAAAGAATTGTTCATATAAGCTTAGGGATGTAGTTCTAAGAAAATAAGATCATTCCCTTTTAAGAACAATTGTTAAAATCTCGAAGTTAGTGAAATCTTTCTAATATATTGCAGTGATACTATTTTGAAGCAGTAGTAATTGCAGCTTGTTCACAGGAGGAAAATGTATTGTAATAACTCAAGCCTGTAAAATTAAATTATAACAGCTGAAAAGAGAACTCAGAGCAGATGCAAACAGCCAGCATTTGTCATTTTGTAATAATTCCTCCAGTACCTCCTTTCAGTAACTGGAAAAAAAATCCTATTTTGTGGTTTTATTTTACTTTCCTTTTTTTCTGTTTCTTTATTTTACTGCACCAAACAGAAGAGTGAAAAGAAACAGAAGGTAGAGAGAATGTAGTTAAGTGAGCTGAAGTCACCTTGCTTAATTAGCCTCATAGGTGGGAGCCTTTTGAACTCATCAATAAGAGATGGAATATTAACTTCTAATTTTGCATATCTTAATACTGTAATACATAAATAGCAAGAGCCTCGGGATCTAAAGAGATTGCATAGAAACTCTCTTCTGAAATCTTAAAATACTATTTACCATTTCCAAGTTAAAAAAAAAACGAAGAAGCCTCAAGCTAAGGTGGGATACAGTTTTATGAAGCAGAAACATTGCTGATGCTGTACTGGAAAAAATTTTTATCAAGAAAATGCACTAGATTCGACTCTGACCGCAATAAAATGATCACAAGGGTGATCACAGTGCACTGATGCATATACAATTTAAGAACCTGCAAACTGTCAATAATCAGTGTCAGTTGTTATGTGGCGGTGTGTGGATTGAGGGAGGGGTGTTAAATCGAACATAGTCTTCTCACCACTTTATTACTCAGAAAGAACCATGTTACTTTCAGAACCCTCTTGTTTGAAATACCTTTCTACTGCAAACCCCTTAAATCTGTACATGTTGTATTTGGTCATGATTTTCCTGGTGCTGGAATCTACTGTGTGGAATGTTTGCCCAGAGTGCTGGAGAGCTGGCTTCTGTTCCCAAATCTGAGCTCTCTCATTTGGGCAAAACACTTCAGCTCTCCAAGCTTCTTTTCAACCATTTGCTTTGTTTTCCTTGCAAAGGGAAACTGTTTCTAGTGCTCCTGTACTTGGCAAAGTGAGGCTGTTTCTTGGGCAGCAACTTCAGTCCCACATAATGCAAGATCTAAGGTTTTGAAAAGAGTAGAGCAATGGGAAAACTTGTCAGTATGTGCAGGCCTTGGCCCCTGCTTATTTTAATGTGATAAAGCTCCCCCCAACATTAGAGCCTGGTGCATACAAACACAGAGAGACTGCACTGCAGGTTTTATGTGCTAGTCAAAGGGTGGAAGAGAGAAAGGATAATATTCTGTTTTACACACAGGAACTGAGGCGCAGACACACTTTGCTTTGCTCAGTTTTACAGGAAGTTTGTTGCAGAGCGAAGAACTGAACTGAGTTCAGTCATAACCACAAGTTTGGCCTTACTCTATGTGCTGTTGGCTTTACCTTGCTGGTCATGTGAGCTGAATTGGCTCCCTCAGTATTGCTACCAGCGCTCTCTATCTCTGTGTTCCCTGTGGGAGCCTGTTTTTTTCAAAAACCTAGGAACAAACCTACAAATGATAGATAACAGTGAAATCTGTTGAACGTTGTATTTTAATTAATATAATGAGATCAAAAGTTAAGTATAACTTACGAAATTCTGGGGAATTCTGTCTAAAACTTTACTACATTATCTGTCTTTTCTATTTTTAACCTGTCTTAAACAGAGTATATGGCAGTCTTTGAAATTATCACAGAATTGTCATATCCATTCCCACTAGAAAATGAAGAGATGATCTTGACAATGATCTCCATAAAGTCTCTAAAAGCCAGTGGGCAATGATTTCTGTAATGCATATGTATTAAAAGTCACTGATTGTGCTGATATCCTTGGCTTCAATCCAGAACAAATAAGCAACAATGGTACAGGCCATAATTAAATATCAGCTAAAGCCTTTATTGTATGTGTGTTGTGGAGTACCCTTTGGTCAGTGTTGCTGTATCTACAGTAGGAGAAAAAGACTTTAAAATCTTTTTTTGTTTCTTTTGGGATATTTAAAACAGCACCAGCACCAGTTCATTCCTACACCCCTGCCAACACCGAGCCTGCGAGTCGCCCTCCCTGGGTAACAGATGACTCCTTTTCCCAGAAATTTGCACCTGGAAAATCCACCACCACTGTCACAAAGCACATCCTACCAAGGAGTGCTCCAGTGCTATCTCCTGCTACAATTTCTGCCTACCCGTCTCCAGTTTCAACTTCTTCCCAGCCCCCCGCATTAGCCAGGGGAACAGTTCAGAGGGCGGAGCGTTTTCCAGCCAGCAGCCGAACTCCTCTCTGTGGGCACTGCAACAGCATCATTCGGTAAGGTCATGGGCCTTTGAAGAGGGAAGAAGCAGACAAAAAAGTATCAGAGAGACTGGTTATTGTACATTAATATACAGTTCCAGAGCCTAAGACTCTGTTAAATTACCCAACAGGGACGTCTGTTGTCTGCTTCATTAATTTAACATTTCCAGAGCTTGTTTTGTTGTTGTGTGGTTCACTTTTTATCACTGTAAAGTTATACATGCTAATTGTTTGGCTTTTGGATGCTGCAGCAAATCCCTGCTTGATTTTAAACAGGTTTCTGGTCCTAAGGTAACCCTTTGAAGGACGTTCATGCAACTTCATTGGGAGAGTTAGGGGGCTGGGGGCAGAGGGGGGATTGTGGAGAGAAAAGGAGCAAGGCATCATTTTGGAACAGCAGCCAAATGTAATTGTTGCTTTTGTGTCTGGAGAATGATAATGCCTGCACTCTATTAGCAGTGACTCATAGCATGCCTCTGCCTTCTCTCCCAGTTTGTTCTGCTGGACCAGTGCCTGCAGTTAGCCTGTGCTCTGCTATCCAACTTTAAGTAATCCATATTTAATGACAGTCTTCCCCACTAGCAGGAGCTAGTTTGGTGATGTGGAACTTCTGATTATTGCCCTTTATATGTTCTGGAATGGAAATATTCCAGTAATAATCACCGTATCTAACTACAATCACCGGAGTCAATCACCAAAATTAATTTAATGTGTCTTCCACCTAATGAAACAGCAAGTTGTCACCTGATAGTCTGACATTTCTAGAACATGCTGCATGCTGTGCTCTGAAATGGAAAGAAGGTAGGAGACTTTAGGAGCTGTTGTGAGGTGAGGGTGTGTAAGGATGGAAATTTGCCTGTTATTTCATGCTTTCAAATAGTAGCGTTATCTTCTGTTGCCTTTGACCTTTTCCTCCTGTCTTTGCATCTGCTTACAAAGATCACTTCAGCTATGCAGATATGAAAACAGTTGATTTTTCCAACAGCTGTCTGTAAATGCAATGTATGAGACCAAACAGTAATGAAATGTTTTAACCAGTGTGTTTTGGGTAATGGTCTTGGAAAAGACCACTACTATTCAGGTTTCTGAATGTTGTTTTAATACGCACCTCATGGTTCAAGTAGCTTCTTACACATGTGCATGGTGTCTGACAAAGTGGGATTGCAATTAGGGTCATTCAACTTTATTTTGCAATACAAATCAGACAATTACAATTGTTTCCAGAGGTCCTTTCCTGGTAGCCATGGGTCGCTCTTGGCACCCAGAAGAATTCAACTGTGCTTACTGCAAGACATCCTTGGCTGATATGTGCTTTGTGGAGGAGCAGAACAGTGTATACTGTGAGCGCTGCTATGAACAGTTCTTTGCACCAACCTGTGCCAGATGCCACACTAAGATCATGGGGGTAAGAGAACAAGATGAACCCTTTCTGCAACTGCATGCATCCCTGAAATGGTGAAATAGTTTAGACTGTAAGCAGTGAATGTAGATGTTTTATTATTTTGTCCTTTTAAGATGTATTTCCCAGCTCGTTGATTATTTCAGAATGAGAAATATAATTATTTTATAATAATTTTCATCCATCTGAAGTCTTGGACATTTCTGTACCTTACCGAGCTCATAGCTCATAGAAATGTAATCCGGGTACCATCTACTGAGTGTAAAATAAGTAACACTTTCTGGACAGTTTTTTGCTATCTGATACACACTATGTTACTTTTATCTCTCTCTTCCTTATAGTAAGAGACTTGAACTGGGTTTTTATTTCTTACACAGGACAGTCAAAATTTCAGTAGAGAAATTAGTGATGTTGGGAAGAGGCCGATTGCTCTTGCTGCACCTCACTGTTAGCACCACAACTGTTGAGGAATTCTGCTGGCTTCTTATAGTTAAGAAAATAGAGAATAAATACAAAAATCTGAATTCCACAAAGCCACAAATACATGCCACTTTTGTCTTAAAGGACTCATGTACAATTAAATGTACAATTTAACTTGCTCTCCATATACCTTAGATGACGGTGAGGTTGGAATACCATCAGTAATTTTAGAAGTGTATGCATGCAGTTGTAGTGAGTATATGACTCAAATGAAGAAGCAAAGAGTCCCACACTAGTTTTTCATTGCTTAGCTGTCACCTTTTGACATCTATCTAAATGTTGGCATTACAGATGCTCTTTCTTGCATCTGCCAATTAGGGGTGGTAGCACCAGACATGGATGGTGAACCTCTGGCTCCAACCAAGTCTCATTTGTTACTGAAGCAGAAGGAGTAATTTATAGCAGAGTGCTGCCTTAACCTACCTAATGAATGCTGGCACAAATCAGTTTCCCATTATGGATTTTCATCAGGAAAATAGCAAAGATGCCAGCTGCCTCTATTTATATTAATAAGATTTCTCAAGCTATTTTTGCTTCTTACTTCACTGAGATTCATAAATGGATCCAAACCTATTTATCAGCAGTAATTGTTTTGCAAACAGTAACAGAAGTTAATGAATCTCAAATGGTGATTCTCTAATGAGATATATGGCAAATCTAAATTAGACTATTTTGTCTATTCACTGGATTGAAAGCATGGAAGAGGAGTTCAATCCATTTTGTCATAATCAGTGGACATTAAAAACAATCTTTAAAAGATAATCAGAGTCTATGTGTATAATTGGAAGCAACATAAAATAGGATCTAGATTCTCATCTGGTATTAATCAATGCTGTTTTACTGAAGTTAACAAAGTTAATTTACAGCAGTTATGCAGCTGGCCCTTTGAAATCTGGGCTTTTGGATGGAGATATACTGTCAAACATCATTCTGGCTACACGTAAGATTGACAAATTAGCAGGTAACTGTGCATCAGAACCCAGTACAGCAGCTTTTGAACTTGGAAGATTTCTGTATGACAAAAGAATGAAGCAGTAAGAGAGATTTCTCCATACTGGACAGAAGTAAGAAGCTGATAAAATCTAGATGTACTCAGTTGAGGAGAACATCAGTTGCACAGAGTTAGAGTTTTTTGTGATAAACACATGGCCTAGGAACAGACATGCAGACTCATTTTAACTAATCACAGAAGTTAAAAGAACCTTTCCTTTATTTATTTTTTTTTTTTTTAGATTTTTACATAATTTGTGAATTATTCTTGTAAGAAGTGTAAAGAAACTACTACATCATCTATATTATTTTGAAACAACAGACTTACACCACTTATTCTTGGTCTTAGAAAATTACTCTTTAAAATTTACTTAACAAATCATACTCTTGCATTGAAGAGTTTGTACTGGCCATGTCAAACAAAGGAGAAAATAATCAGAATCTTTGTGTAGAATCTCTCCTGCAACAGCAACTGGGCATGTTGATACAAACTGCTGGCTGAACCATGTTGTTTCACTTTGGCAAATACATTGTTCTAGAAAGCTTGCAGTCCTATTTCCTCTTTCTTTCCAAAAGGAGCCAAATTTATGTCATAATTCTTTCTTTTGAGGAGGGGAATTGGCTGATACAGAAGGGAAGAATTTAGAGCATCTCTGCCTTGTCTTTGTTCTCCTGGAGGAAGTTGCAGGGCTGGCTATTCTGATGGAGATTTTTGTTTGTTTGTTTTATAGGAAGTGATGCATGCCCTAAGACAGACTTGGCACACAAGTTGCTTTGTCTGTGCTGCTTGTAAGAAGCCATTTGGGAATAGCCTGTTCCACATGGAGGATGGAGAACCTTACTGTGAGAAAGGTATGGCAGTCTGGACAGTACTTGTGTGCTTCGTGTTCATGGAAACAACATAAGAATAAAGCAACTGGTGAACAAAATAACACCAGTTACCCATCCAGCATGGATTTTGCTTCCACTTTCCACATATATAAGCATACGTGTCTGTATTTTTCTCGAGTTTGTATGAGAGAATGGCAGAGCTCAGGTCTTTGCCTCAATGTCCACAATGCCTTCCCTCACCTCCCTCCCTTATGTATTATCATAATTTGCACTTCTTTCCCTACATTGTCTTTTGTTCCGCTCGTCTCCTTGGTAGATTCTGCTCACCAGAAGTGAAAAATTAGTCTTCTAGGGCTGCCCACAATCCCTCTGAGCTGCTGGAGCTGTGCCCTCTGATGCTGTTGCCTCACCCTGGAGTTGTTCAAGCAGCACTTAGAAAGAGATAGCTCTGCACAAATGTGCAGCACATGGTAGTGCAGATTTTGCTTCCTGGCTGCTGCAACAAACAAACTGCTTCTTGCCAGCTAAGAAAGAAAAAGGCCATGTTTTCCCCAAATGGAACTTGCTATGCAAATTAGTTGCCTGACATATTCAGGAAGAGGTTAAGGTTTAAGTGGTATTCCCTCTGTATTCCCCTTGTGCTTTCAGTGAGCTCCTGGCCTTCTCTCTGGAGGTTCCTTCCTTATGGTTATGCTGTTCAAATTTTACAAGTCAGAGTAGATCTTAGTGAAGAACAAAAACCAGACAGCATGACTGACTTAGCACCTACCCTTTAAAATTGGAGATTTTGTCAGAACATCCAATAACTCTCATGAATTCCATATACCTTTGGAATTTCCACTGATATTTTTCAATGTCAAGCCTTTCCAAATCAGCCTTGATAAAGTAAGGATGTATTAATCAGCCAGTATGGGGTTTCTATAATGATCTATCTTTATGTAAAAAGAACATTAATCCAGGCATGGAAACTTGTAACATTCCCTTGTCACTATACTCTTTTGTACAACCATATTTATCCTATGAATAGATTCCACATATATTAAAGCTAATTTGAAAGTAATATGAGAAACATACTCATTCCATTCAAATAATTCCATTCCATGGCACATTCCAATTCCATGAATTTTCATGTCTTCTACATTTGTGATGATAAATGTCATACTAATGGGGAGTTCTGGACTGAGTTTGTATTTAAATAATGAAAGAAAAGAAGCCAATTTCAGTAGGAGTGTTTCAGTAAATTTAGTAGGAAACTGAGCAAAGACAATCAAAACATTCATTGTCTGGAAGTGCTCTATTTCTCTTGGACTTCATATTATTATGTTAAGAGTTTGTCTTAAGATTGCTTTTTCTTTTATTTTAGATTATATTGCTTTGTTCAGCACAAAATGTCACGGCTGTGATTATCCTGTTGAAGCTGGAGATAAATTCATTGAAGCTCTTGGACACACTTGGCATGACACCTGCTTCATTTGTGCTGTAGGTTCTACATCAAATACTATCTCATTCCTTTATACTCCTAAACTGTGTGGTAACCACAAAAAACCTGAAAGCAGGAATAATTAACATACACTTAAGGATGCAGCATAAAAAATTTCATTTTTTACTTGCATTTGGAGAAGGATGAGAGTAGTTTTTCTTCTCCTCCATAACTTTTACTAGAAATTTATGAAATTTGACCATCACAAGTGAGTGTTTTCCAATAAAACAACCAGCGTTAGATACAACAGTGCAAACCACTATTGCTGTTATTCTTTCCAGTGTTTGCAAATAAAGACAGAGGTAGACTGAAAATAAATTAACACCATAGTGAACAGTATAACCATAATCTTACTTACAAAGCTGTGAAGTTTGTATTTCCATGCTGAATGCTTGTTGAAACTTGCAAAAAGAAGCCTGTTAAGAGAGCATGAATAGTAATTAGTATAGAAGTTGGTCAAACTCATCAATCTGTGGTGTGCACATAGCTCTATAGTGTGGCCATATTCCCACACTCTGCACACAAAGCAGAAAAATCCATATGATAAACAGTACTTTCATCTGGTTCTAATACCACTGAGCAGCTGTGCAACATATTATTCCCAAAGTAATAATATCTAGAATCTCTAATTAGCTAAAAATAGTATGTTGGCCACACCAAACCAACAGTAACAATTTCTAATGCTTGTTTAAGTCTAAAATTTAGGTAGAATAGTTGAAAGTATAGAAATGTTTATAAATATCTAAAGCTAAACTAGCTTTGCAAAAAAATGGCTTGTGAAAACTGAAGTCTCTTGGAAATTCTAACACAGAAAGGAACACTAAGCAAGTTTCCTTCACAAGCTAACAGCTCTTAATCACTTATAAATATTGATCACTTATAAAGACACTTTCTCTGAATATTTAATGTTCTTTTTTGCTTGTTCATTTGCCTTAGCTACCCTGTTTTCTGTGGAAGTGATAGTTTATTATATGTTGTAAATATGCAATTCTCACTGTGGGGGTCTTTTTAAGGACCTAACTTTATTTCCTTCAGTGGGTTAAGTCAATAGCAAATCAATACATGACTCCTAAAGACTACCAAAGAAATGCATGGGCAGAAGAGCAATACACTTGAAACTGATAGTCACATCTTTCTCCCTTTTCTTTTTCCTTAATTATTGCTGATTGCATTTATTATTAATTCTAGGTATGCCATGTGAATTTGGAAGGTCAGCCATTCTACTCCAAGAAGGACAAGCCACTGTGCAAGAAGCATGCCCATGCCATCAATGTTTAAAAGAAGAGTTGGTAGTCAGTAATGCCGGTGTAAAAAAGATTACTAACTGAGCAATCATAAAGTTGACAACCATGCCTAGCATTTCTCTTGTAAAAGCTAGAAGTTGATACTTCTCAAGTTTAACTTTATCCTCTTCCATAAATGCAGAACGTGCTTTTTTGCAAAGTTCATACAAAAAGCTACTGAATGAACAGCCAAAACCAACTGAACTAATCAACTAGTCCATTATTAGAACAACAGTTGGGGGAAATATTGAAATTAACTAAAAACCTTAATATAAAAAATAATGTGCAAATACAGTTTCAAGTTAACCACCCACAGCAGTTTTACTGCTTAGACCACACACTGGTTTTTAAAAACAACTGGAAAAATACTTCTGTATTAAGTCATTTTCTTTCACAGCAAGAATGAGTAAGTGCCATATGTACAGTCATCTGTAGAACCAAAGTCCATAGCTTTCAAAGGGAAATAAATAGATTAGGGCTTCCTGTAGGAAAAGTGAGTGCTATTCCACTACATTGTGGTGCTACCTCAGAGCATCAGATATTTCAGATTCTTTCCAAACAACAAGTCTGCCTTGAATCCATGTAGCTGGGAAGCCTAGGTGACAATCCATAACAATTTGAAAATAAAATGGTTGGGTCAGCCTTGCTAGTGCACTTGGCTTCTATATGCACAGTAAATAATTCACTTTCAAATCGTAATGGAAAAAGACAACTGGCTTTCTCCAAATTGCTCTTACATTGCATGGAATAGAGCTGGCTGGAAAGGCCAGCTTTTAATTCAAAATCAGTTTTCCTTTTCTCTTATGGGGAAAAAAAAAAAGTATTCAATCTTGCTTTGGTTTTTAATTCCCCCTGATATCAGAGGGAGGTAGGAACCTACATCTGGACCTTTACACTGGTGAACACAGAAGAAACACATCCATCTAGTTAGGTTGTGGGAAATAGCTTGCAGAAGATCCCTGCTCTATCCCACATAATTAGGGAAAAGGCATTTTCTTTCCTATAGTGAATGAATGTTGATCAAAAATTCATAAGGCAGCAGGCACATACTCTTTTATTCCTTAGTTTAAATACAACACATCATTTCTGTAGCAGTTGTAGCATGAAGTGTAGCAGTATTTGCCATTGGAAAACAGTAGCTAAATTCCAACAGTTAGCATAACCATAGAGTCATATTTTCTAATAAACATATAGGCATCTATCCTAATAGTTTGAGAACAACTTTCAAGCTATTCAAACAGTTATTTATAAAACTCATTTTTTCAAATAAGCAATACTTGTAGTACTGATAATACTTTTGAATTTTTCAGTATCAATGACTTATATTGGAGACAGCAGTTCTGTCTGATGGAGTTAAGATGGAAAGTCTGATCACCATTCAAGCTTTATTAACTCATTTAAATGAGAATTATGATGAGTGTGTCGACAGCTTGCAGTACTGACAGTTCTGATTTAGTGCTTCTGAGGCTGAGGATGCTTTCTGTGGGCCACATGCTGGTGCCATCTGCACCTATTTTACCTTGTGTTCTGAGTAGCAAAAAATTGCATAACATTGTCTGTCTTGTCCCTCCCATGGGTAATGCCCGTTTCATTTGTGTGTCTTTTAAGGGATGAAAAACTATCCAAAGCTTGGGGGAGGAATAAATGAAATTCGGAGTTCTAATATGAGTTAAGTTAGCTGCAGGCAGTCTGCATCTTGGACAGAAATAACAACTTGAACTGCCTGTGGCAGTTTTGACACGTATGACCTGTATTTATTCAGTAGGTATCTTAGTTTTCACTGATCTTAGCAGTGATCTGATCTGAGTTGCTACAGGGTCAGATTTTTGTATGCATGAATTATTCTAAAACACTAGTACATGATATGCAAAGCCTTTTTTTTCCTTTTTCTATAAACTAGCAAATTTTCTGTTTTCAGTTGGTGCTGGGCTGGTGTGAATATGGTCCCATAGGTTACAAAATCCAAAGTTCTGGCTCATAATATTATCCAGAGGAATAAATAATAATTATAGAAGTTAAATATTTTTCCATTCCTATTTGACTTCATTAAATAAATATTCACAACGGTGAATTCTACATTTCCTTTTCATTTTTCAGTGCCATTCAACAAAATGCTGTTTATTCTTAGCTGTTATTTGTGAGAATTCAGATCAGCATGCTCTCTACTGAGACTGCATTGAAGATATTCTTTGGGCAGATTTGTGTCAGTGTTGGCCACTGACTGGGACTAATCTCTGACTGCAACATCAGACAGAACAGGGAGTCAGGCTCCCTGGGAAGGGCTTGTGATGCATGCCTCAGGAGAATTTCATGAGGTCTTTCACCTCTGATCTGCATGTGTTTATATGTGTATGTCTCATTCTCCCCTCCACCTTCCCCCTCAATGTTCCCATAAACTTCCCCTTCACGGGAAGCATGAAGGATAAATCATTTTAGGATCTGGCCAGAGATGTCGGGCTGCAGCTTAGGGAGTGCTCTGTGGGAAGCTGCTGGCAGGCAGCATGGCTGGGGCTGAACTTTTTCAAGGTCCCTGGGTAGGCCCAGGGCAGCTGAAGTGGCCCAGCTCAGCCTGGACTTTCTGGCATGGGGTGGGGTGTGGGAAATGGGGAGGGGAGGCTGGGATCACAGGAGGGAGGCAGCCAGCATGCAGGGGCTCTGCAGGCCTCTGGTTGAGTGGGGAAAGATGAGGCACTGAGGAGACAGGAAGCCTTTTGTGAGGCTGGGGTTGAAGGGGAGGATTAGCCAAGTACAGCCACTTTCACCAGGCTGGGTTTGAAGGGGAGGATTAGCCAAGTACAGCCACTTTCACCAGGCTGGTAGCGCAGAGAGTTGGGCTGGGGCCGAGGGGCCAGCCAGGATGACTCACCATAGTCAAAGAGAGGGCTTCAAGTAAGAAATTAGGGTAAAATAGTCCAGAGAGATGGTTTGAATACGTACAGAAGAGGTGAGCGAGGATCCAGTCTGGTAAATCTGAAGTCTGCACTGCAGGACAGGGAATATAGTGTATGTAAGCAGACCTGAGCTGGCTTGCAGGGTGGCAACAGTGAAAGTGCTGCAGCACAGATTTCAGTGGGAGCTGTACTGGCTTGAGAGAGTCCTGAAAATGTCCTTGGGCAGAGAACCGGCACTGTAGCACATGCTCTGACTCCAGCTGGTGTCTGAGCAAGTGAGATTAAAGCTAGTTTACATACCACTATATGAGGTACAGTGATATCTCTGAATGAAGAACAGAGATACCCTGAGGATTATCATGGAATAAAAATTTCCTGTTATGACTTGTGCTGCTTCATGATGTGGTCCAAAAATAGGGAATCCACGTACCCGCCCTTGATAGCTATATTAAGATATAATTTTTGCACATATCTGAACCAGAAATTTGTGAATAATAATAATGTAGCATTTTAACTTTCACAGGGGTAGAATACCACATAAGTGCTGATATTCTTCTGCTACATCACCTTTGTGATATGGAGAGGGTAAAATGCATATATATCATAATAATATGTCTAAAATTCAAAATACGGCCTTTTAACTATCATTGAAAAGAATGTTGTACAAAAACATGCAACATGAATAATGTGTACTTGATTATGTTTTATGTCTTGTAAGAGATGCCTGGGATAAGTCCTAAGTTCTTCTGAATATTTCCTTTAATTCTAATTAATGTGAGGTTTTACACAGTAAAACAAATATACTGTACCTCTGAATGATCAGTTAAAAGATCAGTCTTTTGTCTGACTAAAAAGTGTTCAATAACTTTTCAATCAAAGAAATCAAAAGCTTTTTTAACACTTTTCCCTCTTTTGGTTTTTGGTGTTTTTTTTTTTTTTTTTGTTTTTTTTTTTTTTTTTTTTTTTGGGGGGTTTTTTTTTTTGTGGTTGGGGTTTTTTTTTTTTGGGGTTT
>VXBU01014469.1:359713-369733 GCA_013400315.1 Bombycilla garrulus
TTGGTTGGTTGGTTTGGTTTGGTTTGGTTTGGTTTTTTTGGTGTTTTTTATTTTTTTTCAGAATAGGACAAATTAAATGTTATCAAAAAAGGCTACTTTTGTTATCTGGATAAAAAAACAAACCAAACCAAAACAACAGTCTTAGAACTTTCTTTCATTAGTTTTTACTATACTGGATTCACACATGACACAATTCTAAAATCAATTCAAAACAAGGAAAAATATTTTTCCATTGGTCCTTCAGTGGTCAGTACTTTGGTTGAAATGTTTTGCTGAAGATTACTTGTATTTATGTTTAATAATGTGAATGTCCACAGCACTGAACACATTCATTAGTGTCTAATGCTGGGCACACTAATGTTTGTTTGCAATACTTGTCTCCTGGTAGTGGATATTAATTTGTCTAGTATTTATAAACATCAGAATTTGAAACTGAGTGATTTATTGCCTGCAGTGATAATTTATCAGAAGTCTAGGTTTTATAATATTTTGACACGTTGACTTGATGCCACAAGTGCCCTTGCTTTTAGATAGATATTTTTTCCTAAGTTCCTAGTTATTTCAGAACAGAATGTCTGGTGGTTTATGAAATGTGAGTAATTACCTTGCATGGATTATTTGTGCCAACATGAATAAAACAGTCTAGTAATAAAAGCAATGTGCAAAACCAGTTAAAGCTTTCTGATTTGGGTATATTTATTAATATGCCATGTGAACAGCTGACAGCTTTCAGCCTTGTAATATCACTAAGAAAGCATACACAAGCTTGTACTCTACTTCAGATCTGAAAATAAAAATTAAAAGCATTGGTTTCAACTTTATTTTATATCAGTCTTGAATATTTTATTGATCAAATAATGCTGTTTTAAACAAATATTAGTATGGTTAAAAGATGCAGTCTGCTAACAGTACATGTTGTAACTTAGCAAGACCTGTACAGTCCCAGACCTTATTGTGTTAACAAATACTGTTTATAGTAACTTTGTAAGGAGAGGGTAAATTCTGTCTTCAGTTACTTTGATGCATCTGCATACAAGGTTTGACTGCATAAGCTCAGGCAGGTGTTCTACTGTTTCTTAGCAAAATTTATTTAAAATACACAAAATGTTTTAAACACCCTCATTGAGCTCTAGTGCCAAGAAATATGTACAGATAAAAGGATGAGTTCATATAACAGTATGTTTTATCAAAACAGCATTTTGTGCATTCCTGTTGCACACCCCTCAAAAGTGCAGGCATTTTAGAGATACAACCAAGTATATTAAACATAATTAAGAAGTTAGATGATAAATGGACAGACTTGGATTTAGTTGCCATTACCAAGTACGGCATCAGAAATCACAACTTTGTGCACTTTTGATTTTATTTCTGAGCCCTGATTTCTGCTTACAGTGTGCATATGGAAATGCAATTGAAAAGAATGCCCAGAACGTACGCATCATTTTGTCAGATCAAAATTGCTGTTTTTCAGATTGTCTGTTCTGACCTTTAACCTTTGCACAAGACAGTGCTTCCTAAACTGTGTGCTGTGATCCATGAAGAGTTCAGTTGTTGGAACTGGAAGCAATAGAGGCATAAGCAGAGCACCATGCCAGCTGACAGGGTGGAGAAAGTGAATAGAGCAAAGTTCATTAGGAAAGGACACGGTGCAAAATAGCTTGACAAGTGTTGCACGAAGAGACTCTTAGCAGAGATTCTTAAAGAGAGATTCTTGCTCTGAAGAAAATGGTGGCTTCAAAAGTATAGGCTTTGGCATTGTTTCCCCTTCCCACCCAATGATGCATCTTGAATTCAGCCAGTTCCTGTTGATTAAGAAAGGAAGGAATGTGTGAATAAGATTGCTGAAACCATTATTGAATACACAATGAAATGCTTTGTTCTCCCAGGCAAATCAGAGTTATGGATGAGATTCAGACTATATTCAGGCATAAATTCTGTGCTGTGTGCCTATGAAATATGCCCTTGGATAGCTGTTAAAATACAGTTCCTCCTCCCCTTAGGAAGATTACATCAAAAGAAAACAGTAACAAATATATGTTGTATTAATAAGGATTGTCAGGCTGAGTCACAAAAATTTTCTCTGTAATAAAGAAGGAATTTTTTTTAACAAAGCTAAACTTTTGAACAACACATTCTCCCTTTAAAAGTTTCCAGATTATAACTGTTAAGGAATAATAAATTAGTATGCATAAAGTATCATTAATAAATTATACTGTCTAATCTTACTATTTTAGAAATCGGATTATTTTTACTGATGAGAAACATGTTATGGAAATTCTTCTGCTTCTACTTAATTTTACAGCATAGTGTTACTGAAAAAGAGTTGATATTTATTTTTCTTTTAATTAGAAGACATAGATAAAAATACAACCTTGAATTGAATGAAGGTGATGATTTTTCCAGTGCTTGCGGAATGAATACTGCTTGCTACACTAAAGCCAGAAAACTTGCTGTTCTAGATTGTTTTATTCTCATGGTGTATTAAAGAGGATGTCTTGGATTTTTAGGAGATTTAATAAATATCAAAAGCCTTAATTAAAGATCTCATTTCAAAACAAAAGAATGATTTAGTGTTTAAATTATTTTAAGATCTAAACATATGAAGACAGGAAAATAATGCTGGTATCAAGGTTTAGTTTCATTTAAAGATCACTTCATTTTGACTAATGCAAGCATTCTCTTATGCATGTGTGTAACATAAATGTAGATTCTGAGATTCTGATTTCCTTTAAGTGGATGTGTTTCATACCTGCACTATTTCAGCCTAAATTATTGTCATGTAGTCCATTTACTATATATAGCTTAAGAATAATGCATGAATCTGAGTGCACCTCAAGACCTGGGTTTTGTTATCTGTTATGTATTTGTGCTTTATGAAGAAACAGCTCCAAAATTCTGATAGCATAGGAGATGTGGGAGAAGAAAAAAAGGGCACACTTTCCAAAAATCTGGCTTCATATAAAAAATAGGATTTCAGGAATAAAAATTTTATTTGTGCATTATAAACAAAGACCACATATTATTCTTTCACAACAAAATATTCTTCTGCTGTACCCTGCACAGTCCTTGACAGATTTTCTTCCTGCAAATTTTTTCCTGTACTGATTCCAAGGATATTGTAAATTTCCCTGTGATTAATGCACAAGCAGAAGCCTGACCAGAGTTCCTGTCCTTTCACAGGCCTGTAAGCTGTGGAGTAAAAGGTGACAGAGTGGGCTGTTCTGCTCATGTGAGTGTGTTCAGCCCACTGCATCTTGGAAATACCAGACTTCCTGAGATTTATCGTGGATACACAATATAGATGACACTAATTGAAAGTTTCTGCTTTATTGCATGTACACTACACAGCATCTACTTCTGTCCAAAAAGTCCTTGCAAGAAATCCCAAGTGCTAGCCAGGAATTCTGTTTCTAGCAGTGGCCTCGGACAGAGCATACCTGAATCTAAACTGTGTGGTTATAAGATACTCTCAGAGCACAGTTTGCCTTTGAGATTGTATGCCCAGTGCCAGCTGCTGCAGCAAAAGGACAGCAGGACTGTTTTGTGGATGGTGATTTTCTGCCATTTTCTGGAATGGAAGCTCTTCAGAGCTGCCATTCTTCTGTTACTGCGTTGTGACACCAGTCTAAATTCAAACTTGCAAAGGTTTCAGCTCATTTGGCAAAATTTACTTCTCACATTGACTCCATGTTTTCCACATGTGACTTATTCAGCTTTGTGTTAGACATCCTATAATGGATTGGAAGCAGTCTGGCGGTGAAAGGTGACAAATGTCAGACTTCTAGGACAGGAGACACCTCCTGAGAGGTTAAATTCTCAGAGACAAACACAGAACACATTTTCCACCTTTTACAGATTTACATGGCTGCTGATTGTTGGAGACTTCATTGACTTCCTAAGCAGTCACAGAAGCTGCTCCCTGTTTAGAAGTTCTCTAAAAAGAAAGAGTCAGTGTTATTAAAAACTAGATATTAAAGTTTGGGGGTAGTGTATATCCTTAGGGTCCATATTTGCCTATTTAGTACAACCTCAAACAGTTTTTGCTCCTATGCAATTCTCACCAAAAAAAAAAAAAAAAAAAAAATGCATAACAGAGGGCTGTTACTACTCCTCCCTAACTCTGGGTAACAACCCTCATTTCCCTCCGGCTTAGGAATATTCCCTGGCACAGAAAGGTATAAATTACATCTCTGCGTGCCAGCTTCAGAGAACCTGGCCACAAATACTTCACTTGAGATGATTTTGTTCATTTTTTTAAAGGACAGTGAGAAAGATTGTGCTTTCTCTGACCTTGTAACTTAAAAAGTCTTACTAGAATAATCTTTAAGTCAAAAGATAGTTAAGTAAATGTTTACTTTAGACCTTCATTATTAAGTGCAACTACTTAAAAGTGAGCGATTACTATCAAAGGGGCATATGTGAAAGCAGTAAAATGAGATAAAAATGTAGGAGAGTGAAAATCCGAAGAAAAAGCAGCTTTTAGCATAACAATTAACCACCCAATCTACCCTTCCTTTATTCCTTGCAGGGTAATTCATTTTAAGTGAATTAATGGTGAAACATTCAGTAATAGGCCTGGGTAAGGAAATAGGAGCAGTGTATCAGGATATCCTTTTTCCGCCCCAGAGTACCAATACTTTCAATTTTATATACAACGGAAGTAATTAATTGTAACACAAAGAAGCACAGCTGTGTTTCCTGATGGTCACACATGCAATAGCTGCTATTGTTTAGCATTCCGAGTATGTACAATGGAAACCGTTCAACAGCTTGGAACATTTTATATGCTCAGGGATTTAATTTCCATTATGAGCTTTTGAATCCATAGTGGATTTTTAATATGCTATTATCTTAGATCCAATCCTGCATCTGTAATCAGGTAATTTTTTGCTGATACCAGTGAGAGTTTAAACTGTATTAGGTGTAGTTGCCAAATGAGGAGATTTGCAGACACAAGCCAATTTCTCGTCGGAGGTAAAGGGAGTTGTAGACTATTTTTCAGGATTTGCTTTTAGCTGTATGAGTTTAACTTGTTCAAGTTCCAATTTCAGCTAATATTCAAGTACCTTACAGACTAGGAGAGAAAAGCTTCACTGCTATGACTTTAACTTCATTATATATTTTTAGACATTTTAGCTGAAATAAAACTATATCCTTCTATTATTTTTTAGACCTATACTGGTTTCACTAGAATATGAAAAAAAAAAAAGTGAATGAGACTATTTTGCTGCACTTGCTGTTATTTAACAGCAATTTATTCATGTTTAAAGATATGTTTAGACTGAGAAAAAATAAGGAAGTGATGAAATTATTTTGTTCATTTCTTTTGTACAGGATTCAGATCTGTTTCATTTTAACGAGCTTGGTAGAACAGAGCTTTTTCAGTCTCATAAATGTCCATCTTTGTAAATCTCCACAGTACCAACTCCTACAGCTGCCAGAAACACATCCATCCACTTGAATCCATGCCTCTTGGGGACAAAGCTGTTATACACACCAAGACAGAAATTTTCTGTATTGATAAGAATCCCCCTTGTGTAACAGCAGGTTTTAAAAACATTTCCACTTTCAGCATTGCTCCAGTTTCAGGACAGAGCCCGAGCATCAGGCTTAACAAAGGAACTGTTAATACAGCGTGGGTTTGCATCTAAGGATTATTCAAACTCCTGAAAGAAACAAATACCTCTGTAACAAAAGGTGGAGGAACACAAATATTTAGCTTCTCCCTGAGTATAATTCCAACTTCCTTGTAGATCATTTGGCACAACTAACTGATAATTCAGAACGTAAATTTTAAAATCAGCACTACGATCTAAATACTTAATCTTCTCTGAGCAATTGAAGACTTTTGGGATTTTATGTGCATGCATCTAGGGAAAACATATTACAAATTCTCCAGCAAACTGATGGGAGTGAGGCACTCTGGTGAAGCCTCTGCTGAACCTACAAATATTTTATTTTTCTGTGATTAGACTTTTAATGCTCTGGCTTTAAGAAAAACGAAGTAATTTGTATTTAAAAGGAGAGTCACCTCATGGTTTATTACGACCTGGTGAGAAGACTGAAACAAGGGTTTTGTAAATGTGAATCCATAAAAACAAAGTCATATAGCTCAACTAGGCACAAGAAGAAGAAACAGAAAAAGCAGCGGGAAGTTTGGTTCTTGACTGGGAAGATGTCTCCCAGAGCCAAGTGCTCCCATTACTGCAGCCCTTTGCCCCAGCAGGGGAGTCAGTTCCCCAGGCACAGTTCAGTGAGGAATCAGCTCCCACCCTGCAGCTGCTAGGGACAGGTACAGCCATTGTGTCCTCCTTCCTCAGGGCTGAGGAAGAGTCCCCTGCAGAAGCCCAAGTAACCCCAAAACACACCAAGTGCTTGAGCTGTGGGACACTTCTCCTGTTTCCTTGTGCCCATGTTCTGCACATTGAGAATATGAGGAATATTGAGGAATAATCCATTATTCCTTGGATTATTGCCACAGTGCTCTCCAGTGCTGTCTGGACTCAGTTGCACACCAGGCTGCTTGGACTCAAGGCTGGACATGGCTTGCTTCTTTACTACCAGTGATCCACTAGCAAAGATTTTTTTAAAACACCTTTCTTCACAGATTTGACTCTGCCTTACTGAATAAATTTTGCTTACATTTAAAAACTTCATAACATCCATGACTTTTGTAAGTAACAAACAGCTGAATAAATTTATAATCAAAAGAATATGCTTTCAAGTAAAATAGTTCTGAAAAAGAGACAAAGCCAAATTCATGTCATATTAAGTGAAATAATTGCGTCCCTGGCTGAAGGGCGATATTCTTTTAATATGTAACATGGAATATTTATTTTTGTAGCAGTAACAGAGAAATACTCATCTAATTGCAAACAGCTCTCAAAAATATATTTGGACCACAGATTTAAGACATCTGAATTCCAGAGACTGAAGGGAAGAACGATCTACAAAGATCAAGTCCTATCACATGGCTGACCTTCTCCTACATATACCTCTTTGTTCTTTTGATATTCAAGTTTGTAGTTCTCTAGTGATTCCAAGAACTAATAAGAAATTCCTGGAGAGGAAATAACAATGAAAGCAGCTGGAAGACAATCCTTCTTCTTTTTTTTTCTTTTTTTTTTTTAATACAGCTCTCTTCATCGTGACAGTCAGTTTTGAACTGCTTCCTCTATATCTCATGCTAGGCTTCCACATCTCATCTTGGCCAAATGTCAAATGAACTTACATTTATTTTCAGATTTTCAGACTTCAGTGTTTTTTTGAGTGTTGCTCAATTAACAAAATAGATACTTTGTGTTATTAAACCTGGTGTGTCTGAGTTTTTGCAGATTCCTAAAATCCTCACCAGGTAAGGTTCCTGCCTCTAACTAGCTTGCTGGAACCCTGTGTCTTTCTGAGAGCCCATCACCTAAAAAAGTGTTCACTTTCTGGTTTAAAAAGGTCTCTCTAGCTATCCTTGTAGAGATATTGGAAAGGTAAGCACTGGATTGTTTTGAAAGACAGTATTTTCTATGTGATGTTTCATCAGACATCCATCACAATCTAAATACTTTCTAAGGTCGTTATGATTCATCATTTTAGATTAAGATGCAGTTTGGTCTCCTGCAGCCCTAACATTATAATGCAGTTTACTTTTGCAGACTTTATTTTGTGATTAAGACAATGAGTTAATGCACTCAGTAATGCAGAGATGGGCCTACCTGCCATAGCAATACAAACTTCTTCCTCAGCAACACTGTTCCTGACCTGACAGGCACTGTCCCTTGTGGGTATCTTCAGTGCCCAAGAGCCTTGAAAAGTACTGCCTGAGACAGTAATTTCTGCAATGTGCAAATTCACACACGAGGAACTGGATGAAAAGAGTTGATCTGTTTCGCAAAAAGGGTTAAATACATTCCAGGGCTAGTAGCTGTTGCTGAACTGATGCATCCCGGACTGGAGTCAGTATCTAACATCTGACAAGCCCTGGACTGTACAAGCACACATTATTAGTGCAGAGATGCTAGCACTAACAGCTTTGGTTCTGCTTGGGAGCACACACACGCATGTCACATTCTTCTTCCATATTGAGTGTCTATTCTGCTGCTATAATTTGATAGTACACAGAGTGGAAGAACAGCAGACTCATATTTTCCTTTGAAATTATAAACATAAGCATAGGAGTTCTGTATTGCTTGGCATGGAAGCTGTGATTTTGTCTCTCTTGCAGGCTGGCTTTGTTTTGGACACTGACAGATTTTTCTGGATGATAGTGATTGGAAAAAAAATTTCTAAAAGTCTAGTAAGACAAGACCCACATTTTCAAATGCCTATCACCACAGTATCTGGCTACATACAATTATTAGGTGTGCCTTCACCAGCCTACATTTTAAAGGAGACTGTGAAGGTCTTAGGTTTGAAGTTATACTTCCTCTTTTGCTTTGCTGTGTAGGATAATACAGAAGTGAAGCACTCATCTAACAATCTGTGGGTAAAACACACAAGAGCCAGAATGCAACGTCAGTGCTCTCATCTTACATTCAGAGGTGACAACTCTGGAGTGGAGTACACAACATTTACAGGGCCTATCTGATATTAGCATGCAAAAATGGAGCCACACTGTGGAGAGGTCAACAAAATAAGCAAGCCCATGTTTCCCGCAACAGGTGCACATGTGGCTATTTGGCACCAATAAGCCAGATTGCTTCCCAACTGGTTATTCTCTAGGAAGAGTTTATCTGAGCAGGCATCTCCACGCCAGCAATTACCGGTGTGTCCTGAAGGCCTAAAGAGTGTTTTGGTGTGCAGCAAAGGGAAACTGAGTAGGTCTGTACGATCCACGTGATCTTCATATCCCCCTGTAGCTGGCTTTGTGCGCAAAGTTCTTGATGCAGAGTAACCAAGTGACAGAACAGGTGAAAGGCGAGAGGACATCAGCAGTACAACCACTGTCCCATTGTTGAGAGAAGCATTAAAAACAGCAGCCCAGGTGGGAGCTGTGCCACCTCCCCAGCCCATAACACTGTCACTGGAGCTCCTTCTGCACTGTGCTGGGAGACCTCACTCGAAGACAGACAAGTTATTACTTTTCCCATTTGTCCTAATGATAAGGAGCTTTGAAATACAATGCAAATCATGGCCTTCAGCCTCCTTACCAGCAAGCAGAGCAGCTCATTGCAGAAGTTATAATGTATTCCAATCTAACTAACTGGGCATATTTATTTAGCTACAGGAAATGGAAAAAGCAAACAATGCTGTCCTTTGCAATGGAACTCTATCCCTGCTGCAGCACTGCAACGTCAGCTTTCTCAGAACTATTTTTCCACGAAGCTGAAGGACCCACGCGAGTCCCTCCTTTTTCGCTGCCACCGATGACTGCTCGCTGCCCTCCCCAGCTCACACTAGCCCCCCTGAACTCCCGTGAAAGGTGCTACGGAAATCCTGCACCCCAGCTCCTCCGAGAACCCCGACAGTCTGTCCGCGTCCCATGGCACCAACTCCACCAGCATCTGCATGGAGCTCCCCGGCCCTGCGGCCAGATCCACCAGCAGCTGCCTTGCTCGTGCCTCGACCCTCTCCGAGGCCCGCAGCGCTCCCATGACACCGGCTTGGCCACTTTTCCCCTCACATCTTCCTGCCCTTTTCCTAGAGGAGCGTCTTCACGGGGAAAGCGCTGCTGGGCGGCGGGGCACGATAACGCCGGGGCCGGGGCGCCGAGCGACAAGCCGGCCCACGCTGCGGCCCGCGCTCCCGCCCGCGGAGGGTCTACCGGGGAGGAAAAGCAGGCCGCGCGGGTTCCTCCCAGCCAACTTTCCCTGCCGGGGAGCCCCGCCAGCCCTCCCGCCCACGGCACGTGCTGACGGACGGGCGGGGGCGGCGGGCGCGTTCCCGCCTGGCCGCGGGCCCCCACCGCGCGCGCGCCCGGCTGCAGTGATTGGAATCCGGCTCGTTCCCGCCCCGCCCCGCAGGGACGCGCCGGGAGCGCCTGCCGGGACACGGAGCCTGCGCCGAGCCCGCGCCGCGCCGTCCCGCCCT
>VXBU01014469.1:369986-512585 GCA_013400315.1 Bombycilla garrulus
GGCTGCAGGGGGCCCGCGGGTCCCTGCGTGGGCAGGGCCGGCGCGGCGCTCGCTGCCCGTGTGCTCCCTCCCTCCTGCCCTCCCTTCCCGGTGTTGTAATCCCGGGCCCGGTGCCGAGCGGCCCCAGCCCGAGCGAGCGGCCCCAGCCCGTCGTCCCGGGAAGCGGACGAGGAATAAGGTGATTCGCCTTCCGTTTGTGCTAGCCTTGAACAAAGCTGGACGCCGGGTCTCCAAATCGGGTTTTGCCGTTCAGCGATGTCAAGCAAAAAAAGTCTGAAGAAATAATAATCCCAAATAATCGCCGTCACTTTAGTAGTGAAAGGCTGTGCTGTTGAGGACCAATTGTGTGCGCGATTTTCATAACCGATTACAAAATCTATTGAACAGGATTCAAAAGCACAAATGGCTTTTTACCACCTTTCAAGCAGCCACACTCTGATGTTGTTTTGGTAAAATTAAGAGTGAATTCAGCAGCAGGGAATGGTAGTAAGCTGTGGTGTTTCCTTTCAGCAGTTGCCTGTTACTTTGTGTCAAGTTGTGTGACGATTTTTCCCAATGTAAATTGATTGCCCTCCGAATTCACGTATTTTGTTCTCTACTTAGAGGTAATTATCTTTGAGTTATTTTATCAAGTTAGCACGCTAGGGATTGTTCAGGCCTGTTACCTGCAGGGATAGAGAAGCTGCTTTTGTAGCTAAGGAAGACTCTCCGGAATTGAAAGGCGTGTTTGATTTGTAATAGAACTTAGTTCTGGAATAAAAAAGTTAACATAAGAGCAATTTATAGTTGGATAATTTATCCAGTCTACAGCTAGAAATACTCCATGTTGTGGCATTTGCAGCAGCCTGGATAAAACTCTTGCTGACAATATATTTGTCTTTTGGTTTGTACTTTTGTTCTTTTGGAGCTTTTTCTTAGGTTATGCACCACATTTTCTTTGGGTGTGTGTGTGGGGGGGCTGTGTAGTTTATATGTATTTATATGGACAGATACAACCTGGTAGGGTTTGAAATTTTATGAAGGGTCTTCTCATGCACCTGAAAGATTCACTGCCAGTCCTTAGTATGCCCTGCTGGCTGATCTCTTCCAGTGACAGAGAGTATATGTGGCTGGATTAAAATAATTTTCTTCCCTTAATTGTGAAGTAATTTAGTTTTGAAAGGGACCTCTGGATGTTATCTGTTTAAGCTTTTATTCAAGTTAGAGCAGAAAGCTCTTGGTAAACTGCAAGCCTGAAGTAGCATGTTACTTGCAATTCACTGATTAAAGACATGTTTACTAAAACAGTACGTAGCTAGAGCATAGACTTAAAGCCAGTGTGTGGGATCCGAAATCCTAATGCTTTGGATGCTGCTCTGCAAGATCCTTACAGTGGAAATGTTTTTGCAAATTAAAAATACTGGATATGGTGGAGTGTGTAAATGATATGTGAGCTTTTTCTGGATACCAGGTCTGACATACAGAGCTGCAGTAACTTCTTTGGTAAACTGCTGGAAAACACAGATGAATGAAAGAGACCAATTGGTACCTGGCAGAGAAACTTACAAGTGTTTGTCTTTGCTTATTTCAAGCATCAGTTGAAGATTTGCCCCATCTGGATATCTGGGAAAGCATCAGGTATTTCTTGGTTCCTCGGTAAAAAGAGGATATGTTTTCAGTGTCTGGGATTTCTTCACTTATCTTACTGTCATCTGTAAATAAATGACAGAAGGAACTCACTAATTTAAAAGTATATCTCATCAGAGTCATATGTGGGTGCAGATGGAGTACTTGAAGCCTTGTTTCCTTTGCTAATATTCCCAAAATGTAGGACTTGGAGGCAGGCACGGAGTGTGCCTGACAAGCAGTTTTTCCTTTCACTGCTGCTTTAGTGGTTCCACTTTTTCACTTGGACAAGATCTGTAGAACCCTCTGAAGCTGTCCCACCACAGTCATGCTGACTGTCCTCAGCTGCAGTGGTCTCTTCTGTGCCTTCCAGAATCTGCCTTGTTTTCTTGCAATCCTTTAAAGGTTGCTGTGAAAGCTGCTGAGGGTTCACTGTTCAAGTAGTTACTCTTTAAAATGTTTAAAACTGACAATGAGTGTAAAACTTGACCAGCTATATTGTGTTCTTTAAGAATAATATTGAGACTACACTAGGTGATCCTTGGAACTGGGTAAAAGGTTGAAACAGTCATCTCACTCTTCTTTTGTACAGAAAATGTAATTTTAGCAATCTCGGTGCTGTTCTTGAGAAGATCTATGGAATAGCTATTTTGTGAGGGATCTGTGTAGTACATTGTGTTTGGGGTGTGTAAATCCCAAGAGGTTTAGCTTGATAAAACACATAGCTGGCCCACCACTGACCCGGAAATGAGGGGACAAGCTGCCAACTTGTCAGGATGGACTTTGTTGAGAACTGACTTCCCAGAACTTTGCTGGGTATATTTACAGAGCATCTTAGGTGTATTTATGTCCATTTCCTTCCAAAGTAAAACAAAGCAATTATGCCACTAGTCTGCAATATATATTTTGAAATTCACTGTAGCAGGATGGATGCTGAAGCATTTTTGGTTGATGTATATTTGATACATTGAGAAGACCAAGAACTTCATTCATCTAGTGGTAGCGCAAAACCCTTGCATAGGTTTCTGATTATGGCCCCATTGTTTCAGCTGTACACGAACGATGTGAGAAATATAGCCATTCTGTTTCAGTTTTATAATCCAGAGAGATTTTCCTTGTCATTTTTCTAGAGGGTGTCTCGTAGTTGTGATCCCATTTTATTTGAATTCTATGCGTTACGGTTAGGTGTAGTACTGTTTAATGACAGTCTGGTTAGCAAAATTCAAAACAAGCGTTAGGGCAGGGAGATAAACTCTGGTTCATGATTGTGATAATATTCATGGGCTGTATAAGCAAGAGGAGAGGAAAAGCCACAGCACAGCCTTCCTGAAGGTCAGGTGTGTCACCAGCTCTGAGTTTCTGCAGTGACACCTGTAGTGACAGTGAAAGTGATTGCCCGGATGGAGCTGCCCCTGCCATCACCTGCCCTGTCACTGGTGACTCTTCACAGGGGAGGGGGCAGTGCTCTGAGTATCATGAAGGTGTGAGCTTTGAATGTTTTAAAAGATTTTGTTTAGACAAAAATCTGTGTAGTAACAATCCACAGAATGCATAGCTGCAACATGCAGCTAAATGCTCTCATGCTTGTTTTTTCCTTAAAATAGGATTCCCCTAAATACAGAAGAAAATGTAGTGCATTTAAATGTAATTAGAGTGTCATGAGTTGCTTTGCATTAAAAGGAGAAGAAAACCCAGTATTATTAACTCAGCTCTGCAGTATTGTAGCTTAATTTGCATCATATATTATAACAGCAGGAATACTCTTTACAAAAATTTGATATAATATCAATTTTTGCAGTTTGGTTTCAGTCAACTTTATTAGTTTAAAATGTGGAAGCAACTAGCAATTTTTTGTGTCTATATTCCCACAGTTCACCATCTTAAGGAGAAAACTGTCAGTCTTGCCATGCTTTAGTTGATAAATACAAGCAGATGTAGCAGGGATAAGTTAGAGGAATATCAAAGTCTCACAAGATACATACCAGGAAATAGATCTGGTTTGTGGAAGTGATTTCCTTTTCACTGCTGCAGCTGTTGAAATGATTTAAATTTGCTTTTCTTTTCTTGGTTTTTTTTTTTTTTTTTTTTTTTAATCCCATCTAGAACCATCTGTAGGCCTTTATACTTCCTCTGTGAGAGCCTGATCCCAAATTTGACTGGAAATCAGTGGACAGAGCTCAAATGACTTTGGAGGACTGAAGTCATCAGAGATTTCACTTATGCAGAGAATCAGTATTCTGCTCATGAGATCTGTGCAAATGAGCACACTGTGTGCTCAGAGTCAGAACGTCAGGGATATGGAAGTGGTGAATAAGCTCAGATAAAGTTTTCTAAATTAATCATTCTTTTTCCTATCCTGTGTTCAGTTGGAAATTCACAGTGCAGTGGTCAGGCAGAGGAACTGTTCCATGTTTTTTTGCAGAGGTATAGAGGGCTTGAAGAGGAAGCATAAACAGAAGGGTTGGGAGGAATTGTTCAGCAGGAATGATGGATACTGAAAATACAAAAAAAAATACAATTATATCATCTACTTGTCCCTTTATATTTGGAAATGAAAGAACTTGAGGAGTAGTATGAGAGTGAGAGGGATTTATTGGAAGAAAACAGTGAAGCTGTTGGACGAAAACAGTGACTGGAAATGTGAGTGAGGAGAGCACAGAGCTGGGTAAAACGTGCTCTTCCCGGCTGCATGTCCTCTGTTGTGCAAGAGAAAATCACCTTTAACAGAATGCCTTGGAGAAGATTTTAGAAACCCTCCTGTTTCCCGCTCAGTGTTGTGCGAGGAGCAGGCCTTGCAGCTGTCAGGTTTGGACAACTGAGAGTTAGTTACAGGACTGAGATAGGGCACAGGGATGAACTGCCAGCTAATGAGCTGCAGCCCTCCTTCTCACTATGTGTTCTGGGCACTGAATCTGTCTTCTGTTCAGGGTATTGAAAGATTTTAGCACTAATGAAATATTCAGTAGTGGTACCAAGTATTAAGCAGAAATGTCCCTGATGATACAAAATATGGGAAGTTTCACTTTAAAGGTTTATTTTGAAATTCTTGATTTGAATGTCTCCTTTCTTGGAGACAAAGCAAACAATAAATCCCACCAAATAAAAATGTGCGTTTTTTGTTTTAAAGTATAGATGTATTTTTATAATTTTATCTTCCATATTTACTAGTTCATAATAATTTTACTCTTTTTTTGTGAAAATATTCTGTAGAAAGTTTCCTGTAAAATATTCTGATGTGTATGCCATTCATTAGGATTAAAGATTGTGCCCTTCCCTTACCCAGGCAAATTATTATTCTGAGCCTAAAATTAAATGGAAAATTGGGTGGGTTTTATGGCCAATCTGTCACATTTGAATCAGTGGTTCTACCACCGATAATGAATCTTTAAAACTTCTAGTGTGGACTGAAGTTTAAGACAGACATGCCTTAGTCNATAAATAAATTCTTTACTGAATTGATTTGACAACCACTCCTAATGGTTTGCATTAATCTTTGTATGTTTAGTAAAGGTTTAGTACATGGTCAGTTAAATTTTTTTACACTTGCAACTATAATTAATCACAACTCTAAAAAGAATCAAAACCTAGAGTGTTACTCAGAAGTTTATGGCAGAGGGCTCTAGCAAAGTGTAGAAACATTCCCATATAGCTGATCTTCTTCAGTTTCCTGCTCTTAAAATTTCATGGAAGGAATGCAGTTAGAGGCTCACCAGTTTGGGTTAGACCAGGAACTGCAAAATCAAACCTGACCCAGACAGGACAGTTTTTATTCAAACCCAAGCCTCTGTTGAACTGCCTGTTTTTGTTCTGCCCCTGGCCCTGTTTCACTCCCCCACCTCTCTTTAAATTCACAAGTTTTTAAATGTAGAGGTGTTTCTAATTTAGAAAATTATTTTGGTGTCATGAACTAAAACAGAGAAGAGTGGACTAAGCTGAGGGAGGTCAAAAACCAGATGGGAATAGCAAATCTGAAAACATGGAGTAAATAAAAAAAATCCCCCTTGAAATAATGGAATCTAAATGCTGACATTATACATCTGCTCAGCAGCTGTGCATTCCTTAGCCAGAGGTTCTGTTGCAGAAAGGGCATTACTCAAGTTTTTCTCAAAGCTTCAAATTCTGTTATATAATATTTACATCTCTCTAATGCTGTCACTAATAGTCTTAGGAGCCTGGAGAATAGAGGTGGAGGGAAGAGCTGATGTAAGAATTTCCTTCTTTGTCCTTAAGCATCTGTAGTGTGTGTAGTTGTTTGCTGCAATGAAATTCTCTGATTTTCTTGCTTGGTTGTTCTTTATAAATATCTTTTAATTTCTGCTGACTTAATTTCAGAGAAATTGCTTACATGAAAAGTAACCAACTGAAACTATATGAAAGGAGGGTGCATTAGTGAGAAAAGTATGTTACAAATACCTCAAGTGTTTTGCTCCCATGAATGGCCAGCAGTATTGCTCCAGAGGAACACATAAGGCAGTCTAGTAGACAGCTGTGGAATTACACCACTTTGTGGAAGCTTCTTCCTGCATCCCAATAACCAGGAGCTAGCTGAGTCTGTAAGGCAAATTAAATTACGTATCAAATTGCAGTATGTATCCACAGCATATGAAACAGTTGTAGTTAGAAAAGGTCTTTCTAAGCTACTAAGCAGGTTATACAAATGTGTTATTTTACATTTTCTTTTGTGTTCTTTTTTGTCTTTCTACTTTTTAACAGTGTTGGTGTTCATCAGAGTTATCTGTTAGTACTAAGATTTGTGTACGGTAGAGCTGGTCTTTGAGAAAGCATTGGTTTGAGTGCTGATGTAAAGGGTGATTCAGTTAATGAAAGACCCTATGATGGCAGGGTTTTTTTCATTGTACAAAGGGACTGTTACTTCAAAGAATTTTTACCAAAATTTACAAGTTTGAGGTTATGTAAGAGAAATGTCAAAGTTTTCAGTGATATAAAATCTTGATTTTGAACTGTTTCTGCTTTTGGAAGAAGTAATTGTTTACTGGAAAATATTTTTTACTGTGTGTACTTGGACTAACTGAAAGTAAAATAAATCTCCTTCCGGGTACTTTGATTGAGAAACTGTGAGTGTGCTGTAAATACAGATCCCAGGGTCTCCTGAGCATTTGAAAGAGCAGGAGTGGGGCTTTGGGTTCAGGTAACAGGGAGTGTGGGCAGAGGAGCAGTGGCATGCTGAGAATGGCTTGCTGGGTTGGAGCCCCGGAGCGGAGCCCAGAGCTCTCTTCTGACCTGGGATAGGAGTGACAGAGCTCTTAATCTCCTTGCTCTGTATATAACTGCAAAGCACCTCTTCCCGTATCTATTCATCCACACATTATTACCCCACTGTCCATGTCGATTTTTCTCTCTAACATCTGTAACTTTGTCACAGGTAATGACAATGTAATGAGGTATCAGGCTTTTAAAGTGTTGCCACTATGAAGTTTCTAAAACTTAACCCAAGTTGATTATTTTATTTGGATTTTCACTATTTTCCATACGTTGTGGAAAAGATTGGGCACAAACAGGAGAAGTTGGAGGTCTGTGTGCTGTAGCATCTTGTTTTGATCAGAGGTGGGGTGGGACAGCTGGTGTGGCTGGAGTGCTGCAAGGGCTGGTTATGGGCTCGCCAGGAAGGACCGGCTGAGGTTTTGTGAGAGTGTCATGGAGATTCCTGAAGTTCTTCCTTTTGGGTGAATGGGAGTCAGGTGAAAGGTGTGGGTCAGGCCTAGCAGCAGGTCAGCATGGGTGATGTTGGTAGGTGCCTGCTGTCTCAGGGAATGAGTGGGGAGCAGGGGACATTGTTTATCTTGAATTCCTTAGGGTAGTGGCAGTGTAGCTTGTAACATCCTCAAAAAACAAAGTGATGGAAGTACAGACTGGACAAATGGAGAGTGACATAGCCAGACTGAAATTGGATGAGCTACCAGGTTCAAGGAGTTGTGATCAGCAGCACGAAGTCCAGCTGGGGACCAGTCACTAGCAGTGTGACCCAGGGGTTGAGCTGGATTTCCAGTGAAGTGCTACCAAGTGAACGTTTGAGGATGATGGGACAGAGCATACCCTCAGAAGTTTGTAGGCAATACAGAACTGAGAGGACTGTTTGGTGGGCCAGATGGTTGTGCAGCCCCTTGCAGGGACCTGGATGGACTGGAGAAGTGAGCAGAGAGGAACCTCATGGAGCTCCACAAAGGGAAGTGCAAAGCCCTGGCACCTGGGCGGGTGCCTCCTGGGCTCTCACAGGGTGAGTGCTATGGGCAGGCTCAGGGAGGTGATGATGCCCTTCAGCACTGGTGACACAGATGTGGAAGGCCCTGGCCAATTCTGGGCTCCCAGGAAGAACTGGGCAGGTACCCCTGTGGCAGAGAGGTGGTAACAGCCTCACTAGAAGCAAGTGATGAAGGCTGTTTTATCCTGTGTGTTAGGAAATAGTGTGGGAGGGGGAGTGTCTGGTGAGGTGGTGAAATTTGTAGCTGATACAGGTACTGTAAACTGGTTTGAGCAGTATTGAATGCCTGGATGATAAAATACTGGATGAGGTACAGTAAGTGCAATGTAATTTAATTCAAACAGAGGCAAAAACAATAACAGGCTCAAAAGGAGGTATTAACACTTGGAGAGATCTTTGTTTTGAAGCTCCTACTTTAGATTGAACCTATCTGCATATGGTGTTGAATTTCTTTTTCCCTCTCTTCTCTCTTTTGTGTTGCCACTGTCACTTCTGTACTTGTGGCCATGTACAGAAGGTTGGATTTGTTTCCTAATTTAACTACCGCATAAAGAACCTCTAAGTTTTCAGTATTTCCAGCTCACTGTGGTACCTTATGAGGAGTAAGAGGAGAGAAGGGCCACACTTTGCTTCTTAAAATCAGTACAGGCTTAAATGAATTTAAGCCAATTTTGAAGCAGCATTCTATACAGTAAGTATTTTAAAAATGTAGTTATAAAGCTGTACAAGTTCACTATATTTGGACATGCAGGTTGTGTCCTTTTTGGTAACACAATTTCAACAGTCCCATTAAAATGAGAAGGTAATTTCTTTTTGTTCTGGTTTGATTTTTCTTTCTTCCAGCAGTACAAATAGAATGCAGTACTAAATAGACTTCGGCCTCTTCAGTTAAGGAAAGAGAAACACTGGAGAGAGAGATGGTTATGGTAATCTATCAAACCTTAAATGAAATTAAGAAACTGAAGAGTAGTGCTTAACCACTATTTTTTTTTTCTCCACAGTTTAGGGGAATGGCAGGTTTATGAGGATGGTAAAATGTGGTGTTTCTTTCCTGCCTCACAACACCTATTTCAGTTGAAAATTTGCTTCCAGAATACGTGGCTGGGGATGAAAGTGCTGTGCAAATTTGCAGTCACGTGGATTTGCTGATGGATACGTGCACTGATGGCAATATAGCACAGTCGCTGTGCCTCGTTGTAGGGCAGGAACTCCCCGCATTTCTGGATGAAGCCAAGGAGGACTCTGTTCTCCCTTAGTGCCCGAGCAGTCTGACAGCACGCAGTGTCACAGGCTGAGTGCTGGGCCAGACATCTGCCACAGAGCAGGCGGTGAATTCGGAGGCCTTTTATCACACCCACACGCGGCTAGGCACGTCAGCTCCTCTGCTGCTGCACTTAGTAGTGTCTGTAACGCCTACAAGCTTTTTTTTATGGTGCACTGGCACCCATCTGCCTTCACTGACATGTTTGTTAGGTTTGCTTTTAACAAAATGGCCATCAAACCTGAAGTAACATGTTGTTTTGTATCTGCTTTATCTTAAACATTTTCTGTTCAGGTACTTTATTTTGCTTAGTGTGGAAAGATTGATCATATAATTTCCTAAGGACTGGAGCAGTGTAGCCAGGTAGACTTCCATTGATGTCTGCTGGATGAATAATTAACTGCCAGATGGAGAGGGCAGTTCTGTGCTACAGATAAGCAGCCTAAGCAGCCAGGTACACTCGCAGGGCCAGTTCTACTCCTTGTTCACGCCACCCTGGTGAGTCCTTCCTTCTTCCTTTGCAGCAGCACTGGCTGGCACTGCTCTGATGCTGTAGGAATCTAAACTGGCTGAGAGCCCATTACCCTTTTTTGCCTTCTTTTTAAATTCTTTTTCAGTAGGCTTCACTTCTTGCCAGTGTAGCTGCAATTGTGGGGGCAGACAAGTGTTACTGTTAGTATAGAGAACAGGAGTGCCCCTTCCAGGCCCAGTTTAGTTGTAGTGTAATGTGCTTCTGTGTAAGTCTGGTGTTTGGGAATGTTACCTAGTTTGGAGTGCCTTTTTTTGTTTGTTTGGTTGGGGTTTTTTTGTTTGTTTGTTTGTTTTTTTAAATTAGCTTGAATGTTGATGATCCCATATATCTTCTTAACGCATATTGACTATATTCTCATGTCACAAAGCAGAAATGGATTGGTCAGAATCTTTACTTTCCCATCCCCATGTTCCTCTTCACTCTTTCGCAGTTGAGTCCTTTGCTTTGTAGTTCTGTTAAATTTTTCTGCCTCTGATGTAGTCTGTTGGCAAACTCTTAGCACCTAAAACTCTAAAGACAAGTTTCATGTGTCAGCAAGCTTTAAGATTAGATGTCTAGTCAGATTATGGAGTGCGTGTCACACTGTTTCTGTTTCAAAGGTCTTGGGCTGTGTTAATGTCCCCAGAGGTGAAGGATGTTACAATCAGGAGTGTTCAGTAAACTTGTTTTGCCTGATAAGAAGAGGTCAGTATGCACATTACTGTCCAGCCAGTAAGACGTTTTTTGGCAGCAGAGGATGTGGGAAGGGAGAGACAATTGTGGTTAGAGGAATATGTGTGAGTGGGGAAATGGATGTATTGCTAAGAGACAGGGAGAGTGAAATCATACAGGATATATAGTGAGCTGGAGCAATTACATTGGGAAAAGACATAGACCAAAATAGAACAAATCTGTAGAAAACCGGGCCTTCTTATGTCTGTTGCTCATTATGCAATTTGTTTGATGTGTGATGACTTTTTTTTTTCCCCTGAATGAAGATAAAAATTTGAGATGAAAGCATCACTCAAGTTTTAAGAACTAGAAATACCATAGGTATGTGTTTGGCATCACTGCCAGGGCAGAGTAGATCAATTCAGCCAACTTTTTCTTCTGTTCTCCTCATTAACACAAGCTGTATTAGAACAGAAAAAAAGCATAATAAAATCTTTATATAGCAGGCTCAGATATAACAACAGATGTGTCATTCTCAAATCCAAGGTTTTTTACAGAGTTAGTAAAAAGGAGCATGAAGTGACATACCATCTCAAAAGTGAAATGTGGGTGCTCTTTTTTGTATTACACTAAGCTGGCTCATGGCTATTTCATGACTGGGGAAATGTATTTGAGAATTAAATACAGTCTCTAAAAATGTATTTTTTCAAAGAACTGCTGTAGTTGAGCCAGAAGATTAGCTTTTTGACAATGAACGTAATGGAATGAAATGCCACTGTAACTGCAGTTGGTATGAGAGAATAATCTAAAAATACAGTGTTGAAATATCTGACAAGCTCATAGGAGTACTGATGCAGCCACATGTTTGTATATTAGTATGTCTGCAGTCCACACTCCTCCACCTACGGAACCCATTACATTGTAATAAAAAACAGATTCTGCTTAAACTGGTTGTTGCAAATCTACTTGTTTTTTTGAAAATGCTGGATTTGGCAAATGCTATTCTTCTGTGCTGAGTTTCCTCTTCAGCAGGAAGTAGTATCATCCAGAATTTGTGTTTTTGGAAGGTATACTAGGAAGTATTTTAGTCTCATGCAAAGAAATTTGCCAATACTGTTGAGTTTTTAATTTTCATTTAGAATGCTAGTTTCTAAAAGTATACTTTTAAAATAACTTTATTTAAACCAATAACTTGGATGCATCTTTCAGAAGATTCACTTCTCCTGGAAGGAGTGACTGGCACAGCTTCCTTTGGCCAGGCACACAGAATTCAGTTACAGCTCAGTGGGATTGTTTGTCCATGGTCTGGTAGAGATCAGTGAATAAAGTGGCACTTGCTAGAGCAGCTAGTAGTGTTCACAGTCACATTTCTCATAGGAAAGCAAGTGTGTTCAAAAGGACACTTTGTTTACAATGACACATGTCAGTCTGTGTTACTCATACACCCAAGAGAAACAAAAAAGTTAAGAGGACATTTTCCACTTCCAAAGTGCTTTCTGACAGTACCTTCTGTAATCTTTGTGTCTCTTCTTCACCACTGTTTCACCATGTATGTATGTTTCTGTGGTACATGGTCTGTAGTTTTCAAAGATTGGGACTGTGGAACTATTAAAACTATTATAAGCAGGTGTATTTCCTGGCACTGTTTTTCATTTGTTAAAATTAATTTGCAGTGGCGGTGTGAGTTGGAATTTTTGGTTGGTTTTGTTTTGGTTTTTCTCCTTGGTTCCTTCTCCCTCCTACAGTGACTGCTTGTAGTCTTTGCTGGCGTGAAACTTGTGCTGAAGTACTTGAAGGTATTTGTGAATGTCCTTGTAAAACATCACAGTGGTGTTCTCTATCTGCTCTTTTGGAAAACAGAATCATTGGTAAAATATGTATGCATCTTGTTATTTTTAGCACAGTGGGGTTAACCCCTGTTGAAACCTTTAGGATTACTTTGTAGTTTTAATTTTCTTTATATGTAGTTGTTGTGCAAAATATCCCAATAATAGGTCCTGAGACCAAAACACGACCTGTGGGAGTGACGGGAAAGTTGATGTTAAAAAAGACACAACAAAGTAAAACTACAGGGAGGATGCTAAGGGTGGGACTGTTATATTGGCCTTCTGAAAGAGAATCAACACTAATAACTTCTTGCAGGGCATTTAATAGCTGACAGGTAATCATGTAATGGTATTTTGAGCTTCAATTCTAATGTGTAAACATACTTGCTCTTCCACTACTAACCAACGATTTAAATAAATTTTATTCCAATGAGTAAGTATTATTAAATATATTTTAAAAGAAAAACAGCTGTTTATTTGTTATATGACATTTTCTGTTACCTTAGGTTAATAGAGAAATACTGGTTAAAATAGAAGATACTTCTAATTTTGATTATCTGATAGAAATTACAAATAGGAAATAAAATTCTGTAGAATGCTAACAGATAGGAGAGGTTCCTTTGGGGAAAAATTTAAAAGTCTGAGTTTTACATAAGCTGAGAGACAAAATGCTAACACATATGATACACAGAAGAAAAAATTGACTGCATTTTGCCTTCTGTAGAAAGAGGTCTTTCAGATATGTCTGTTTGCAGTAAACAAAAGAATTTAAAGTGCTTATATTCTGTAACAAAGACACTTGAGTAGGGTTTTTGTTCTCATACATAACAGGCAAAAAATAATCAACTCTATGCTTACTTTGCCTAGAATTATAGAGGTAGCCAATTGTTAGCGCTTCTGATCCTTGACCTGCAATAACATTTATTGATAGTGGGGATTTTTGATACATGTACTAGTATATCGGTAAGAGTGATTATTTTCATCATCCTGCCCACTCTAGTTTGGTTTTTTTTCAGTTGTAAAGTCTTTTGGAAGCTCTCATCATAGTGGTATTTGGCATTCCTTACTAGATTCTAGCATTTTACCGTGCAGACAGTGCTTTAGGTCAACATCTCTTAGCATTTTGAATTCTTTCCTATTCTGTAGTTGTGAACTAATACAGGGGAGACCATGCAAGTGAAGGAATCCTGTGTAAAAGTCGTTGAGCTCTGAATTTCTGGTTTTGACTTGAAATCCAGGCTTAAAACTTGGTAACAGCAAAGAGTTTCTGGCAGCCTACTGCCGTTGAGGTATTTTTTTGCATGAACAGAGGGACTCTTACCTATCAGGTGTACAGTGACCAAAGGTCTCTTCTTGGTTGAGTTGCAAAATTACCATCCTCAGCAGTGCTCTGCAGTGTCAGATTTAGTGAAGCCAACAAAAGTACAAAGCACCTCCTATGGAACTCGTACCACAGAGAGTCAGTGTGAGCTCCTGGTTCCACACTGATGGCCAAAAGACTTGCACTCTCCTGAGATACCTGGGGTGTTTTTTTCTCAGTTCCCAATAGAACATTTGGGAGTGTGTTTAATGAGTAAAATTACTATTGCTAGAAAAATGTTTTTCAGGTTATTCTTGTTCTCTTCTGACATGTCCTGTCACTGGAATGATTTTTTTTTTTCTTGAATCTCTGCTATCTGGTAGCATAATGGCATCTTAGTAATTTCAGTATGTTCAGAATGGTAAAATTCTTGTCAGTTTTGTTTACAGAAAAATGCTTACTCCAAATTGCAACAGCCTTTTTTCATGGTACAAAACTATTTGCTTTTAGAGAAAATAGATGGAGTTTATCTGGAAGATGATCTCACACTTCTTTTGAGAGGTTAGGTACTAATTTCTGTGCTTGTACGTAATTGACGTGAAATTTAAGACATTGTAGTGTTGTTGTATCCTAAATAAACTTTGTGCCTATAGTTTGGAAAGTTAAGTGAATTTATAACAAAATTGTGCCTTTCATTTGAGAAAGGGACAATTCACATCATTCCAGAAATCTGTCTCGTTGGATCTACGTGAATGCGTTGGTTTATAGATGCGAGGCCTTTGCAATGGACGAGCTCTTCTTACCCCAGTGCCTTGCCTCTGAGTGAGAGGGGTTCGTGTCTAAGAGTAGCGCACTTGGGGTGAGTTTTGAGTCGGGGCAGAGCTGGCCCTCAAGAGGGAGACCTGCGTGCCAGGGCAGCGGTGCTCCCCGGAGCCGGGCACCGTTCCCCACGGCTGCCGGGGCTCGGGGACACGGCCGGGCTTGCGGCGGAAGCGCCGGGCCCCGAGCAAAGGCTTTTCCTGCCTCTTTGAGGAGAGGCTGGCGCAGCCCGGTTCCCGGGGAGGCCGTGCCGGGATGCCATTTTAAGGCTCAACGTGTGCGAGCGGCGGTGCGGGAGGAGGGGCGGCGCGGCTCGGGTTACGGGCTCCGCATTCCAGGGAGGGGCTCGCCCGGGGCCCGCGCTCGCCGCCCCTCACGGGCACCGCCGGGCCCGGGGTCTCTCACTGCGGCGGCACTTCGGGCCTTTGCCTTGGCTCCCAGGAAGCGTAAGAACTTAATAGGAAAGGACTTGGTTTTGAGCTATTTTTAGAGATCTGAAATCCTCGTGGCGCTATTTAGTTTTGCTTAGCTGTAACAGTGATTATAAGGACTTTCTGGAAGCAGACTATTGTGCTTCAGATATTTCCTTAAGAGCTAGAAGGTTAATTATCTGATGCGTTTATTGCCTTCTCATTTTTCAAGTCGTTGCCTGTTTTTACAGTATATGTAAATTCAAGGTAAATATTTGCTTTTTTCCGTGGAGGTGTAGATTTTTGTATTTTGCTTGTTTTCTCTCCTCTTCCCATGGATATAAATTAGTGATTTGAAGTAATGTGTTTTAAAGATCGTGTAATTTCCATTTCATGTTTGCACTGCAGCAGTACTTAGTTGTTCCTTGGCAGAACAATGGTTGGGTACTTAGTGCACACTTCTTAAAGCTTTTAACATTTAAAAAGAAAAAAACAAAAAAAACCTGCAGGAGAGTATCATTAAGACTTTTTATAATAGAAGTGAGTTTCTATTTAAAGTTTCAAGTTGACTTCGGAACAGAATGTTTTGTGAAATATTTATTGTAGTTGTTACAGCAACATCAGCTGGTACCTACTGTTCCTGCAGGGTCATTAGCATGTCTTGCGTACTTCTTTGGGGCTGCCTAAATCTTTTCAGGTAAAAGAAACTGAGGAGGACATCTCAATTTGAAACTCTAAACACGTGTTGTGCTCTTTGGGGTGTTGCGTTCTTCCCCCTGCTTTTAATTTAGGTTGTAAATCATTCTACCAATCAAGAGTCTAACTGTTGAAATGTTTTTGCTCTACATTCAGTATGTTATCACAAACATGACAAATGATGACTTTAGGTATAGTTCAAGAGCTAAGTACAGCTTTGTCCGTGGGAAAGCTCAGCAAGGACATGAGATACTGCATTCATCAGAGCTTAAATGATGAATACTGTATATCAAATGCTGTGAAATGTACAAAGCAAATCAGCTGCAAAAATACCTTCTCTGGCAACTGGTTAGAGTGGTATTATTTGTAAAATAACTTGAAGCTGTTAGATCATGGGATTTTTCTTCATGGCATGTAATCTCTTTGTAGCTAAAGAAGTAAAATGATCCTGGTTGTGGTTTGCAGTGCAGCTCGCTTGTCAAAGGAATTCCTTTTATTCCCCTCCCTCCTCCCACAAATAAAAGCCATCACACGCTGAATTTAAGAGTCCTCTGCAGTTGTTTTAGTTAAAATGAAACACTCGAGGAGAGTATCTTGTTCTTGAAAATTCTTTCTGAGAGTTGCTGCTGCTGCTGCATCCCTGAGCTCCTCAAAACTGAAGGGATCCAAATGATTCTGTTTCACTGCACGGAGTCTTTTATGTCTCTGACAGCAGAAGTGTCTCTGGTACAGGTTGGAGAATTTTTCTTCACCTCAGCCTGAGTGTGTGAAATCTAGTCCTGTCTGGTTAAAATCTGTACATAAACTTACTGCTAAGATTGAGTTTACCCTAAGATCAATAAAATCTGATGATAATAGCAAAAAACCCCCCAAACACTGACATTGAATCTCATTTTCTTATTAAGACTGTATATAGTAATAGTAAAATACTTCATCATCTCAAGTACTCTTTCACCAAATTCTTCTCAGTGTTTTCTCAATTTACTGTTCCTCATGCTATAAGTTAAAATGTGTGTGTTGTTGGTTAAAAAAAAAAGTTGATTCACACAAAGCAGTATGCAGTGGATGCAGCTGCTGTTGTGACTATATAAAGGTAATTGATGTAAAAAACCACCACACATTTTTGTTTCTGTTCCAATCTGTACCTCTGTAATGGGTTTCAATGCAGTTCAAATAGTTACATCATTTTCATACTGAGATCAGTGTGTATATTGACTAGCAATGAGAAAAAAAAACTATAAATGCACATATAATGTACTTTACTTAGGTATTTCTGAATTTGGGAACTGCCAGTAGTCTGTGATGGTAAAGGCCCTGTGCTGAGATCCAGGGCAAATTGATAAATACACAGCTCTGGGTAAAAGTTCGTCACCAACACCCAGTTTCTTGCCTTAGCTGAAAAAGAATACAGCTGCTGGAGTCACTGCTTCCACCCACACATGCTTACCTTGCAGAATGTTTGCACAGATCTTCATAAAAACACTTCCCTTACTCTGCCGTGGCAAGCAACAAAATTATTTTGGCACTAAATTAACATGGTGTTGGAGCTGGAGGCCTCAGGAATGGAGGATATGCTCTGTGCCTGCTGTTGGTTTTGCTGGGAAGCTGTTATTTGTTCACCTGTCTGATAGGGCAGTGAGATAATGGGTGGGTCAGTGCCTTTCATTTTTATGATATTCCATGTAGCAGGTTAAGTCATTGTCCTTATGTCAGAAATCCAACCTCTCAAAAACCCGAACAAACAAGAAAACCCCAATCAACCACATCATATCACTTATTTGAAGAACTTCATGCTTAGGTTACATGGAGTGCTAGCTCTGGTTGGCAGCATGGGGACAACAGTGGGATCAAGCTGAAGCCTTTTGCGTTTGACTTGGTGTTCTGCTGGGTTGAAAGAGGAATCACACCAGCAGGCTGCAGGCTTGGTCCCCCAGTACAAAAGGGAGACTTACGCAGTAGTGTGGCCTGCAGGAGAGGGACTGCCACGCACCAGCTGTTTGCTCAGCCTGCAGAAGGCTGAGGAATGATGTTTGTTGTCTTCAGAGAAGGTGGAGCTAGACTGCATGTTAAAAGGATGGTAAATTAGTAGTTGCAAGTTACAGCAAGGTAATTTCTTACTGGATTAGAAAAAAAAATAATTAGAATAGTGAGGTACTTGGGACACATTGCTGTGATAGGCTGCAGAACTGCCTTTCTTGGACATGTGCAGGATATTCCTTGTCAAAATCCTGAGCAGCTTAACTGGACATTGAATTTGGCTTTTTATTGGGCATGGGGCTGGACTGAGCAGCTTCTGGAGGTCTCTTCCAGTCTGTGAGAGTTGATGGTTCTGTCTGACATCAGCCGGGGTCTGTGGGGCTGACAGTTCCTTTGAAGAAGTCATGTTGTTTTCCTCCAGAGCTCCTGCAGATTATATTACACCCAGCCTCATAGGTTAGAGTTAGTGAATGGAGCACTGGGGAGAAAATTGCTTGACCTTGTGTAGCACCAACCGTATTGCTTTATCTGGATTCAGTGGTTAAATTTTCATTTGTATTGTGTATCGGGGTGAAAGTGAAAACTGGAACTTCAGTGTGCATTTATCCTTCTGTGTCACAGGAGGGAAGAACTCAGCTAACAAATGTGGCACTGAGTGCTGGCCCTTTTTTAGGGTCAGATTTTTGCGCTTTTTCTAGTAGATCTTTCTTTAGAAGGAAACTTAACAATTTATTCTTTTATTAACTTCTAAAATTAGTTACTTGTAACTACAGTTTGTTTATTTCAGATGGCCTGCATTCTCGCTCTCTGAAGATCTAGGTTGGGGAATGGAAAACTGTGTAGACTGTTTTTTCCGTTTATCCCTCATTTGTGGTAGTCTTCTATTCCCTGATTTAAATCTGACTTTATACAGAGCACTGAGCCAGTAGAGCTGCCAAATAGTTTGGTGCTACAGGCTATCTGAAAATCTCAATCTGAATATTTTGTCAGTGGGAGCTGTTGGGTAGATGCCTAGCATTTTATTTTTAAATTTTTTTTAGTCTGACAACTTGATTGTCTAAACAGATTTGGGGTCCTATTTTATTTTAATTTTTAGGATTTGTATTAGCAGAAGTAACTATACATAGTCTTGTGCTACAGCAGTTAATAATTTTTTTTAAATTATGGGTGTTTGTGGCCTGGGAAAGATAACATAATGCAATGGATGTTAAATGCTGTTTGTTTTGAAGAACATATTTGAAACAATGGAAAGACTTGAAAAAATGTTGAAGTTCTGAAGTGTTTTTTCTGTCAGTGTTAGATTTGGCTGTGGTTTGCAAATATGACAAATAATTTGCCAGAGAAGGAGTAACTCTTAATGTACTTGTCATGAGTTCCCTGATTTTCTTCAAGTGTTAAAATCCTATTGTGGGCCTTAGAATGAGGGAGTTCATTTCAAAGTGAACTGTGGGTAGGTAGTTTTCTTCCTTCTTTTTTGAGACAGGGTATGAAATGGCTCTAGGTAGAACTGTTGCCTAGTCAACTGTTGCCTGTTGTCTCCTAGTAGGGAACTATTTTTATATCGATATAATTGAAAACTGACAGTAATTTTTTTCAGCATAAATTCATGCTTGTCAAGTTTTCAAACTCAAGAGAGGACTATGGTATCATTTCTGTTATAATATGTAATAAACTGTGACAGGTTTTGTATCGGTGTTCTGGCCATCTGCAAGTCTTATACAAGCAAATAATTATATTATTTTTCCAACGGGATTTTTCTTGGCAGTGTTATCAAATGTGAATGTTACCACTCAACTCCACAGAATCCTTTTTGTGTTTTTTTTTTTTTTCAAAAAAACTTTTAAATACACCATGCTGGAACTTGGTAGAGGATAAGAAGCCTTAAGGCAAATTGCTAAACTAGAGAAAATTCCCCAAATACAGAAGGCAAGAATTTTTTCCTTGATTCTTTGTATTTTTTTCAGGTATTAACTGTGTACTGGCCATTGTTTTTTGCTACTCCCTTCAATTTGGATTGCTTGAAAGTGACAGTTTCTATACTGTGTATCCATAAGTGTGTGGAGACAGCTCCAAAGGACTCGGGGTAACTTGCAAGTCATGTTTACTTTTAAGATAGTGACTGTAAGTTAAGCTCAAGCCCTGAACATCCATGGAATCACAGAATGGTTTGTGTTGGAAGGGATCTCCAAAGCATATTGTCCAAATCCCTGCAGTGAATAGGGACATCTCCAAGTAGATCAGGCTGCTCAGAGCTCTGTCTATCCCCACCGTGAATGTTTCCAGGAATGAAGTGTCCACCACCGTTCACCAGCCTCATGGTAAACAAATCTTCCTTGTCTCTACTCTGAACCTGCCACACAGCTTAAAACCATTACCCCTTGCCCAGTCACAAAGGCCCTGCAAAAACACATTTGTCCCCACCTTCCTTTATTTGTCTGCCTTGTGTTGGCAGCAGTTCTGCAACTGTTACTTCTCTGCTGAGGCCTATTTTTCACTCTCCAAACATTATTACAAGGTAGAAATACAAGCATTTGGTGTCTTTCTTGGCTTTTATTTAAAACTGCGCATTTCATGTTTTCCTTTTTGTTACTGTTTTTAATTAGGATTTATTGCAACATCAACGAGAAATAGAACATATCTGTGATCTGGAAAACTTTCTCAAATATGGCTGTAGTTTCATCAAAGACTCAAAAAACTATCAAGGCAATACAACTGTGTTTTTTCACTAGGTATTTTCTTCTTGTTGTGTGGTCTCTTGCATTGACTCAGACTTAAAAAAAAAAACAGTCCGATTTCTTGGAATTTTGGGCTTTCTTCTGTGTCTTTTTCTTTGATTTTGTGTCTATCAATAGGTTTGATCAATTTAAATATAATTATTGTCAGAAAACAGCAGTGATCATGCAGAGAGTCAGCTAAAGAAAAAAGTGAAAATTGTTCCTCCACTGATATATTCTTTGTATTGGAAAAAAATCTCATCTAAAATGTGGCTTTTTTGATGTTTTACTTCATTTTAGTAGCATCTGAGGAAGCCTTTTCAAGGAGGATAAAATAAAGTAAGATAAATGTAATAAAGAGAAGACTAGATTATAAGGAACTTCCCATTATAATTATGCACTGTTATGCAGTACTGCAGTAGCAGAAATCTAGCACTTCCTATGCTCTATAAGCTATTTAATTTCACTTGGTGACAGTGGGTTGGAAAGCTTTTTATCTGTTTTTCAGTGGTAGCTATGTATCCTGCAGCTGTTTGTTTGGTGTTTCACACAATTATTTCTCCTAAAAACATAACATGAGAACAGTCTAAAGCATTAAATGGACTTTTCTGTTTGTTTAGGATTGTATCCTGTCCTGCTTGTAAGGAAAAAGAAGCACTCACAGCTCATCAAAATACAGTGAACTTTAGGTACACAATTAGAGCCTGTGCTGTGAAAACCTCTAATATTTACAGTTGACAAAAGAGTTTCAAAATTGTAAAATCTAAGATTATTATTTTTTTAATGTAGTAGATATTTTTAAAATAATCCAGATGCCGGAAAACCTGTGAAAATACGTGCCTTCACTGTACAGTAATGAAAAAGTTGTTGGTCATCACTTGACGTGCAGAAGACACTTTGATGACACGTATGGAGTTGGTGTGCATGAAGCAGCACAGTGAGGCTGAGGAGCTTTGGGGGAGACCTTCCCTTGCTCTTTGGGTAGGCTGAGTTCTGGGGTGTTTTAACTAACATCTGGAGATGAGCAAGAGCTCTCCTTCCACATCTTTTCCTTACCTGTTTTATTATTCGAAACAATCTCCCTCCTCTTCATCCCAGTAAAAGTATAAACATTCATTGCTATTTAATTTTTGCAAGACACCTTCCTATATACATTGCTGATAAATGGTTCTTTGTCATGACCTTTGAAGCTGATGGAAGGTGAATTCTTGTTCTTCCTGCTCTTCTTGATACACCTTCAAAAGTCTCATCTGTCAGCTCAAACAGAAGGGTATTGCTTCTTCCTGCTCATGTTCTCGCTGGATTTGGTGCAACAGATTCTGGATCTTTAAACGCATCTTGATCATGCAGTTTTCACATTATCAGATGCCTTTTTAATTTCTTTTTTTCATGTCCTCCCCCTCCCGGAGGCAGATACAGGATTCTGAGGCTGCTTTTCAGTTTGTCAGTTCTGGGCTCAGGTTACAAGTAGTGTGATAAGAATTACATATCCAAACTGCTGCTATTTTACAGTATCTAAGAATGTTCCTCTTAAGATAGCTTATAAATATTTCACATCTTTTAACAAAGAGGAACTGTGAACAGCTTTCAGCTTATTTGACAGAAGAAAACACCCCCTGTGGCCAGCCAAGAAGCCCCCCACCTCTGCCAAACCTGTTAGCTGGACTCTGATATGTCATTGTACAAATTGCAGAGCATTAGGGTCTGTTGACGAAGAGATAAACCTTCTCCCTGAGGGAGCATGTAGACCAAGAAAGTCTGCAAGCTCTTAATTTGTCAGGGGAATTCTTGAACACTTGAATTTTTAAGCTATTTGACCAGTATTTTGAAGAATCTGTTGTTGTGTGGTTGCCTCTTCTCCCTCCCTAGTTATCTCAGGAAGCACAAAATAACCCAAGGCCACTGGATGCCTTTGCAAGCCTTGGCAGGAATTAGCAGTGTCCAAGGACGCTGTTAGAAGTTTTTGGGTTGGGTCATACATATCTCTGTCCCATGACATCATTGTTTCCTCCCTATTTCCCCACTCTCTTTTCTGGTTTTAGGAAAGGCCAAGACCCAGATAGTCTGTTCTACACAAGGTTTTGGCAGTTTGACAGTCAAAACTCACCTAATCAGGTCACTGCATTATTATACAATATTCTGGTTTATTAGAGACACACATCTGGTATTTTAAAGAACTGCAGAATTTCTGGGTCTCACCTGATTTCCAGACATACATACTCAATACAGCATCTTAAACTCATCCTTTCCTATGTTTCCTGCAACTCCAAACTTTTCTTTTTGTTCTTACCCCAGATATTTTTCTTTCTAAATAAGGAGGAGTTAGGTTATGGAGATGCTTACATTACACTAGTGGCAGGCATCTGCTCTAGTGACTGCCAGAATATGATTGCATGCTGCTTTGATTAAGATTCAGTCACACTGCTTAGATCTTTCAAGTTCTGTTTTTGAGCTGTAAGCTTGTTATTGAGTTGTTGTGTGGTTCTGTTTAAATATACTTAAATATTTGTTCTATTTTACTTCTGAGAATATACTAATGGTAGAAGCGATGTGCGAGAGTACTGCTTCTATTCAGCAGAACTTCTCTTTAAACATACTCAGTTATTTCTGCTTACTTAAGTAACTTTTATTGTTTTATCTTGTGACTCTTTTAGAGACAACAGAACCAAGTCAGACTTTCCAAACTTCCTGGTGTGCTGGAAAGCTGTTTCCTGACTGCAGTCGTGTATACTTGAATAAATCACCTGAAGTAAATGCTGGGACATATCTGGGGTACATTATTTTACAGAATCTTCCACTGTTAAAGCAATCCCAAGAAAGTAACCAGTTGTTGGCTCTAGGCTGAGTTAGTAGGGCTGATAGTAAGAAAAGCTTTCTGTGAAAGATACTCCTATCAACAGAGCCTGCTGGTGCAGACTGTGTAATTCTGTCTCAATTTTAGTAATTTTCAAAGCTGCTTATAATAAGGTGGAAGGGCCTTTCATCATTCCAAAGATTCTGTGGTTTATAAGGAAGGGACTACATAAATGAGTTTTTTGTTCTTTTACGTTTTTCAAAAATAGGCGCACTCAACTTGTTCCTCCTTAGTTTTGTGAGGTATGTAGTCTTAAACATTTTGAATCCCCAGCCTGTACATTTTCCTGCAATGGTTTGTTCCAACAATTGCATTTTGGATTTGAGCAAACAGAAGTTGTCATGATAGTGTGTGTGCGTATTTATATATATATCTTCGTTTTGCAGTCTTGTTTTATTATATGTTATATATATAGCAGTTTTAATTTATGCATCTTGCTGTAAAGAAAAAAACTGAGGCAAAATGTAAATAACCAATCCATCCTGTATAAAACCCGTCAGGAAAAACTGACTTTTCTGTTATTTGCTTTCAGTTTGCTCTTGGACAGATTTTTCACCTTTCTTTACCTGAATAAGGAAGCTGCTGCCCTGAACTGGGATTCTTTTCTATTTCCAGTAAATACTTCTGGAAAGTATCTAGTGTTGAAATCTATCATCACTTCCAAGTGTCTTGCGTTCTTGTCAAACAGAGAATGCTGAAGTTCCAGTAAGTCATTAGTGGACTGAAATTTCTTTCTTCAAGGAGTAAGGAAGCTCAATAACTTTGTGGTTCACTGGAAATTGTTAGGCTGAAAGGACCTACCTGAAGAGTGACACTTCAGTTGCATTGTTGTTACCTGTTTAAAGGATGAAATATTCCAGGGAGTGCTCCTGTCAGTGAAGTCCTGAAGTCACATACAAGTTTCTTTTGAGCATTACCCAGATGTGACTGAATTCCTTTGGAGCCCAAAAGATGTTTGTCTGTAGCTGAGCCCTTGTCTTGCAGAGTCTTTAAGCAGTGGTGTGTACAGTCTGTAGTCTGTTACAGAAGGTGAAAACAAAGAAACCTATAAGAAAAGATAACCCAGAAATCCTATTTGGAAGTCTTTGCTGCCTCCCCCTAAATTTCACAGTACTGATTGCTATTTTATAAATAGTTCTCCACATTGCTGAGGAGGAGGAGGCAGCTGCTCTGTAGGGATAAAACCATTTTGCTGCAGTGTTGCCTGTATAATTTGATAAAATAGATGTCATGCATCTGAAGGGTTAAATCAGCTGAGATCCTTATAGAGCTTTAGCATAGCCAGCAAAGAAGCTACCAGTGTTAAACATTTTGCTGGTTCTTTTATTTATATGTTAACTCTGGTTAACATATAAATGGCTTGATGGTTTAATAGAATGCAGATTCTTTCAGTGTAGAGAGGGACAGAGGTTACCTCTCTATTTCAACTCCTTTTCTTTTTCTTCCTTGATTAAAACAAGAATTTTATTCACTTATTTGAGTAGGAAATTAAATAGCTAAGTTAAGGGAACATAAAAAGATGCTCTGTTTTCCATTTTCCCCAAAAGAAAAATGGAGAAAGAAAAATTACTTATGGTAGTTAATAATTTAAAGTGTATTGGTTCAACTTACTTTAGCTTTTTGTTGAAAGATATACATCACATGGTGTACTAATTTATAAATGTGAAATAGCTCCACTTTCATCTTTTTTCAGAGTTTTTCTTTTAAAGTTTAAACTTTAAAACTGGGTCCCAAATGGGTCAAAGATGGAAAGATAAAAAAATTTTGTGATGGTCCATGCGCTGTGCAGTGGAACTTTGTCTCCACTGGTCTCAAACTGGTCCTGTATGTGGGGAGCTCTGCTTGGTTGAGCTGAGCATTGTGGATGTTGTATTCAGCTTTGAGTAATTCTGCTTGGCATTGTTCTCTGTTCATGGACTTCAGGGCAGAAGGAAACAAAAATTCCTAGCCCAGTATGCCATGAATGCTCTTACCTGTGTGTTTAGAAATCTTCTCAGAATGGAGAATCCACTGCATCAAGGGTGAATCAGTCTGCAGATGATAACTCCTTAAAGTGTATTTCCTGTTTGAATTTAGATGAGATTCAAATGTCAGTTGCTGGCTCTTGTGTCTTCAGTAAATAGAAAAACCTGCTAGAGTCAGAGGATTCTGGGGGTTTTTTTTGTGGGACTGGGTTTTTTTTTGGTTGGTTGTTTTTTTTTGTTAGAAGTCATAGTAAAGCAACAATGTCAAGTATCTCAAATTTCTTGCAGCAGGACAAGGTTTCCAGAATTAAAAGAAGCATGAATTTTTCAGAAACATGTTGAACAATAACCACAAATCCTTGCTCTTTTTTTTTTCTCATGCTGTCTTTCAGTGTTGATAGAAAAGCTTTCATACTACTTTTCAAGCCACTCTGGAATACAGTGAAGTCTAAATTGCTTTCTCTACATACCAAGAATAAAATAACTTCTCACTTGGAGTATGTTTTGCTGTAAAGCATGTATTAAAACTGTGGCTGTATCTCAGTGGTCTTCTCCAACCTCAAGTGCTTAATTGCCTAAAAATCAAATTATGCCTCTTTTCTCCCTTTTCCCCTTTCTTCCATATGCTTTGTGCTCAAAAATCTCTGTAAAAAGTGAGGTCTTTAGCAGGCACAGCAGTGAAGGATCACTTGTACTGGTCAGACGCCTCTTGGGAACATGCTTCCCATGCACAGCTTGTGGGATGGTGTCTTAACTTCCAAAATGAAGTATTGAGATATGTCTGAAGGAGAACACCTGTCAAGTTTGTTAGCTTATGTCAGCATTGTCAGAGCAGTTGGAGGTGTGTGCAGAGTACCAGGCATGTTGCAGTTCGCAGCAGGCACACCTCTGGTGCCTTTAGAGCTTTGTTGACAAAAGTCTCTCCCACGCTGAAGAAGCTGTGGATTTAATTTAGCTATTCTCTTTCAAGTCTTTTATTTTATTTTTTTTTAAGGATAGAGCTCGTCTCTTCTAGTGTTTGTTCATGGAAGGTGGTGTTGCTGTATGGAATGAACCTGTTCCCAGGCAGTTAACCAGAAGAGATCTGTATTGTTCTCTGCAAGTGGCCTGTCACCATCTTTTACCACAATGAGTTTTTTTATTATGGCTTTTCTAAGGTGGGGNNNNGGTGGGGGGGTGGGGGGAGGCAGCTTAGTTTTCTTTCAAATCCTTGATGAGGTCACCAGGACTTGTGTGCATTTGAAGAAGAGAATTTGAGATGTGATGAATTCTTCACAATTGCTTCCAAATACATAAATCAATAGGAAATGCAAGAGGCCGGGTTAGATATTAGATAACTGTACAGCATGTCCAGGAACCTGGTGAAGAGTTTCCCTGCCCTGTGTTTGTTTGTGCCCTTCAGGTCTATTTTGGATGTAACATTTCAGAAATCTGTCATTAGAAATCTTAGGTCAAGTTGGAAGCATTCATAATATGGTGAGCAAAGAACTAGAGGCAATATAACATTCTAGCATTCAGAATGAATAATTGTTAGACTTAATAGCTGAAATGGCTGAGGATTTTTGAGCATCTTAATGCCTATCCTGAATTACCCTTATGTATTATTTGCTATGTGAGGCAGCAATGCCTTATTCTACCTTACTGTTCAACTCAGCTGGGGCAGATGTTGAGACCATGGTGGCCTGAGTTTAGACTTGCAAATCAAGTGCTGTATCATCATGCAAATGGTAAAAATGGAAATTACTGTGTGCTCACATCTTCTAAAATCCCAATGAGTAACAAATACTTTAGCAAATGTCCAGCTTGTTTTATTACTTGAGAAATTCCTTCTTATTGTGCATCAGGCACAACATTCACTGCCTGGTTGAGGGATGGGATTGTCCCTCTCTACTTTACACTGGTGCAGCCTTGCCTCAAGTCTTGTGTGCAGTTTTGGGCATCACAGTACAAGAAAAGATATAAAGCTGTTAGAGAGTGTCCAGAGGAGAGAAACGAAGATGGTGAAGGGCCTTGAGGGGAAGCCGTGTGAGGAGGCACTGAGGTCCCTTGGTCTGTACAGCCGGGAGAGAAGGAGGCTGAGGGGAGGCCTCAATGCAGCCACAGCTTCCTCGTGAGCGGAGAGGAGGGGCAGGCACTGATCTCTGCTCTGTGGTGACAGTGACAGGAGCTGGGGAATGGCCTGGAGCTGTGTCAGGAGAGGTTGAGGTTGCATAGTAGAAAGAAGTTCTTTATCCAGAGGGTGGCTGGGCAGTGGAACAGCTCCCCAGGGGCACTGGTCACAGCTGGCTGAGTTCAAGAAGCTTTTGGACAATGCCCTTGGGCACATGGTGTGACTCTTGGGGTGGTCCTGTGCAGTAGTTGAACTTCAGTGATTCTTGTGGGTCCCTTTTAACTCAGGATAGTCCATAACTCTAATTTCCATTTGTTGTTTTGGTTTTGTTTTTTTCCTGAAATAACAGTGAAGAAACTTCAGAGACCAAGTATGCTCCAACAGGTCCCTAGTACAAACATCTTACTTAAAAAGTTGATTCCATAATTATAGCTTTCTTGAGTGTAACCACTTTTACAAAAATGTGGACTTGTGTTTTCTGGGGATAATATTCAGTTGGCTGAATAATGAATTGATCTCATTGTATCAGAAAATGTTTAAAGCACTTTTAAATGGATGAAGGAAAGCTCAATCTGCTTGAGATAAGATACAGTCAAAGGCTACCAAAGTAATTTCACATGTTCATCTGGATTAGCATTCTTTCAGTTTATGTACAGAAAGGTGGGAATTTTTTTACCACTGAATTACAAAAAAGGGTAAAACATTTAGTTGTGTATTTTCTCTGCCAGAGACTTAGAGTTGTTTTGGGAGTTTCAGTTAACTGAAACTGTTAATTCAGTTAATTGTGGAAACCCAGAACATTCCTGTAGACAATCATGTGTAACATTGTCCATTAGAAGACTATAGGGTTATGACTTTCTGAAGCTTTGAACAGAGTCATCTATGAAAATACTCAAATATCTAAATTTTAGATACTACATGTGGTGCAAGTGAATTCTGAAGTTGTCTAGAATAATTTGAAATTTTTTTTCTTGCCTTTCTTTTTGTTTTGCTATGTAGTGTTATATAGTTAGTGATGTAAAGAAGGCAGGAGACTGGGTATAATGTGGACTGCAAAGGTTCCTCCACAAGAGTTACTCTTGAATGAGTTTTGCTGTTGAATGTTAGTGTGTAATCCACATACTTTTCTACAGAAAAACTTACATATGTGATAGGTCTGCTCATGGTGAAGGCCTTTAACCTTACTGTGATGGGAGTGATGTCTGATGTGTCTCCTAATTTCCTTAAAGAATCTGTCGCTCTCCCATGTGTTCAGAGCTGTTGAGCTGATAGCTCTGACTTAGTGCTTTACAGTGGTCTTGGTGGAAAGGTTTTCTCGTTCCCAGCTACGTGTTCCTGTGACCTGCATTTCTTGACAGAAGTTAGCCAGCCTGCAACCTGTGTTTAATATGATTTTGTATGTCTGTATTTGGTTTGCATGGCAAGGTTTTTGTTGCAGCGGGGCTACAGGGGTGATTTCTGTGAGAAGCTGCCAGAAACTTCCCCCATGTCACATGAAGCCAGTGCCAGCCAGATCTGGGAGGGACCCACTGCTGACCAAGCCTCAGCCCATCAGTGACTGTGGCAGGGCCTCTGAGATAACACATGTGAGGAGGGAAGTTACTGTGCAGTAGCAGCTGCATCTGCGGAGAGGAGTTGAGAATATATCAGAGACAGAAAAAGAACTCTGCAGACACCAAGGTCAGTGGAAGAGGAGGGGTAGGAGAGATGCTCCAGGTGCCAGAGCAGATTCCCATGCAACCCATGGTGAGATGGCTCTGCCCCTGCAGCCAATGGAGGTCCACAGTAGAGCAGAGTTCCACCTGCAGCCCATGGAGAACTCCATGCTGGAGCACATTTATGCTCAAAGGAGGTTGTAACCCCGTGGAGAGAGGAGCTCATGCTGGAGCAGGTTTGCTGGCAGCACTTGTGATGCTATGGAAGGAACCTGTGCTTCTTCTAAGGGGCTGCACCCCGTGGAAGGGACCTACACTGGAGCAATTTGAGCAGAACTGCAGCCCGTGGGAAGGAGTCACATTGAATAAGTTCATGGGAAACTGTTTCCTGAGGGAGGAATCCCATGCTGAAGCAGTGGAAGAGTTTGAGGAATCCTTCCCCTGAGGAGGGAGGATCAGCTGAGACAATGTGTGAGGACCTGATCACTAGCCCCATTCCCTGTCCCCCTGTGCCACTTGCAAGGAGAAGAGGAGGTAAAGATTTTGAGAGTGAAGTTCAGCCCAAAAAGAGGGGAGGGATGGAAGGAAGGTGTTTTTAAGATTTGGCTTTATTCCTCATGATACTACTTCAATTTGATTGGTAATATAGTAAGCTAGTTTCACGAGTTGACTCTGTTTTACCTCTGACATTAATCAGTAAGTGATCTCTCCCTCTCCTTATCTCAACCCACAATCCTTTTGGTGTATTTCTTCTCCCTGTTTAGCTGAGAAAGACAGTGACAGTGACTTTGAGCACCTGGCATACAGTCTGAGTCAACCCACCACACTATTTAAAAATTTAAAAAATGTAAAATTTAGATTTAAGAAAGTAAATATCAGTCCTACACACACAGAGGTATAAGGCAATGTGATAGAACATTAGTGTAGTTTTGAGGTTGTTTGCTCTGTAGTATTTTAGTAGTGCACAAAACCATGGGAAGCTGCAACAGAATTGTTTTTAAATCAAAGGGTTCTTGAAAATGTTTCTCACCATTTGAATTATTCTGTAAAACAGACAGATAGAAGAAATACTTGACCTTTTGCAGAGAGAAGAGGATCACCTATCAGAATGTGGTCTAATATGTCCTGTGGGACAGGCAGAAGCTAAATTTCATTGGCTCTTTTGTCAGAGAGAAATTGCACTCTGGGCAGCATTCCCAAGATCAGTATTATGATAAGAACGCGCGCCTTGGAGTCTGTGTGCCAAGTGATCAAATTTAATCGTTGCTTCGATCCACACCAAGCACCCTACTAGCCAGGTGGCAAGTGTGGCCCAGTGATCATCTGAAGCTGGCTGGGAAATTTGTCTGATGGTTAACCACAGCATGGAGCCTGGGTTTGGGTTTTTTTGCTAAATTTTTTTGCAACTCAGGAAGTTGTGAGTTCAGTGGTGTGACAAGCAGCCTTGTGTTTTCAGGGATGTCAGACACAGCAGAAGGCTGTTAATTGTGGGGCCACTGTCGTCAGTATCCCGAGAGGAGGTGGAGATTGTACGTGGAGGAGCTTTGGGCTGGGTACCTCCAAAGTTGTGTTGAAGCAGTTGAGGTTTACATCTCACTTGAAAACCAAGCATATTTGTTAGAGAAATTGTTTTGGATACTTGGAGAGCTGTGGGGTGCGATGAAAGGAGGAGCTGCTCGGCAAAGGCCTTTGCCCAGCTGTTACTTGACAAAGCTTGACAAGTCAGATTCTGACTTCACCTCTCTGCTCGGAATGAACTGGTGGCTTTGATTTGTCCCCACTGCTGCAGGCTGATGGATTTCTTTTTGAGGGTAACTGCTTTTCTTTTAACAGCAAGCTCTTGTCAGATTCCTTTTACCTCCAGAATCTGGAGAATGAGCTGATTTTTTGGCTTCTACTGGCTCACTGGTGAATAATCTTTAAGAAGACTGAGAGGAATTCTGCAGTGTTCCTGGGAGCACAGAGCCTGCTGTCACAGCACAGCAGCCTGTGGAGTCCTTCAGATGGCTAGAGATGATGTAGCTAGGCATGCCAAAATAAAACACTGAAGATATCCTCTAAGAAATCAGGAGGCTTAGACTCTTTCTGGTATAGAAAAGTACATCTGGCAGGGCAAAGTAAAAACCTGGTGGAATTATCTGGCCCTACTGATAAGGCAGAATGAGCCTTCTGCCTGGATTCTCATGGGCCCAGTAATGAATTATTTGTGCCACTAGATGCTGTGGAGATTATGATGTATTGTAATTTATGCAGATTTGCATCATTCTGGAAAATTGGGGTTTTTTGGATTTTCTTTTTTTTTTCTGTCAGATATTGCACAGTCCCACCTTACTCAGGAATTTACTTGTGCTCTCATACTTCTAGATATGCCATGGGGCAGTGGTATTTCAGAAGCTTGATCATGTAGACCATTTAGTCTTATCATAGCAGGCACTGAGGATGGTGAAAACAAAAATGTGCAGCAAGGGCAGGGAGAGTGCTTGCTTAGCTGCTAAACAGTGTGCTGGTCCTTCAGATGCCACCTGTTCAGGGTGTCTTGTGTCTGTGTGTGCTTGCATGGTTATAAGGCCTCAGAAGGAAAAGCTTGGGTTATTCTAGAGCACAGATTCTCCCCTCCTGTGAAAAGGGGACAGACCTGTGAGGAGACTTCTGATACCTCTTGAGTAGACAAGAGGAGCTGTCTCTGTTCCAGAAAAGAATTTTTTGCTGTGCTAGGCCTGGTGCATTGATTTAACTTACAGCAAGTTCATGAAATAAAAAACAGAATCAGGAAGAAGTTGTATGGCTCTGATAGAAAACTTCTTCTCCCTCAAAAAAAGAGGGTGATGTGGGTTAAAGGAAAATGGTTGTAGGTTTTTAGGGGCTTTTAGAATTATGCAGATTTGTCCTGTATTTTCTGTCAGACTGGAAATGGAAGGTCAATCAAATCAAGAGTTGATTCCATTAGTGGCAGCAGCACTTATCATTATTCCACCTGCCTACACAACCAACCAGCCAGGCTAGATCAGTACTGGAATGGCCCAGTTGATGTTTCAATCTGTATTCTTTCTGTTCTGTGAGATACCTTGTTTTCTTCAAATTGCTTCACAGTAGTATTTCTGATGTTCTCACAAATTACTAAGAATGCTTTATGCTGTCAAGAATCCATGCAGTAATTAATAAAAATAACAAAATCTTGGCTTTCCAAGAACAACCTGGAAGTGCTGGAAAGATCAGTGGTTTCCTGAACTTCTTTGAGTGTTTTGACCAGATATACAGGAAGGCCAAACCACTTTAATACAGATGTGAAGAACTGTAAGTCATGAAGTACTTGAATGTTGTATAATTCCTTGCATTTTTAATACTTCGCAAGAATAACTTAATGATTGTTAATTAAAACTCAAGGGAAGGTAGGTATAAAATTAATTTTAAAAATCAGCTTTCATGGAGGTATGCTTTTACTTAGATGATTTTGAACAATTTTAAACTACTTTGCCTCAAAGATCAAGTAAATGTCCTTGAACCGTGTTTCAGGCTCTTACTTTCCCTTTTGCTACCTGGAAGACTTGGTGTCCAGGGACTAGAAAGTGTTTGTTCAGCCAGTTTATTTTATTTCCTAAATTGGTATAGTTGTATTTTGAAGGGCTGTTTGTTCATTGAGATGTTCTTGCTCATATACTGTCACTGTTTGACAGACAAAAGCAGCAAGCCCCAAATTTGCCATACACTATGATGTTTGCTTTTCCCAGCATGCTGTGGGGGTTTAGCTCATAAAAATGGTTTCCTTAATAAAATCTTATCTTCGAATCTGAGCTGTGCAGTAAAATTTGGAAATCTGATAGGGCTTTTTTCCTTTGCAATTCAACTCATACTTCAGATCAACAGTAGCCCCATAAAGGTAATAGGTTACAACAATTCTGGCTGTATTTTCTAGTGGAAGTCATGAAATTGTTAACTGAAGCATCTTCCAGGCTGCCATATGGGTTTGCAGTGTATTTTCATTGTGCATAGATTTCTAACAAAAAGCCTATTGTCTGGGATTATAGGTTACCTGAAAAGGAATAATTCTGCTCCTGTAACCTGTCCCATCTCTGGTTACCTGAGCTGTCAGCTGGCTGTGAACTCTGACACTGCACTCTGAGATGTGCTGCAAGCACCACTCCTGTCCTTTTCCTCTTTACTCCCCCCCCCAAGTTGCAGATGCTAAATGGTTTTGCCATTTTTTCTGATGTTACTATGAGTCTGATATCACCCAAGCCTGTGTCTGTGCCATGATCTGAGTTTACAGAAACTCCACTACAAGTTCTGTTTCATAAAGTGAAATGAAGGTATGCTTACGTGAATGGCCACCCTGCAGAAGTGCTCCATGGATGGCTGGAGGAAGGGAAAGATCAGGAAAGAAGTAACTGGAAGCTGCAGTGAATTGTCAAGTATTTAACCCTGTCTTTACCAATGAGTCCTTGTGTGATCATGTACTTAATTGCACTTGAATTAGTTTAATTCTTACGTTACCATACAAATTTCTGTTCCTTAAATACACACTGTATTTAACAAGTAGCAGGCTCCTTCAGGAAGAAAGATAATTTAGGATGGATAAAGTAATTCACCTGAAAACTGGTGAGGCAGTTGAAGCAAAGTGGGAATGAACAGAGTGCAGGAGAAGTCAAGTACCAGGAAAGTTTTTGGTGTCAAAAGAGACAGGTGAGGGAATGAGTTGGATGTGGCTCTGGAACTGAAGAAACTGAAACTACTGAGAGGGGAAGCAGAAACTGGAGGTAAGTGGTAAGACAAGAAAAAAGGAATCCACAGGCTGGTTAAGTTTGCTCCTCAAGGCAAGTCAGACTGACTTGAGCTTTGCCACAGTGAGTCCCTGTGGTCTGTCTGTCCTGCTCATAGCTGATGTTTCCTGCACTTTCTGCTAGCAGGAGAACCACCCCCACTCCTGAATGAGGTTTAAATGAACTCACTTGAGATATTCTGATTGTTCCCTGGGGCCTGCCAGTGGCAAAAAAATGTACAGTTTTCTGGGTTATTTAGTAGCTAGTGTGTTCATGTAATTCAGATTTTTCTTTTCCCCTATTGAGTGCTGATATTTTTCAGTTGCCAGTATATGAAGATCTCAAATTTAATCTTGGCACTAAGAACAATTTGTAGGTAAATCTGGATTTAACATGTAACTAGTGACATGCACTCTGAGGCTCTGTACTTTTGATGTTGTGCCTCTTACAGTTGCTATAGTGTAGCAAATTCTAATAAAGTGAAGGTGTAGTTGTGCAAATAATTTATTCATTTGTTTTATTTTGTAGTTGATAGCACTTCCATGGAAGATGCCGAGATCAAGAATGGCACTAAATATTTTGAAAAACTTATATATTAATAATTAAGCAGTTTGGATAAGTGTATAAAAATAAATATTTAAGTAAATGGATTTTTATAAAATTTAGTATGTTCTGAAGTAGCATTTCATGCTGATGAAGAAGTGGAAGAAATTGTAATAGACTGAGGTCACTCTTAGAATTTAACAATTGTCAAAAACTTCTGTCCCATCCCTGAGCAAGGTTTTGTAGTTTTCCTTTTAAAAAGGGGAGAGATGAATCTGGAACTGACACAAAAATTCAGTGAGTCTTAAAAGAGCTTATGTCCACATTACCAAGCAGTGTGGTGTAATAAGATCAGATCTGTCAGGTGCTAAGAACCTGGCATCCATGCTGTACAGGTGGTGAGAGTTTTATTTCAGCCTGGTCCTGGTCCGATTCTGTGGCTGAATTCCTCTTGGTGGTTGGAGCATGTACAATGTACACCTGAAGCTCATTCTGTGATCTAATTTTATTCAAAAGAAATCTGGTTCATGTACTTGATGACTGCTTTGCCATGTAAAGCAAAGCAAAATAGGGTTGTTTGGGAGAGACTTCAAAAATGCAGTCCTCATTTTAATTAAATGCTAATATAGACATACATAGAGTCATGCAAATCAGGAAGTTCACCAAAATAAAGTTGTTTAGTAAGACAGCTTGAATATCTGATATCTGGGATTGGAATCAGGAAAGGCAATGAATACTTACAGAACTGAACAGCTACTTCATCAGTTTGGGAGTTTGAAAAAATATAAGGAGGACATGGTTTTAAAAACAAAACAAAAAAACCCTGAGCTGCATTGCCCAGAAATTTCTTTACTCTTGTAAAGCAAACTCTTTAAATAATACGAAGCGGACTTTATATAAATCAGGTCCTAGATACAGGGAGATTGGAGCTGTTGTAAAAACAGAAAGCACACCAACTGTTTTTCTGTTGTGCTTTTGGAGTCCACTAGAAGATGAACTTGAGGTCCTTGCTTAGAGAGAGGAGAAGAGATGGATATATTTTACAGATCCTTTACTTAAAAAAGTGAAAACAATCTCTACAAACACTGTTGCATGGCTAGAATGTTTTTTCAGTTTTACCATGGAAGAAATTAGTCAAGTGTCAGCTTGTCTGCTCAGAGGAGACAGTGGTCTTTAAGAATTGGTGCTATCTGATATTCTAGATGGTTTCGGGTTACCATTTAGCACAAATTTATTATTTATTACCAAGACTATTAAACCTCAGCATGTGAGGAGCAGTGCTTGTAAATGGATGTGGAGACAGAAGTATTCTGACCTTCTTGTAATGGTAAAGGTCTTTATGGTGCTTAGGAAGGAAAAGAGGAGAGAGAATGCTGATAGTCTCTCTGCTGGCAATCATGCACATGGTTTCTCCATTTACACTCCTCCTGTTGGTATTCAAAAGTCATTTCATCTCTACACTGTATGTGTGATTTTATGTTGTTATTTAACAGTATAGCTGGAATGGTGGTGTTCAAGCCTTTGTGTGATTTTTCAAGATTATGACTGCAGTCATAAGACTGGGACTTATAAGTGGTAAAATTCTTGTAGCATCTTCTTAAAAGCTTCAGATGAGAGAAACATTCAGAAATTGTGACACTGATAAAATGGGAAAAGTTGACCCTATATAGGTGACATCTGCTCACTGTGGAATCAGACAGCAGATAAGCCCACCTTAGCTATCAGCAATGCATCTGAAAATGCTGGGACTTGACACAAGTCAGGCTTGCTCACAATCCTTAAGAGAAGAGGGTAAGAGCCTGTGCCAGGCTTTCCTCTGATGCTGGGATGTACAGCAGTTCAAAAACACAAACCAAAAAATCAAACCCACCTGACTGCCAGTACTTTTGTCCAATATCTTGACTTGCTTTTTAGTTCCCGGGAGTAATCCTGCCTGTGCACAGCTACAAAAGAAACTATTGATTATTTCTCTGTGTATTGTAGTTTCTGGTATACTGGAACTAATGGTATGATACCAGAGGGTTTTTGGTGTGGAGCTGCAATCTTAGATTCCCTGGTGTTTATAATAAGTCATGCATAATTCAATCTTTGTTTTATCCACTTGTGTCACCAGCAATGTGTCCTTTCTTTGAGCTTTAGGAAGAAGTTCTCTACAGAAAGGGTGATTGGACATTGGAATGTGCTGGCCATAGAGTGGAGTCATTGTGCCTGGAGGTGTTGAAGAAGAGACTGGAAGTGGCACTCAGTGCCATGGTCTAGTGGACCAAGGTGTGATGTTAGGTCATAGGTTGGATTCAATGATCTCAAAAGTATTTTCTAGCCTAGTTGATTCTGTGATTCTTTAGTCTGCTGAATTAAAAAAAAAAAAAAAAGAAAATTCGAAACTTGGTGTCTGGAGGCTTGCAAATCTGGCTTGTAGACCAGGAGAATCCAAGAGTTATGAGGAGAGAAGAGACAGGCTTATTTTCATAGGGAGACTCTCTACAGAGGTTTTTAACACCCTTTGTCCCTGACATCACTGTTCATCTAAGACAAACGCATTTAAACTAAAAAATATAAATATTTTTGTTGGTTCATTTTTAATGTGAGCAATTATTGATAACAACACAATAATTTGAAATTTGTGTTTTTTGTCAGTGCTTTACAAATATGGTGCCACTGTGCAGCTGTTGGATATGCATGGCTCTTAGGAAGTTTCTAGCTGAGAGCAGCTCATCATAGGAGATGGTTTCTGTAATTCCAGATACAAGTATCTGCAGTGTGCATTTCACATTCTAGGTCGTAAACCCTCAACACAGTTTCTTCAACTATTTATTTAATCAAATTCTCTTTGTGTTTTACAGATCAATAGAAATATGCGTTTCCATAATACCACCTTTGAACTAATGAAGTGGAAGTACAGATGAAAACAGTCTGGAGGAAGCTTGAAGTACAATATAGTTTCATTCAGTTTCCTAATTCAGAGGTAAGGTTAATGCATGCAAAATTTTATTTCAAGTATTTTAGGGATAAAAACCATATGATAAGCAGCCACCATATCTTATAAAAAATTTTTTATGCTAGTGACAGTCTTTAATACCATACTAAAACAGCTGTTTGATCTAATCTCTGTCCATGTCTCAGGTATTAAAAAAGACAAATCAGCATCAACTACAGAGACATCTATTGCACAGAGGCACATTGGAAAAGAGTTATGCTATCAGGCAAATTTTATTTGGTAGAATCTGCTTAGTCACAAATACTACTAACGGTTTAGTTGATTATAAGTTTAGTCTTTTATTTTGCTGATATGACTGGGCAAAAGCTTTACACAGTGTCAAGTGGCCGGGCATAAGCATAAGTAGTTAGGTTGAAAACTGGACACAATACTGCTTTAAAAATGGAAACAACACACACACCCCCAACCACCTTCACAGGTTACTTTTTCTGCCTCCTAGTCCACTGTCTTTTTAAAGATGAGTAGCATTAAAAGCAGTTGAGGGAGGGAGGTTGTTTTTTTTCTTTCCCTGTATGTAAGTAGCTGATCTGGCAAAAAATAAAATGGCAACACCACTCCACCACAAAATTTCTTTATCTTCACACAGTTTTTTTCTGATTTTACTAGGGATTATGGGCTTCCAAGTCAACAAGCACACAAATGGCAAGAAGAGGGGAGCCTATCAGAGCAGAATAAAAGCAAGTCCGTGTGTTAATTTTCCTGCTCCTACTGCCTCTTGTTTGCACACCTTTTGTACCTCAATTTCAACAGCAAAGGGACAAAGACAAAAGAAAAAAATATAATCACAAATGCCAAAAGAAGGAAATACTATAAATATCAGATGTGAGCAGGGTACATTGGCCACGTGTTGATCAGACATGTTATGTGCTTCCTGAGTGAGAGATCAGCAGTATTGTATTTCATTGCCTGACCTGTTTTCAGGTATGTCTTTGAGCCCATTTATGAGTTTGGACACCTATAAAAAACAGTGAAAATAAGTGGTTTTGTTTTAAATATTTTTTATATAAAAAGGGTGTCTTTTGTTTGCGTCTGAAACTGCTGCCTGATAGTTTATTTGTTAGCTCCTGATTGGTTTACAGAGAGAAACTGGGAGTAATTTCTTTAGTTGTCCCTTTCATTTTAGGGTTCAGTGAAGAACATCGAATGTTGGACAGTTCTCAAGATAGTTTACTTTATCTTTCTTTAATATCGAATCTCTGCAAAACGACCCTTCATTGTACTTTTGCTAATTCTACTTTATTTTGTGAGACAGTGTAAAATTTTTTTACCTCTTGCTTAGTAGGGTAAATAGGTCTCTTTTAATAACATCTGTGAATTTGTGCATTTTTAGTGCAATGCAGCTGCAGAAATTCAGATTAGTATATTACTCATAATCAGCAGGGTTATATGTGCTCAGTTCCCTTCTGCACCTGGTGTCCCATAGTGTTGTCTATTTAATAGAAAGATTTTGGTTGTATAATTATTTTATTTCCTTTGGGATGTTGAAAACTGTACTTGGATGGCTTCCCAGCACCACCCATTAAAATGACAAATACTCCCTTAGTTTTACTTGCCTGCAGCAAGGCACAAGTTAGAAGGATGATAAAGACCTCTAACGTACAACTGCTGAACCAATAACTTTAGTTGACAGTTCAAGAATAACTTCCTACTTTTCAGCTTCTACTGTCCATAGAGTTGTTATCTTTCAGTGTCCTCCAGACGAGTAGTGGTAGGAGCATCTTTTATGTGATGGAGCTCATTCATTCAGTAGCCAGAAAAACATACCAGGTGTTTCAGAAGGAAGGGTGCCAGTGATGAGATGGTATTCCTGCAATGATTTTCTTATTAATCATCAAGACTGCCTAAGATCCTCTCTGTTCTGTTACAAAGCAATTACTTTGTAAGGTTGGGTTGGCTGCCATTGAATTTCCTTGGTGGCAAGCTATTTGCTAGGAGTTAATTCCATAACAAACAGGCTGAGCCACTTGAGGCTCAAACCACAAAATGGGAAATACAGGTCAGTGTGCTCAAAGCATTTTCCAGGAGTGGAGGAAGCAGACATCCATGTCATCTTGTGAATCAGTTGATCAAAACAGGAAGTGCCAGTGGTTCCTCTCTGGAGCTGCTCTGTTCTGCAGTGTCCTCCTAACAGGACCTTCCTTACTCCTGTTGCCCCTGGCTTAGCTCAGCTTGTTCCAGTAGTCTTATCATCTTGATCTTAGACCACACAAAACAAGAGCCTTCCTGTTGCTAGGTCAAGACTGTCAGGCTCAGCAAGGTCAGATTAAGCTGCTGAGAATCACTTCATTTTTATGTTGGCTCTGTTTGGCTCAGGAGCTCCTGTTGAAAGTGTTGTGGGCAACAGATTTCAAAGAAATCCAGACAAGTTCCTGTGTAGTAAAAGGAAGCTAAATTTTGTATTTTATTTCTATACCTGAGGATGTAAATTGTATGGGGTAGGACAGAGAACAATTAAAAATCTTACAGTGAGAAAAGCATACGAGGAATGCATTTGCAGTACAATCTGAAGATGTTTGTATTTATAGGAATGCATTTTGCAACCAGATGATTGTAACATGGATATGTAATTAGAAACATACCAGATTGCCTTTTTTGCTTATTTTCTATTTAGTGTTTAGATTAGGAATGGTAAAATGTGGGTTTCAACCAAACATCAATATGGGGATTAATTTTGCTTTCAAGAATTGTTTTATTTCCTTTTTTTTTTCCCCTTGAGCCAAAACAGCAGATAAATGTTTCTTTCTGATGGTACTATTTTGGAGCAGTCCTAAGTAGTCAGTTTTGGAGTAGGTTCCTCAAAACTAGGTTGAAAAGTCAAGAATGTCCTTCTCCAGAGGTTCCAAGGTTGTGAAAGTACGGTAAGTTTCATGAAATATTAGGTGAAGTGTTTCTAAAGTGTTGCAGTTGATACAGAAGTTGATAAAAATAAATAGAGGGGTTGACTTCAAATGTATTTTAAGATACTAAATATTGAAGTAATAAGCAGCTACTTGTTAGCTTACCAAAATCTAATACCAATTTAGATAAGGGTCTTTTTATAATATCCTTAATGTTTATAAAGACACTGTGATAGAAATGTTCTAATTTCCTCATTTCTAAACCAGATACATGTACCATATATGTACCATCCTTTGAAAAAATTACTTGTGTGCCATAGCCAAGTCTACGTAAAGAAAGGATATTTTTATCATGTCCTTAAAATATGAATGTTTTGAGTTTACAGCACAGAACAGGAATTTCAAGATCTTGAGTAGAAATCTGAATCTGTTTAGAGTAATGGTAGAGGGGTCAGTAGTCACATCTGTTAGGAGAATTTCCACACGGTAGATGTGCAGAGGGGTTCCCAAATGGCTACACTTCACCATGCTTCAAACACATTTTGTTGTTCTAAGATCTGAAATTCCTTTTCTCGTTCAGACATGCTCATTCAAGTTGCTGGTGTTTGAAAAACAATTATTTGTTTCAGTTGGCAGGTAAAGCATATGCAAGTTTTTGTGCAGAAACAGTTCAGTCCTAGGCTTTCAGTGGGATGAAAGTGAAATGATAAGGGGCCTACTGTGCAGAGGAGAATCCTGAAGTCTTTGACATGGCAGTGTATGAGAAGAGGGATATTTATACAGGTGTCTTGAGGTTCTGTGCACTTTTGAGTTGTTTCGGAATTTGCAAGTGTACACTTGCAATCTACTCAGTTTCCCCTCCCCTTAGTAAATGTCATGTTTGGTGATACCACCAGTCTCTGAATCAATGAGACTTTTTAAATGGGGAAGAGGAAAAGAAGTTTGCTTTATTTGTCTTTAGAATTTGCACCCACCAAAGCCACTCTATCACTCCCCTCTCCATGGATTGAGATAAAGACCAGGAGAGGTCACTCATTGATTACCATCATAGGCAAAACAGACTCAATGTGGGGATATTAACTGAATGTCTTACTAACAAAATCAGAGCAGGATAAGAAGTAGAGATCTTAAAAATGCCTTCTTCCTTCTGTTCCCTCCTTCGTGGCCCCTACCTCCCCTGTCCAGCAGTGAAGGGAAATGGGGTTTGTGGTCAGTTTATCACACATTCCTGCTGCTGCTGCTTAGGGAGGAGAGTTCCTTCCCTGCTCCAGTGGGACTGCTGCAGTGTGGGTCCCTCTTCCCTGGGGCACAGTCCTTCAGGCACAGCCTGCTCTGATGGGAGTCCCCTGTGGGGTCACAAGTCCCACCAGGACACTTGCAGCATGCAGGTCCCTGCAAGGAGCCTCTCCAGCACAAGTTTTCTGTGGGTTCACAGACTCCTCTCAGGCATGCACCTGAGTCCATGCCCTCTGGTGTGGGCTCCTCCATGGGCTGCAGGTGGATCTCTGCAACCCCCATTGATCCCATGGGCTGCAAGGGCACAGCTGCCTCACCATGGCCACACCATGGGCTACAGGGGAGTCTCCTCTGGTGCCTGCAGCACCTCCTCCCCCTCCTCCTGCACTGACCTTAGTGTCTGCAGGACTGTTTCTCTCACATAGTCTCACTCCTCTCTTCCCTTACCACAGGAACATCTGTGCAATAACTTTTTTATTCTTGAATATGTTATCTCAGAGGCATTATTATCATTCTGATGGGCTCGGCCCTAGTCAGTGGTGGGTCCATCCTGGAGCCAGCTGGCATTGGCTGGACAAGTTCCTGGCAGCTTCTCACAGAAGCCACCCCTTTTGCCCCCCCCATTACCAAAACCTGGTCACACAGACCCCATAAATTACTGCAGTCTTTCATCTGCTGGTTTGGTTTCAGTACAGTTCTTACCTCAAATGTGTGAAAAATCTCAAAAGAAAAAGGGGAAATGGAAAAATACTAAGGATGTGATAGAGGATTACAAGATACTATATAGTGCTTGATAGAGAAGCTTCAGTAATGGTGGCTTTTTGTACCCTTCCTCTCTGCCAGAAATAATTCTGTATTCTCTTCAACTAGGAACAAAAATTGCTTCCCATTATGGAATCTGTGGTTTTCCTGTAACCTCAATTTTTCCTTCACAGATTTAATTTGAATCAGCTTTAATTCCATCCTATTAGAAGTGATTCATGTAAGCTAAAGAATCCTGAAAGAAAGAAGGTTTTGATAGTGAAGATGTGGAAGGGATAAATCACCCCTAGGTGGATAACACCCTTGACAGAAGTAGCATAAGAAAAGGCAGAATGAGACAGTTTTAAGAATGTAATCTTGAATGACTGGGGAATAATTGAATTGCCAAAGTTTATGCAGAGATGACTTAGGAGGAACATGATTTTACTTTTAAGATTTTTAGCTTAAGGAATTGTTGTAACATCAGAGGAGAGATACCTTCAAGTTTAAGGATGATGGGAGAGTGGGGGAAATGTTTGCAATAAAAAATAGTGTCCAAATCATCCCTGTAATACTGAGTATGGGCAATTTAAGTTGTATACCATGATGGTCAAAGAGAAAAGTAGGAAAACAAGTGAAATTCATAGAAGGAATATATCTATACCTTCTTAGTTTCTCTAGGTCTTAGTCCAGTTGCTTTCTTACAATATGGAGAGAAAAGCAAAGACTGAACAAAAAAATTTACAGATTTTATTAGTTGAATGTGAACTTCCCTTAATCTAAAACTAAACCAAGCTTCTATCCTGTATGTTGATGTCCCGCTGTCCTGAGTTCTACTGTGCAACAGTTGTTGAAAAATGTTTTATAGTGAGTTTAAAATAACCTTTTTGTACTGAGAAAAGAACTGGTGTCATTGGTTGATTACAAATGGGAGATTTTTAATCTTGTTAATTTCATGACCAGAAAGCTCTTGTTTGCTTTTGAATTTTGTGTGAAAAATAAAATAAAACAAAATTAACAGTATTGCTTTAGCAGTTCAGCGCAGGGAAACAGAGGATTATAACTGTTGAAGTAAACATTACCTTGGAACTCTGTTTCTGTCAACCTATTGGAAGATTACTGTGTTTGGGTTTGGAAATGTCTTTGAAGCTATGTTTGATGTAAGTACATTGTTCAAACAAGAGGAGTATTTGTGTGCATGTGCATGCTGTGTTGTTTCTGTAGTTATTTAACCAAGCCCATCTACAGTGCACTTAGAGTTTAACTTAAGTTTGCATTAAAATCTTTTTATCTCAGCGAGACTTGTAGAACACTAACCGGGTAAGGTAGCACTCGTACATTTAGAGTCGTGGAAATTTTTCTCAGAGCAATAATACTTTCTTACGTATGTCACATTGAAATTAAATGTTGCAGATGAAAATAGATGCTGAATGAAGCATATAATTAATTTTACATTATTTGTCCTATGTTAGCACTTTCTTAATATAGCAATCTAGTTTAGTATATCCACTATCTGTGAGGTAACTCTGTAGGTGAGCATGTCATGCTTTACACATAAGCATTTATCACTCTGATACTGAGAATATCTGAGCACTTTGCAGGTTCATTATCATAAGATAATGAATTATTCTAGTTTGGGCTATTCTAAACTTGCCACTGATAATACTGGTTCGCATCTTTTGTCCTTGCTGTGATGGTGGTAACCTCCTCGTGTTCTGTGCCTGGAGTTTGTAATCTCATAAAAATATCCCAAACATAAGTTTCTAGGGTGAAGGTTCACAGATGACCCAAGTTAGTCAACCATTCATTAAAATTCAGAAGAATAAGAAAGGTTGCAGTTTTAAGTTATAAGGGTAATATAACTAAAACAAAGAACAAACTTAATAGGTAAATATAATTTGCAAATTCCATTTATCTAAAATTTTGTTTCTGTAGTAAGAACACTTAAAAAATTACTTCTCTTTGCCACAGCAGGCGTTTAGAGAAGCATAAAGAAGCAGCACCTACAGTTTCATTTATTTGTCACATCCAACTATTAAAATGTCACTTTGGCAGTGATAGAGACCACTCCTTTGAGGATATCTATGTGTTATTTACACTGATTTATGGGAACAGCTAGACAGGGAGTTTCTCCTCTCAGCAGAGTACAGTGCCACATTTGTGGGCATGGCAGGCAGGTGAAGAAAATGATGATTAAGGCTTACCTTGCCAAGCAGCATTTTGTATTAGCAAATCTTCATGATGTTGAACTTGCCAGTCTTGTCTCTGCTGTTTGTATGTGTTGAGCAAATACTGTCAAAGAGAGCTCATCTCTCACCCATTGCAGTGGGGAGTGCTGAATTTGATGATTTAAAAATTATGTTGCTTGCTTATGAAGTAATATCTACAAGTGTGTTTTTTTCTTGTTCATGAAATGAGATATCAATTCACTTGGATAGTTGTTACCTTCTGAGTAGCAGAACAAAAAAATATGTCCATATTGACAGTTTGAAGCGTTGTGAGGGCAAGCTTCTTGTGAAATGCTCTTCTGTCGCTTTGTCACATACCAGGGGGAGAGGGTTTGCAGATGTGTAAGCAGGCAGGTTTCCCTGGGTAAGGCATCACCACTCGCAGTTTGGAGGGGTTTGTTTGTATTTTTGGCTGAGGGTTGTCTTTGTAAGTAATGTTTCATGTCTATTCTCAGTAATTTGAAATGCTGTCTTCCAGGTGTAAAAGGAAGGGGGATTTAAAAGCTCCTTTCTGTTACTCCTTCCTAAATTTATTTATTTTCAGCTCTGTATGGAAAGCATATCCATTAATAACTTTCATGTCCAATGTGAGTGTGAGGAGTGAGGGCTCCGTGCATTATCAGGTTGACTCTTTTGACCTTGGTAATTACTAATCTATGCAATCAGGCCTTTCTGAGCCTTGTCAGCCTCGCTTGTTTAGCGTTTTATTTATTTTATTGGTTTCTACAAGTCCTGAATAGGAAAAGGGGATTTAAAGAGAAACCCCCCCCCAAAAAAAAGAAACCCAGCTCTATGCTTATTCTTAAGTGTTGGAGGTCTTCTAGAGGGGAGCTGGCTTGCAGAGGGGGAAGACAGTATTCTTATGCTAATCCATGCTCTGTATAAGGAGCAAAGCAGCCGTGCAAACAATGGAAGTGGAGCCAGAAAGTCTGCGCTGCAGTCTAGCACGCCTTGAAAAGCATGTCAGGCTGGGCGCCTTGGGCTGCCGGGAGGGGCCGCGGGGGGAGCGCCGCCCGCCCGCTTTATGGAGCTGGCGGCCGGCCAGCACACTTGGAAGTCTTACTATCTAGAAAACAAGAGTTAAGGCTGGAAGAGGCGAGGGCAAGAGGGAGAGAACGAGTTTATAGTCTTGTTTTTTTTCATGTTGAAAACAGCTAACCCCCAAACCCCGTACTGAGTTGTCTCAGCTTTGTTGTTGCTGTTTTCTCCTTTGTAGCAAAACTCGAAATTCAAAAATGGCAGCCACGTTTTTAAACGTAGTTCGTGAGAGAGGTAGGCTGTAGCCCGTACTGGAGATGAGCTTACACCTCCCTCCTGCGAGCGCAGCGCTGGGGCTGGGAGCGCGCCGGAGCCGCGGGCTGGCCTGAGTGAGGATGGCAGGAGCTGCCGCGGCTCTGCCCCTGCTCCTCCTCTGGGACACACCGATGGCACTGGCACAGGGACACAGCGGCGGACTGTCCAGCGAGTCCGTGACCAAAAATACACGCTGTTCTCCTTAGGCATCGTGGAATGAAAAATGTACTCTTTAAGCACCAAACAAAAACCCAGTTTCTGCAGAACTCTTCTTCGTCGGTTCCATAATTTGCATAATCACCTTCGCTTTGGAGACATAAAGAAGTTGTGAATTTCTTCTTCTAGGCTGGGCAGAGGTTATAGGTGTAGCAGAGGCAAGCCAAGATCATGCGAGCTAAGTAAAAGGAACTGACAGTACACTGTCAGTTTTTTGATTGGAGGAATTTTTATTTTACACAGATTAAAGAAAAACTGTCCTTAAATTATGAAAAAAATACTGTAAGGTTGTGAAAGTATTCATTAGTGTTCCTACTGCTGAATGGGATGTTCCACATTAGAAACTCTCTCTATGAAAGCATTTGTAATTTTGAAGACACTGATCTTCATTTTAGGGTCCTTTTTCCACTTCTAAAAATGTTAGCAAACGTATATTCAGGACTGAGACCCAGCTTTTTCCTTTCCTCAGCCCAGGTACATTATTTGTGTCAAATTATTGAAACTCAGAGCCAAAATGTGTGATAAGTCTCACAGGCAGTATGGGTATGACCATATTTTTAATAATGACAGTTTTCTAACAATTTTGATGGGTTTTTTTCCCTCCCCTTCCTTTTTTTTCTTATGTTTACTGAACAAAAGTATGCTTCTTATGAATGAGATCTAAAAGGTTTAAGTTATGGTTCCCCATTTGGAGTTATTAAATTTAGAGATGGAATGTGGAGACTTTTCTCCTTGTTCACATTGACTGGTATGATAGTAAGGAACTAGCAAAAAATATAAATAGATTATAAAAACATATGAGAAGGATAGCTTCTGGGTAGAATAGCAGAAGTTGTTGTCATTTATTGTAGAAAGAACATGGGTGTCCATTTGCTAATTGTCTTAAGGGCAGAAGCTCTAAGCCAGCTGATCACTAAAGTGAAGGAGCTGAGAAAAGAGGGAAATATGTGTCAAGTTGAATAAAAATTGTGTAATGAAATTTTCTCTGAATGTGTTCAATTACGAGAATGTGTCATGTTTGTAGCACATTAGGGTATGTCTGAGTACCTGATTGATTGCAGTGGGACAACAATTTTGCTGAATGTCATTGCAGTTAATTGAAGAAACTTTGTAGCAGTTAGTTAATTGGATTGCCAGAGTAACAGTAAGATGGGCATTCAGGAGTCCAGTGAGTGGCGTCCCAAATTACCTAATTTTGTTGGGCATAGTAGAAAGCGGCTGGGCTTTCATTTGTTCCCAGTTAACAACTTTGTTTATGAAACAGACAGATCATAATTTAGTACTTTGGCTTCTGAATTCTGCCTTGATGTACACATGTTTGATATATGCCAGCAGTGGGAAATCTTTTGTTCAGGAGATATCTGTTTGACTGTCCAGGGTGGATTTTTGTGGCTTTTCTTGCTGGTCAGAAATAAGAAGTCCTTTTCTAAGACTGTGAGCTCCCCTGCTGCAAAAAAACTGTTGTTAGGGTCTTGTGTTTTTGAATGAACAAATGTGTTGCAGTGCATGTGTTCTATGCACATGGCTCTATATGTACTGCAGAGAGAACTAAGATTTAATTTTTCAGTCTTTTGAGAAGTATGTAATACACCAAATGTGCACTAATTTAGCATTTCAGATTTCACTTCAGTTTCTAGAAGAAGAAAAGACTTCTGTATAATTTACACAGTCTCTTGCCTTTTAAATTTATGCAATCAGGAATAGTTTTAAATAATTCTTACCCAGGAGAATTATTTCTGTGAGCTTGAACAGATTAGTGCCTAAATAAATTGGGCCTTATGTGAAGTTGTTTTTGTTAATGGCCGTGTATCCAGCTTCCTTGCAATAGCCAGCAGTCTTGTCCATCAGCTCTATGATTTCTTGACAGACTTTTGGGGTGGATTTACCTTGCTTGTTTAATTTTAACATATTTGACAGCACTCAATCATAGGTAGTTCGAATGTTTCATTGTGACACTTTTCTACGATTTGTGTAAGCATGCCTTGTAACAGAATGATAAAAACGCATTTAAAAAGTAGGTTTGTACAAGTATTTGACAGAATCGCAGTACACAATCTGACACTTTCTTCTTGTTATGGGCTTGGTTAAGTTTGTCTGTTTGACTTTGGATAAACTGAAGCTAACTATAGTTCTCTTGTGTTAAGAATAATGAAATGTAGTCCCAGATCAGTGTATTCCTGTCCTGACACCTGTAGCTACATGAGATAGTGACCTTTGTAAACTCAAGACTAATTAAGATTTTGAACTCTATTTAGTCTGAAAATCTGCCCTACAAGCTAATTTTAATTTATGATCTAAATTAATTTTAATGGCTAATCCATACCTAGTTGCTGAACCAGTAATTTTCTTAAGGTTGAATAGTTGTCCATCTTTTATTGTATTTATTCCTGTTATATTGTCCAAGTGTAGTTATCTACCCATTAATTTTAACTGTCTTAACTGTATTATTTTTCATTTCTTTTTATCTACAAATGTCTTTCCTTGAAATAGTATCCTTCTAGATGGATGTTGAATTTATCAGTCATATTGTCTCTGTGCTATTCATGCCTTACTGTTTTCCCTGGGAAATTTCCCTAGGAAGTACTAGAGCTGTGTTTGTGTCTTTGTCCCAGCCACATCACATGGATGTGTCTGATGTTCTGTAATCAGTTGGTGTCCTTGGACATAGCTATCTCTCATGTGTGAGCTTCTAGTCTGTGTGAAGCAGAAATTCCTCAGAGTTACCAATTATGCATGACTTTCCCAATTTCATGCTGCTGTACTTCATTCCATTTCTGTTACTTCAGTTCTTCACGTGATCCAAAGCTTCCTGCACAAAAACAACACTCAGCTGAACTGATGATTTATGTTTGTCAGCAAATTTTTTTTTTAATTTTTGCTATCTGTGCCTACTTCAGTAATGAAAAGGGTGAGTATTCTTCAGTCAAGCTGAATCAAGAATCAAGGTCCTCAAATGCCATTTGAACTAGGCTACTAATCTCTGTTCTTGAAACTGCTTGTCTGCCCTGTAGTGAATTCTTTACTGTCCTTATAATCCCTCTTTTCTTCATCCAAATGAGTAATTTTCTTTGTGGCACCATATCAGGTTTTTCATAATCTTCCATGAAAGTTGTTGTTGCACACTGACTTAGATTGACAGTTTGGTTTATCTCTGGCATTCTGTTCATCTCTAAGTCCTGTTGAAAACTGTACCTGTGACTGAGGTAATATGCTTACAGTTACCTAGGTTGCTTCTTGCCCCAGTTTCACATCAGAGAACTATTTAGTAAGTTTTAGTTTTGTTGTGTTTAAATACACTAACTTGGTGTTACATGTACTGCTGCAAATGGTTTGAAATATCTTGTCTGTTGAAATGGATTGTATATTCTAAATACTTGTGAAGTCTAAGACTTTTTCATGTGTTCTCCTTATACAATACTGTCTTTTTTGTTATATTCAGCACTATCATTCTGTATTGAAATTTGGAGCAGCACAGCTCACTTGGTTTGGAGATCATGCTGTTAAAAATATTACATAGCCACATCTAAGGAACAGTTACCACTGAACTCCAAGCTTTCAGAGTTGGTTTGGGCCATATGACAGATCTTGCACACTTCGGCTTCATATATTTGGAGTCATACAGAACAAAGGGCTGGACTGCTGTAATAGTGCCATGAATTCTCACTGCTGAGTTCCAGTTCAGAAAAAAATCCACAGTTTTAATAAAAAAGCATTTTCTTCAATGAACTTTTCCTAGGCAGGATAATAAAATACAATGCAGAAAAATCAGGTGTTACCATTGATGAACAAATTACTTTTTAATGGATTATCGTTGAATGCATCTTTGTGGCTAAGGTAGAAAAGAGATTTAGAACTTCAAAATCAACTGATTGGCTTATGGGTTTGAATCTCTTCAGCATCATTCTGTTGGCAGAGTAGCATTCCAAGTGTTAATTGGTGCTTTAAAATATTTGAAGGGGTTATTTAGTTGTGTCGTTCTAAACTGTTTTTAAACAAAACATGAGGCATGTTCTGGAGAAATTCCAGCTGTTGCTCTTTCAGTTTTGTGCCTTAGCCAGGGATGCTGGTCATCCTCTTTAAAAGGAGTTTGGAAGGATATTTTTTGTTTTAAAATGGGGAATTAGAATTTGTTCTCTTTGATTTTTATTACATGGTTTTATACGCAATATATATGTGTGTGTGTGAAAAGGGAAATATTACAGGAAGGAAGACTGAGGTACAAAATACTGGTAGAGAACATTATTTTTTGAATAGGCTTGGACAGCATATCTGGGAAGTATCTTAGAGTGTATCACTGAACAGAAAGCACCATGAAATTGGAGTGAGTTGCATTAAAATGGTTTATTTATTCCTTTTTTTTTTTTTGGGTCCTTTTGGTCATATGCTGTGTGGTACAGTGGCAAATACATGTTCCTGTGTCAGTGTGCCCTCTGGTGAACTGGGGGGCAAGAACACCAAGTTAAACACTCCTACTCTTGCAATGTACAACAGTGCACATATATATTCCTTCTGAAACTGGACAAAACAGAAATTATTTTTAAAAATACTTAAAACGGACTATTACTGAGATGTATTTGGTTTTGCTTGATAGAATACTGTAAATAAAGCCTTAGTTGTTATTTCTGCATAAAGCTGTTGGCAGTTTTCAACTTCCACGTGTTTTACTGAGGATTGGAAGTTCATTGCCATTGAAACATAGAATCAAGCATTAATCCTTATGCACTTACGTTGCTGGCCTGATGCTCTGTAGCTAGAAGGACATTCCTTATTAACTGTTAAAATGAGTGCTGTGTCTTGTGCACCAGGAACTATGGAGTGAATATTTCTGCTGTCACATCGCTTTTCCCTCTGCGTGGCCAGGAAGTTGACTTGGAAATTCCTGGTGCTGCGGATGTTTGTGCGGTGCGCGATTCTGAGTCCATGCCACCACAACCTGTCAATAATCCTGGCCAAGGCCGTGGTGCTGGGGTGCCTGGCTCCCTCTTTGTGGCTGCATTAGGGAGAAGTCAGAGGCGTGTGAAAAGTAGGCCAGGGGTCGGGCAGCGCACCGCGCCCGCCGAAATTGGAAGTGACGGACACCTCCCGGCTCAGCCGCTAATTTGCCTCCATGTTAAATCCCTCCGAAGACTCATTAAAATGAAAAGTTTTTGGGTCTCCCCGACAGGCAGATTGAGTTATTGATGCTGCAAGCGGCCACCAACAGTAATTGCTGCCCATCCCTGAGCGAACGCCCCTTCTGGCATTCATGAGCAGTGCCAGGCTGACAGGGGTCAGGAGGGTCAACTCCACCGAAATGAGGCCAAGGAGAGGCAAAATCAGGGCTCTGTTCATCTTTGTGCAGCTTTGCTTCTGTTGCAAGGAGCTGTTTAGGTGTTCAAGCTTCTTTTTTTTAGTCCTGTGAGGCCCAATTACGCTCCCCTTGTGCATCACCATTGAAAAGTTCTGTAAGCAAGTTCTACAGTTCTGACTGCAACTACTGCAGTCTGAAAAAGTGACTTCTTGTTCAGTTTGTCTTAACTGTATGTTCACCCACTGCACAAGAGTAGAATTATGTTTTATTTCTGGAGCAAATGGCATGTGCATATGGTAACGTAGTTTTTCAGGAGGAATTAATTTGCACACAGCTTGGGAATCCAGGATGTCACGATCATGAATTGCAGTTAGTGCTGTCTTTTTTTTGTTTTAAAAATGCAGTGCTCTTCTAGGAGAAAAAAGTAACAAGATAAATATGTTAGGTAACGAAACGAAGTGTTAAATGTAATACAAATTTGTTTTTTATCCAGCAGAAAGGCTGGAGTTTTTTTTCAATGAAGCTTCTCTACCAGCAGTTTTCAACAGGTGGCCTAACACGGTGTTACTGTTTTCCCCCCTCCCCCCCAGTATTATGGGAAGTCACCTCTTGAGTTTAATTTTTATGAAAAATAATTAAGAAACATTTTCATTTCTGCAAAGAAAAGTTTTCAAACATATTTACGTGTTAAGTCTGTTGAATACTACCTCTAGCAGCCATATGCAAGTCAAAAATTATACATCTGTGACCAGTGAGTTGACATATCTAGTATTTTTTATAGGAATGTAGAAACACCCCTGTGGGTTGTTACCAGAAGTTTGTATTTCAGGATAACCGTGCTATTCAGCTAGATAGTAAACATAGATGATGTTTTCAGTTACTAATGTTAATAAGCACATGGGGGTTTCTTGTTGGGTTTGTTGGTTATTGTGAGGTTTTCCGCTGTCCCGGGAGACCTCACAGTGTACAGAAAAGTCCAGGTCTCCAACCCGTGTTGCTGAAGGAGTAGTCTGGAGTCGTTTGTTCATGTTCTCAAGGCAGTTTATCAGTTCCTTATCAAAAGTAGATTTCTCTGCCCTGCCAGGGTTGACACAGAAAGACTCCAGAGACACACTGTGCCCACCCTGAGTCAGCTCTAATCTTTTATACTAATAACTACGTATTTAATGTTTATAATTAATTACCAATCCATGCCCCTCACACCACACTGTCCAGATCTGTGTCAAACCAATCCAAAAGTGCCAACATCACCAAGAAGATGGAGGTTATGAAGAAGAAAAGATAACACGCCACGTGTAAGAATTCTCCATCTTGTGCCTCAGACCCCCCTGTACAGGGCTTCAAAACCCCCTGGGGACATACACTTAAATTCTTTCTTTTTACTTCTAACTACTACTATTTTTATCTCTTAGCTTTTGTGACTTGAAATTCTTCATACAAAGTTGACAACCTGTTCCATGGATTAGAATCAGAGCCACAGGCATTTTCAGTATCAATCCAGGGTCTCTTGACACTTCTGGCAAGGCTGAAAAGCCTCCTGACCAGGTTTTGGGTCAGCCAAAGGCATCATAGGAACCCCCTCGGTTTCAACAGTTATGCTCAGCATGATGACCATCTTGAGGGTTTTATCTTCTTTCACAAATACATAAAGTTTTTAAGCATTTTGTTTTATTGTATTTTCCAGGAAACAAAGGTGGAAAAGCTACAGAAGCATCCTTGCAGTCAAGCACTGAATCCTGCATTAGGCTTCACTGAACAGACTGAGCTTAGCATTTGTCAAGCAGAAGGGCCAGTCACCCTGCACAGGAAGGATTCAAAGTGAACAATGACTCGATTGAGAGTTCATGAGCAATTGCTTGGAGCCTATCTGCTTATCATTCTCCATGTTCAAGGTAAATATAAACTAGTTGAAATAAGCTTATCTTTCTGATTTGTAACAGAGCTGTGTGTTTTCCAGTGATTGAAGTAGGATTTTTTTTCTTTTAGAGTTTCTTTTGCAGGCTGGTGACTTTAGTGGCCTGATGTGCCATATGGATGCTTCCCTAAAAAGAGGGACATTCTAGTGGTCATTCCTTGTAGTATGGATTAGGTCTATTTTAGCAAATAGTTAAATAAGAACAGTGCCAAAAATGCGTAGTACACTACGGAGCAAGTAGGATGAGCAGCAGAAGTGAAGGTTTGACTTTCTGAATTTCACTTCCCTCTGTGTGTGAATATTTGCTCTTTTAACTTGACCCACTTGGAGTGTGCAGTTCCCCATGCCTTTTGATTCTCCCAGCAGCCTAGAGGTAGTATGGCATAACTAATCTAAATTAACCTGTTGTGCCTACTTGATCGGCCAAGGTGAGGCTATAGGCTATTCACAGATAGATACTCTCGTTTTCAGTTAGTGAAGATACTCATTTGTATGTCAAGTATCAAAAGCTTCTGGAAATCCAGTTATCGTTAGAACTTTTAACTCCTCTGCAAATTTGGGTTGAACTGAAAAAAAACCACGTGCAGCAATGCCCTGCATGTCCAGCAGACATATACATGCCTCGTTGGTCTCTGTGTAAGAGTATTTTTTCTCCCAGCTGTGCACTCCTCATGTGTTTAGGTACACAGGACTTTCCAGGTATTTTCAGAAATTGGAGAAAACTAATTTGGTACTGCTATTTAAATAGTTGAATACACAAGGGTTTATATTCTCATTCCATGCTTACATCAATTAATTGACTTTGAGATACTGTGTGGTGATATTTACTTTCAAGAATAGCAATTCAATGAACCCATTAAAATGCAGGGGGGGGGGAAGAAGCCTGATAAGTACCCAAATGATCTTTTGCTGATGTTTTTGTTCTGTTTCTGGTGTGAATCTGCAATATTAGATTAAAGGATGTAGCAGAGCTGTCTCTTCAAAACATGTGCTTCATACATCTTCATACATCCTTTGGACAGAAATAGTTTGGGGTATAGTTGAAGTCTGTAGTCATTTACAAATATTTAGAAATAGCTGTAAGGTGCTTAGATTGGTAATGGGAATAAACTAAACGAAATTTTGTTGAGAAATTAGGAAAGAAGTTTTGATTGAATGTGGTTAAGTATTAGAACAGGCTGCCTGGGGAGGTTGTGCAATATTCATCCTTAGAGATAGTCAGAACTTTACTGCAATGACTGAACAAACTGGTCTAATGTAGAGGTTGGTGGTGCCAGATGACTTCCAGAGATCTCTTCTGCTCTAAAATACTCAGACATAGTGTTTTGCAGTGCAGCTTGTTCTATTGTATTCAGGCACTTTTGCTGCTTCTGGCAGAAGAGACGAGCTCCTTCCCTTGTTCCCTTGAAGACACTGCGAGTAATATGCTTTGTTCTTTTTGCTGAAGTCATGGCTACCCCTTTGCATTAGTCAATATTTAGCATTTCAGTAATAGGCAGTAGCAACTGAAGGATTTTTTTTCCTCTCTAGAGTCAAATAGAAATAATAATACAAATATGCAAGTCTTCTAGTAGCTTAAAATTAAGTTACATTAACTTCTTCCACTATCATGGTGGTTAATAACAGTTCAGTAAATAACTTCTAGTGAGTAATACAGATAAGTTTAAAAACTGTTCAAAAGAAGAAATTGCCTTATCTTAGAAATTCTCCTGGCTTTTGAATCAATACTGAGGGAGTTCTGAAAGCCGTGAAAAAGTTGAGCTTACTGAAATGTTTTTAATTCTCTGCAAGTTGCCTAAGGGCTTTTCTTTAAATGTGTGAAATATGCTTGGTTTCCAGGAGTGGTGAGGAAAAAAAGTCAAGTGTCTCAGGTTTTCCCTAGATTTGTGGGGGAGGAAAGAAATAAGATTATAGTCATAAAGCATTTGAAGTTTTTATAGGAAAGATACAATCTAAAGTGAAAATTTTAAACAGTTGAAAAAAGTAGTTTCAACAAGGAAAATATATGCAGAATATTAGAAAAATGCATCATAAAGCAATCAACAGAGGTGAAAAAGATTCATTTGAAAGAATTGAAGAGAATTGGTGTTATTTACAAAAAGAGGGAGAGGCAGTGAAAGCACAAACCAGTTCAGTGTCTGTGATCCAGCTTAATGGTTTGCTCTCTTGGATGGTTTTTGGAGGCTTCTTCATACTGTTAGGAATTTCAGAGCTTACCAAAACCTGAAAGAATGATAAAGGCAAGTGTGTATGTATAGCTGCATGTATATGTACATACCAGATTCCTTTACAGGTAATGTGAAAAAGCAAGTGGCTGCATGTGTTGATTACTGTGAAAATATTCTTCCAGTAACAACAGAAACCAGAGGCAATTCCATGACATTACTGGTGAATAGCTGCAGTTTCTCAGTTGGTACTATGCAGCAGGGGGACCCAGTGGTTATCCTTTGGGTTGTATCTTTATAGCTTTGGGACTTATTCACTTACTTTGAGAAATAGTCAGAAGTAAGTCTGAGTTGCAGATGGCCAGATTTAATAGCAACCTCTTTGACGCAGCCCCTGAGAATCCCGGCTAGCTCTGACCACTACTCTGTGAGTCCGAAGGGCCACGCCAAGAGTGGGGAGCCACCTTGACAGGTGAGGCTGTCAGGGCAAAACCTTAGAGCTCAGGCTCTACAGGAATGCCGTGGGTCAAGGGAGAGACGAAGGGGAGAGAGGAGGCTCTTCTGCTCTCGGATTCCAAAGGCAGAGTTTACTGTCAAATGAAGGGAGGAGAACAAAAGAGCCCCGAGCACTGCTGTGCACGAGATTAAATACTGCTACAAATCAAGGGGAGAGTACAAGCAAACACCCAATGAGGAATTTCGAGGGGAGGAGTAAGGGAGGAGCAAAGGGGTTACATAATCGCTTGGGAGCCAACAGGGATAAGGGGAGGAGAAAAAGGGGTCACATGGGCCAGTGGGGCATCAAGGTTTAGGGGATTTCCAAAGGGGCGGACACTTCAGGGATTGGCCCATGTGGGGATTGACAAGGAGGGGGCTGGAACTAGGGGGCAGGGTTGAGGTGATGGACGGGGAAGATAGTGGAATAAGGGGAGGGGACAATTGAGGAAGAAACCATTTGGATAAACAAACGGGGAACATAGGAACAAACTACAATAATATAATTAACAATGAAATCAGGAAAAAACATGTGCCGCGACACCTCTTCAGTTAAAACATTTGTATTTCCTTTCTTGCTATGGAAGACCTTTGCAGTAGCTTTAAATCTATGACTTATTCTGCATCTTCATTCTCCTCCTTTTTCTGATCTAAGACAAGAGGTTTTGGGCTTCACTTGTGACTGCACTAAACAGGCTTTGTCTTCCCAGTAGTGCAGGGTTGGCATGCAGAGAACCAGTTTTGCCTTTGAGTGGAGTTCTTTGTTGTTATTCTGCATTGATGAGCACGTCTGATCGATATATGTAGCAGTAATAACATGCTTAACATCTACTTAAACATGTTCTCATAAATTTGGTACTTCATTGCTGGCAGTTAACTTCCCATGTGGTTCATCACACCTTTATGTATTCTTCAGAGACACCACAGAAACCAGTATTTTAATCCTTGTAAATTAGTTGACTAAAAATGTATTAATACCACTTGATATGTATGAAGATATATTAAAAGTCAAATTTTAAAATAATTAGTGTTAATATTAAATATTTAAATGGGCTTAAAGTTACCACTGTTTGTTAGTGAACTAAAAAATGTCGATTTTTATTTCACTGCTCTAATTACTTTTATTCAAATACTTGATATAAATAAAGTATATATTAAGATACATTTTAAAACTTTTATGCACTTTCTTAGTTTCTGATGAAGTAGTTAACTTTGAATGTATAAACTAATCTGAAATAGAATTCTAAAAGTGATAGAAGGAATTTACTGTTGTCAGTAGCTGATTCATTACTTGAAAACATTAGTTCTGTTTGTTGGTGATTTCCCCAATTAATGGCTGCATCTGTCTTTAAAACATGGGCAGCAACCGTGTTCTTATGAATTTGTCTGATTAAAGTTCTTCCAAGGGATTATTAAAAGTTGATCTATTTCTTTATTAGAATTTCACATTTGGTTTTAGTAACTTTATTCTTTAAAAGCTCTTTTAATTTAAATTAGAATGCAATCTACTTTTTAAAGAAAAATACACAAAATTTTGAAGTCTGTGGCTTTTATATTGAGTGCATAGGAACAGAGCAGTCTTCAGAAGTGACTTTTGGGGAAGTGGGAGCAGAGGCTGAGGACTGCGGGTTGGGAAACAGAGGAGGCAGGGGCTGCCTGTCTGTGCTGAGCACTGGTGTAGCTCCTGGGAGAGCTGGAAGGACAGGAAAGAAGTTTAAACCAGTAGTCTGGGAACATGCTGTGATTTTTAGGAACCAGTTCTGCTAGATAGAGCTACTTTTAACATGCCTTGTTTTTGGAGATCACAGCCTTGATATATAAAAAAGCACTATAGGGAGAATTATGGTTAGAATGCCAGACAGGGAGTTTGTAGAAGCATTTAAGATACTTTGTTTGCACTCACAGAATTTTTCTGATTTTTAAACAAACTATTTTTTCCTTCACGAGCAAGTTGCCAGTATTGTTATTCAAGCTGTGTCAGTTGTATTGAGGTTTAATTCATGTAACAGAACATGTTAAATCATTATGAAAGTTTGTGATAGGCAGAAAGGTGAAATATGCTTACTGGAGTGGGGGATTTTTGCAGTGTCTCCATCCTAAAGCAATAAAAAGTCATTTAGAACTACCACATAAAAATATTGAGGTATGCCTTCTTCATAAGGAAGACATATCTAACATAAGGAGCACTGCTACAACTTTCATCAGCATCAGGAGGGAGGCAGGTGAAGGGGCTCTTCTGAAAAAGGTTCTTCTTATTAAATATTGAATTTCTTGGAGTTTACAAGCATGGATCAGAGTAGCTACAAAGAAATGCCTCTAGCACTGTATTTCTGCTAGGACAAATCCCTTTAAAGGATAATGTAGTCTGGGATAGGTATGTTTTTATGGGCAACACCTGTATTATGAATTCAGAAAGCTGTCAAACAAGTTGACTGCTATAGTCCATATTGGACCTTTATTTGTGGAGAAAGAGAGGATACAACTAAGTAAAAACCTGTGGGCATAATTTGGCTTTTGTATTTGGCTTCTTTCACTTACTACTGTCTCTGCATTTCATAGAGCTGGTTTTTTATGGGTCACACAAATCTTTTCTTAGATCAGAAGACTTAATGAAATTATATCTGTATCCTGGCATTAGGTTGCAAGCAGGTTAACTCAGGTTTTCGTGATTAGTAACACTGCAGTGTCAAGCACAGTACATTTTTAAGATTTATCCATGTTAATATTCATATTTGAAGCACGCTTTCAAGTAGACTTAGATTTCTAATCTAGTGAGATTTTTAATATCCTGTGCTTCTTTGAAATACATTTTATGGTCTTAAGTTATTTTCTGTGATTGGGAGAAGTAGTGCTTTGAATGATTTATATTTTTGATCAAAGGCTGGATGTGATGTATTGTCAGGCGTTGTTCTATTTTATCAATTTGTTTTATTATTAACTTCTGAAGTTTTTATTTATTTTATTAAAATAAAGTTCTTTTTAAGTGAAACCAGTTAATTGTTGTCCTGTTTGTGACAGTTGTTCACACCTCTAGAAATCTACAATGCATGCAGATGCATTGATGGGACAGAACAAAAGATAGAATTGGAAGTCCCATCACCTTTTTTCTCACCAGTGTTTTGCACTGCAGTGAAGTCTGGATAATGTTCCACCATTACTTTGGTTGAATGTTGTAACTCTCTAATGCAGTAAAATACACATTACAGAGCCGTTTCTATGTGTGGAACTACAATAATGTCATTCTCAAGGCTGGCTAAACAGGCTAGAAGTGATCCAGAATCTCGGCCAAGCCCTCCAGTATGTGATAGCTCATTTGTTGCTCATGTATAGTATTTTGCCCCACCAGCTCTTTGCAGTTTGCAGGTAGACGTTAGAAAATAGTGGAAAGGAAGCTTGCAGTGCCTGAAGTCTCTGGGTGCTGCGTTTCAGTGCACAATTCACTGCACTTACACCTTTGAAGGTTTTGTGACACTTGGGTGTTTCTTAGCTGTACTGCAGAGTGGCAACTGCAAGTGTCATGGAAAAGAAGAGATTAATTGCATCATCAAGTAGTGTAGTGTCACAACATCCCTGAAAAAATGATCCTTCCGTTCCATGTCCTGCTCCCAGGGGAAGATGCAGCAGTGTGAATGTCTGAGAGCTGGAGCTCTGAGGGTAGGGACATAAACCTTGGAGCAAAATGTTCTTTAGGCCTATGCTTAGTTCCCTCTTGTTTATTTACTCAGTATCTGTTAACCAGGAAGAACAGCAATGAAGCATCCTGTGAATTCAGGGCATTCATTTGCAGCTTTTAAGATGGACACTAATGCTTCCTGAAGTGCTGAGGATGAATTACGGTACTGCAGTAAAGGATACAGTTAGGTATCCTTGGTGGCAGCAATTAAAAACTGTTTCCTGAAGTAATCACAAGCATCCTCAAAACTTTGCTATTTTCTTCCCTGAGTACTCAAACTCCTGTCTAAGATGAGTTCTGCTTAGAGTCTTAGAAAGTAAAAATGCAAGGGTGAAGTGATTTTTTTTTTTCTTCCCCTGTTCTTTATGCAGGTCAGGTATTACCTGTAAGATGAAAGCAGGCTACTATGGAGTTTGACATTGCCAAAATAATGAAATTGTAGTCTGTTCTTGCTTTGAATAAAAATCTTTGTCTATAGAATCTGAACAAAAGACAAGGATGCTGTTTCTTTGAGAATAGAGTTATCTGGTTTGGATTTTATGTGGTATGTGCTTTTCATAAATCTTGTAATGCAATCCCTCTTAATAAATGAAGAGGGAAAATGTATTTCACATTGCTTTTAGTATAAGAGGTTGGTATACCTGTAGTCATGCTTCAGTGTTGGTTTACAGAGAATTATACTGCTTTAAAAGATGTCAGATATGCACAACAATGTTGTTCTTTCTGTTCTGAGCTAGGAGAAGCCATTCTTCGAAGGGTTCCTTTTATTTCTTCTCTAATAAACTGAAAAAAACATTGCATTCAGTGATCAGGGTAGGAAGATGGGTGAGTGACTGTGGGACACTGATCATAAAGTACCATAAAGACTTCTGACATGTGCCATGTCCCTGAAGATAAGAGGGGATTTATAACATCAATTGGGAAAGATACTGTAGCCATTCAACAAAATAAGAAAGACAATATTTGGACATATTTTGTGGCTTTTCCTTTAAATATTACATAGAATTACCTGTTCTCTGAGCAGGTAAGGATCTCTTGAATGTGAATACAAAATGTTGTGTAATGTCTTTAGCACGGTATTAGAATTACCTTTCAGTTTATGCTGAGAAGAAATATATAGAAAGGGGGGGAGGGATTTAGCATCTGTTTCAATTGTGCAGGATTCCTCTTAGTTAAATCAGAAATACTTATAACCTACTGTTATTCTAGCACTGGATCTTGTTTCTTGTGAACAGTCTGTGCAGATCAGGACTATTTAACTTGGGCATTGCTGAAATTCAGTATTAAATAAAGCACTGCTCTGTGATTTCAGTGTTTAGGTAAATGGTGAATTTCTCAGGATATTCTCTTAGTTGTATCCAGAAGAAGCACAGTTGCATTACTTGGCTGCATTGGACATTGCACTAGGTGTGCTATATTTACCAGATGAGGAAATTTGCAAGTCTGCTATTTTCAGTGCAGTAGGATCAAATTTCACAAATATTTAATTGACACTTGTCTGAATGACATATTGAATGTTACAGTAGAGTGATGCAGAGGGCCATATCTGCACAAGGTTCTAATCAAGTTATTCTGTACATGGTTTAAGCATGGTACAACAGGGCACTAATATTCTCATCACTCTACAGCTCATGTTTGATAGGAAGCCCAAGAATCTGTTCCAAGAGACTGTGAGCTTCCTGGTCAGGTTTCTTTTCCTTAGAAAAACTGGAATTTTTTTTGTGACCTCCATTTTTTTATGAATAACTGAATTTGTAAAAGTTTTTGCTGGTCCTGACTGGCTGCTGGCTTATCTTGCCAACACTGAGTCTCACACAGAGCCTTGCTGTAATCTGTAATCAGTGCGGGTTTGTTCACAGCTCTTCAATCTGTATTTTTCTCAGATCTTGAGGATTTAGAGCCAAGGTGGGGGACAGAAAGAGATTCCCTTTCAGTAAAATTGTGCATGATAAAGCTGAAGAAGATGGAGAAAGATGTTCTAATCTCATGTAGTAAACACATAGCATATTCCAAATGAGTCAGATAATGTATATCATTTTTGTTCTGGATGTTCTTCACTAAGAAGAAAACAGATGGATGTTTCCTTCTGAATGCCTACATTCACAAAAGCACTTTAATAATCTGAACAAGAACAAATTACGTTTAACTCTGCTACTGTTGAGAAACTGAGGGCTACTTGGAACATGATGTAGCCCTGTTTCTATTCTGTGAAAGCTCATTTGGATGGATGTTAGTGTCGTTTACTAAAATTTAATTTGCAAACAAGATTTACTTTAGCTGTGTTTTGAAGTACTAATGCATACAGAGATCAAAAAAACCAAGAGATTTTGGAGTTATTACTGCTCTTCCATGAGACTGTGAATCTATAAAAAATTACTGCAGAAAATTAGAGAATTGCATATTAAGTATGTTCAGTCATGGATAAAATTATTCTTGTTGTGGTTATCAAGCCATTAGCATTTTGGTTTTCTAAACACATGAATGAGAAAAGCTTTCTTCAGAAAATTCTAACCGGTTACACCACTGCTTTCCTGCCCTACCTCAAATAAGAGAAAATATCTTTCTGTTTATATTGATTATGGTTGAAAGATTTGCTGTTAAGGTACAAAATGTGTCAGCTAGTTATTTCTAGAATAAAATTATTTGCTCAGATTTCTACCATAATCTTGGGAGAGGAGATTGCCTTATTTACTTTAATTATAAATATAATTACTGTTGTCAGATTTTGCCTGTAAAACTCTTGAACACTTGTCAAAAAGATGCAAACCTTTTGTTGTTGTTTTTTGTGTCCAGGTCAAAAGCTAGACAGCGTGCTTCATGGTACAGGAATGAAGACAAATTCTGACCAAAAGAAACAAGCAAATGGCGTAACACTTGCTCCAGAGGACACCTTACCTTTTCTTAAATGCTACTGCTCAGGACATTGTCCAGATGATGCTATTAACAACACATGCATGTAAGTGTTGCATTTGGGATAGAGAGGCTCTTTGAAGAATATCATTTTGGGTTTTGAGAGAGCAAACTGCCTCTGGAGGCTGACCAGGGTTCTCTCAGGTGATCTGACCATAATTGATTATGTTCTGTGAGTGCTAAAAGTCATGGTCGTCTCTCTTTTCACTACACCTTAGAACAATTTGCAACTGGTCATTTTAAGCCCAGCAACTGCTTTGAAGGACAGAGGTTTTAAGTAACCCTGTGGTATTTTGTAGCTGAGTGAATATTAAGTGACCCAAACATAAGCCTTCTGACGTGACCACCTGTTTGCTTATTTCTTCACCTAGTAGTCAAAAAGGTAATGTAAGCAACATAGCCATTTACTGAGAATTCTTCTTGTTACATGTTCAGTGTAACAGACTATGAAGGAGAGGCAGGGAAAAATAAAGAAAAGCCTGTGGACATGTAGAGAGAGACAGGAGGGAAGTTTTATCTTTGATAGGTGTAAGAATCCTAACAGACTCATGCACAGGTTATGTGCTTGCTTAAGGTGTTTTTTTTCCATGTCCAGAAACCTCATTGTATTTCTATTTTTTTCTCTCCATTTGCAATTCCATGTTCAAGGCCCTTCTGTTTCCTTCCTTAAGAATTAGTATATGCAGTTGAAAACATATTACTTGCTCCTGTACTTCGAGTCTTCACTTGAACATAGGTTCAGTCTCTCTAAGGTGTCACATGGCAGTTTTTGTGGGACCCAAAGAGTTAGAATAAACACTGCTGTCTTTGTAAATTTAAACACAGGCAGTAACTTACAAACAGTTTTGAACTGAGAAAATGTTCCAGTATTTTTTCTTTCAAGTCTCTTGGTATTTGAATGTTGGTTTTTATTGCCCTCTAGTGTGTGCAGTCTGTATAGCCCTTACTAATTTGACCTAGCAACTCATAGGTCATTATGCTGATAATAAAGCTATTAGTTAAAAACACAGTGTCTACGTGCAGGGTACCTTATGGCATTATGCTTTCCATGTCTGCATTTCTTTGAATTAATGTGAATATCTTTTTGGCAAAGAAAATTATTTCTAAATTGGTTTTCCTAAATTGTATCTGTCTTGAGGGAATGAGTGAATATTTGTGAGAAGGCATCCCTGTAGTGTTCCATTTGAGAATACTGTGGGGGTCTTTTATTCTCAAACTGGATGGTAACCACTGTGTTAAAGAATTTTTCTAGAAGTTTTCATTCTGGAATTCTTAATGGGTTCATGGTCAACTAATGCTGAATATTGAATGACAGACATGCTTGTAAAGCACACGTTTCTTGCAGAACTAATGGGCATTGCTTTGCGATCATTGAGGAGGATGAACATGGAGAACCCACACTTGCTTCTGGCTGCATGAAGTATGAAGGTTCAGACTTCCAGTGCAAGGTGAAAAAATGAGATTTATACCAGTGCCTTACTTTTTTCATTTTTATGTTCCTCCCCTTTTTTATATAGCATTCTGAAGATGTTTCTAAAGCAAATATTGCTTCTATGATGAGTATAAAACTTCTAAAGGGATTTGGTTTCTTTTCTTAAGAGTAGTAACATACTTAAGAGAGTAACATAAGGTTAACTGGTTTTGACTAAGATCAAGACTTTTCCCCTGTATGAAATAGCAGCTTAAGTAGAAACCATCCATTTCGGTGTGACAAGTAAAAAATGTTCCATGAAGTACAAAAAAATGCAAGATCAAATGTAGGCACTCAGAGATTAGATGATGTCTGTCTGCCACTACAGAGTGATCTCATACATTAAATGGTGTGGTTGAAGTGCCTTTTAAATAAAAGAGCTTACACTTTTGTGTGTGCTTTGTTGTAGCTGTAGCATCTCCTGTCCCCGTGTTAGCTTCATTATCTAAATGTTCATTGAATTCTCCTTCCACAGGATTCTCCTAAAGCACAGTTACGTCGAACCATTGAGTGCTGTCGTACTGATTTCTGCAATCAGGATTTGCAACCCACATTACCACCTCTTGATAGTACAGGTAAACACCTCCTGTATGTGCACCCTGCTGTGAAGTGCTGTGTAGCTTCTGTTCTTCCTGATCAACAGGAGAAATAAGGAAAAAATGTCATTACAGTATTGCACAGATCTGGTTTTTTCCTTACTAAGTAATTTTTATATGAAGATCTTACTACAATTCATTTTCTGTGTTCAGTTTTCCTTTTTTCCACTTTCAAGTTAATCTTTTGCTCGATCAGTCACTCTTGGCATTTTTGTTCTTGTTCTTAGTTTGTTCATATCTTCACTGCATGTGGTCATCTTCAGATCTGTTTTTATTCTGTTTCCACAGTCTGATCTCTTTTTAAAATGTTTTTCTTTATCTCTGCTGCGCTTTTATCATTATGAATGCCATCATTAAAAAAACTATTCAGACCATGTTAGCACCTCTTTGTTGCAAATTCATTCTCTTCTTTCTGTTGTTCCCCGGGAAAATAGTTTTCATGTGCTTACTCATTCATCCCTAGGCAAGTTGTACTGGTCTAACCGTTGCTTTGCATCTTCTCAGAATCTTACTGCTTGAAATCCTTAATTTCTATTTCTAACAAACTAGCAAGAGTAAACCAAAACCAACAACTCCCAAAATCTCAAGCTAAATCTTTCTCTTTTTTTCCTTTCTTTTTTTTGTTGACATCCAAATGAATTTATCTTTGCTTTTGTGATATAAATACTTACGTTGATACACAGTGTATGAAACCATACATAAATAAACTCTTTACAATATATGTTTAATTAACAGACTTTGGAAACTCTCATTTTTTTCTTTCTATTTTTTATTTCCTTTTTTTTTTTTGACAAATAGATGGACTTTTTGATGGCAGCATCCGTTGGATGGCAGTGTTGATTTCTATGGCAGTCTGCATAATTGTCATGGTCATCTTACTTAGCTGCTTTTGTTACAAGTAAGAAAGCACTTTCTTTATTGGCAACATTTTTAATTTTGGAAATCAGTGTAAACAGAACAGTTCTTTTGCAAATGTTCTCAGTTAATCATATGTAGATTGGAAGTAGTTGTAACCTAATTTCACATTTCTGTGGGTGGCAGTTTTCATCACTAGGTAGTGTCCACGGCAGACAATTTAAGTGAATTCGATCCTTTCCTCTGTCTGCAAAGTATTTACAGTTTTGTAAGCTGCATGTAGCTTTGATGCTATAGCAGCTGGTAAACAGGAATATCTTCATGGGTTTTATGCTTTTGAGTCTTCAGTCACTTTCAGTAGTTAAATTTCATCTGCTTCTGAGATTTTCTGCTGTGTTTCAAAACTAAGTAGTTGTCCAGCTGAGGTATGGCAGTTCATACAGGTGCTTCTATCAGCCCCAGCCCTGTGCTGGAGGTGGTCACTGTTCTAGCAGTTTCCAAGGCTTGTGTCAGCCTCAGCTGCTGTGGTTCAAGGTTCTGTCTGTTCCTTTAACCCAAAATCAGCCATGTTGTGCTGGTAACACCAGCTGAGAGCTGAGTATTAAAAATGCTGGATTTCCACCTGACTGATAATCAGCTGACACACCTGTACATGCATTACAACAGCTTCTTAAAAAAGCTGTGTATGTTACATTTTAGGAAAAAGAAAAATAGAGTAAAATCTGCTGCTCTGTTTTTTCTTTTGAGAAAATATGTATATTTAAATAGCTCCTTTCCTAGATCAATTTGTTATATATTTTAAATGTTTTGGAGTTCAGCTTAACTTCTGTTATTTTTGCAGGCATTATTGTAAGTCAATGGCAAAGAGGCACTGTTATAATCGTGACCTGGAACAAGATGAAGCATTTATTCCAGCTGGGGAGTCATTAAAAGACCTTATTGACCAGTCACAGAGTTCTGGGAGTGGATCAGGACTACCACTGTTGGTAAGTCATAAACTTGAAATTTCTCTTCACGGAATTTCTCTCTCTGAATGTCGCATACAAAGTTTGGTTTGGATCTAATGCCTAGAACAAAGCAGTTTCTTCATACAATGTGCCTCTTATTTTATATGCCATTATGATGTAAGGTGAAGTACAAACTGAACATGTTTAAAGCCCATCTTCACATAATTAAAATGAAGTGTGAAACTAAGAATCTGTTGGTGTCAGCAGAATTCAAAGAAAACTTAGAGCCTTCAGCCATTAAGATTAAAAATACGAGAAATGGCTAATGTAAGTATCAAATTGAGTGAACTCAGAGGTTTTATTTTCTTAGTATCCGCTGACCATTAAAATAGAAAAGCCAGAGGGGGACTTCTTACAAAGGCATGTAGAGATAGGACAAGGGGAAGTTGCTTTAAACTGAGAGTAGGTTTAGATGGGATATTAGGAAGAAGTTCTTCACTGAGGATGTTGAGGCACTGGAATAGGTTGCCCACAGCTTGCTCCATCCATGGCAATGTTCAAGTCTAGTCTGGATGGGGCTTTGAGCAGCCTGTTCTGCTGGGAGGTGTCCCCATCCATGACAGACAGATTGGAAGTAGATAATCTTTAGGGTCCTTTCCAACTCAAACCATTTTGTGGTAATAATTCATAATTTTGTTTATTCGCCATCCTGTATAATACTTGCATAAAAATTAGCCAGTGAAACAGATGATTATTTATAAATCAGAAATGAAATGCAAGAGAACATATCCTTCAGTTAGAAGTTGAGTTGACTTAAATCTTTTTGGGGTTTTGTTTTATACCTTGGAGGCAGCAATAATAAATCCAAAATGGGAATATAAAAAATTTCATGGAACAAATTTTACAATGGGATCAAACTTTAAAGTAATCCAGGCTTGACAAGCAGCCTTGCCAGGTACTTTTGGTTAATTGCTGTGTTTCCCTCCTCCATCTTATACTCTCTTCTTCCTTTTTAATTTTCTTTTGTATTCCTTAGGTTCAGCGCACTATTGCCAAACAAATTCAGATGGTGAGGCAGGTTGGAAAAGGGCGATACGGTGAAGTGTGGATGGGCAAATGGAGGGGTGAAAAAGTGGCAGTCAAAGTGTTTTTCACCACAGAAGAAGCCAGCTGGTTCAGAGAAACAGAGATTTACCAAACTGTTCTCATGCGACATGAAAACATCCTCGGTGAGGCAGCAGAACATTGCTCGGCTGTTGGAGGGTGGGGTGAGGGTGGAGGAGGAGCTCTTACTGGGAGGCTTGAGGGGTCTAAGGCAGCTTCTGTGGAATAACCAGATGGGTTGCTCTTAATGTGTGCTAATAAAATGCTATTGAAAGGGTAGAATCTTGCTGCTTTTGGTTGGAAACGTGTCTGCACTTTCTCTGCTGGAAGGGTGGACTGGTAACTTCACATACAGTTAAAACCAGAGCTTCTATATGGTTAGTTTTCATAGGGGAACACATACCTTCTGCTACAGTACAAGAAAATACAGCTTTAGGAATTATCACTAAATCTACTACACAAAAATTCTAAAAATAAATAGTACAAATAAATAGTTACTTGGTTTATACATTTCATAGGTTTCATAGCAGCAGATATTAAAGGCACTGGCTCCTGGACACAGCTTTACTTGATCACGGATTATCACGAAAACGGATCATTGTATGATTTCCTGAAGTGCACTACGCTGGACAATAGGGCTCTGCTCAAACTGGCCTATTCTGCTGCCTGTGGCCTGTGCCACCTGCACACAGAGATCTATGGGACACAAGGCAAGCCTGCCATTGCACACAGAGACCTGAAGAGCAAGAACATCTTGATAAAGAAAAATGGAACCTGCTGCATTGCAGACTTGGGTCTTGCAGTCAAGTTTAACAGGTAACAAATCCTCTGTCATAGGAAAACTTTAATGTTTTTTTAAACTTAAACTTAAAACTTTTTATTTAATGCACCAGATACCAATTTAACAAGGCAGATGGAATCCTTTGGTTGTGTGCCTTCAGGAGATTTTTTTCAGTTTTGAGAGTAAAATGTTCTTGAATGCTTGTGGACATCATGATGAAAATATGTTGTTACGAAACAATGGAAATGCTCTTCTTATGGAAGATAAGTTTTGTAGAGGAAATGGGGACTAATTTTTTTTTAATCCAGAACTAGCCTTTCATAGTAATTGCAATCATGTAAATTCTTTCATAGAAAATTTGAACAGCATATAGGCAGTTGATACGATACTTTAATAGTATTATTAAATACTTTTATTAGTTTAAGTTCTATGGAGACAGAGAGTTGTCTTTTTAGTGGTTGTACCGTACAGGATTTCATACCCTGTAATAAATAGTCCACAAGTCAGTAACTTGCTAATGTTTTCATATAGTGACACAAATGAAGTTGACGTTCCCTTGAACACTAGAGTGGGAACAAAACGTTACATGGCTCCAGAGGTCCTGGATGAAAGCCTGAATAAAAACCATTTCCAGCCCTACATTATGGCTGACATCTACAGTTTTGGGCTGATCATCTGGGAAATGGCTCGGCGCTGTGTCACAGGAGGTAAACTTTTAAATATACTGTATAAAATCTACCACGCCCTTCCCTCACTCTAGCAATGCTTCACCAGGAAATAATATAATTAGCTTGCTGTGTCATCAGGCTTGTATTTTTTAAATCAGTAGTAATAGTCTGACACATATTTTTGTGACTTATCCTGGCTTTTCTTTTACTCTTCCTTTGGTGTCCTTATGCATCTGCGCCTGTATTCTTCTTCCATCTTATATTTCTCTGTGCTTCTTTGTAGCATATAGTAGATTAGAAAAAGCCAAATTCAGCATTTGGTATCAAAATCAAAGGCAATTCAAGGAATTATAGCTACTAAAGTTAAAAATCATGATATTGGAGCTTTTATGGTAAATTATTGTTGTAGTGAAATTTTCAGGTTTTTACCACAGCAAAACAGTGTGGTGAGTTTAACTTGGCACCAAGTTGATTTTCATTCCAGGCTAAGAAAATCCGAGATTAGATACATAGATTTATTTGTTTTAATTGTTCCTAATATTTCAAAAATATCTGCAGGTATTGTTGAAGAGTATCAGTTGCCATATTATGACATGGTGCCAAATGATCCATCCTATGAGGACATGAGAGAGGTGGTGTGTGTCAAACGCCTACGCCCCGTGGTATCGAACAGATGGAACAGCGATGAAGTGAGTGTGCTGAGAGGAAAGTCTGCCTCCGTTTGTTCATTAATATGGGATGTATTTTAGTTGTGCATTCACACATTCTGATACTTTGAAAACCTCATAGTAGTAATAGGAGAAAGACATGCTTGAGATCAATTAAAAATACTGTATTTTTTTATGATCTATTATCATTTCAGTGGTCTGAAGATACCCTTAAGCAGCATGCAAGAGTTGGAATACTGCTCTACTTGAGATCATGTATTTTAGAGAGTGGAATATATTCAGAGTTTTAATTGGAGCTAAAATTAAATTAATTTTTAATTAATTTTATTAGTCTTACTGTATATAGCTTATTTATTTGTGGCCTAAGATATTTCATGAAAGATGAAGCAGTTGCTTTGTGGATTTCCTCTTTCCTTTTTTACTGTTACATTTCAGGACAATCTGTGATGTAACTAAATTACTCCCATTTATATATGTTTTTAAAGGGCCACAGCTTGAACACAGTAAATGACATAAGTATTTCACATTGCAAGTTAAATATGGCATATCCATTCCTCCCCAAGTCCTTGACTTTTATAAATTCCTACTTTTTTCCTTTTTTTTTTCTTTTGACTGTGGAAAGAACTGTTGTCACGTCTTCATTTTCCCTGAAAAAATTCTCCATGGTTTTCCAGCCATATATGTGGATATTCTTTTGTTTATTGCTGCCATACTTGTACCACTGTTCTTGAGTTGTACAGAGAAGTTCTGGTAATGCATCACTGAGAGACTAGATCAACACCTCTGTTACTTCCAGCTACTGTAATACTAGGCCATGAGGGCTAGGATAAGAAGGATTGGCACGTGGATGTTGGGTTTGGGGTGTTTTGGGGTTTTTTCTTTCAGTAGATCTCTTTATGATAGTTTTCTACCAACAATTTTGCCGAAAATTTGGACATAGCACATTTTGGGACTTGAAAGTTTTATCATTTGAGCTTGACAGTGAACCAAAATTATGACTTTGGGTGTAGTGGTTGTTAAAATATTGTGCCTTTGTTTTTCCTTCTGCAGTGTTTAAGAGCAATATTGAAGTTGATGTCTGAGTGTTGGGCTCATAATCCTGCCTCAAGGCTTACTGCCTTGAGGATCAAGAAGACACTTGCCAAGATGGTGGAATCACAAGATGTAAAGATTTGACATAGGAAATTGACTTTGGAGAGCAAAGCTGGACTCCTTAGATCTTTTCACTCAAACGTGGGTGAGGAAGATAAAAATAGAGAAGAGGAAATAACTGAGATTCAGTATATTTTCTCAGCACACTTCTACAGGCTGCTAATGAAATCTTTCAGTACTTCATAGACCATGATACTGAGAGCCTCTATACACTACGTGCTACATGTATGGACAGCCTAGAGAAAATACACGGTTTGTTTTGGTTTGAGCTGCATTGAGACTTCAGTCATACTTAGTGAGTCTCCAGTAAAACTCTGGGTACTGAATTGAATGTTCAGATTACAGTGCTTTCTGTGAAAGCCTAACAAGCTATATGGATTCAACAGAGATGGAGAATATAAGCTTTTTTTTTTTTTCTTTTTTTTGCCTTCTACCTGATAAAACCTAGTCAATCCATACCAAGTTTTGGTGAAACAGCCTGTAGGTTATGAATCTTTTTGTGATACTACTCAGTTTAACAGTTATTTATGACTTTGTGTGTGCCAGGATTATTTTACTGTCATTTCGAATATATAAGAAACCATTTAAAAGATCAAAGTTTTATGGTCAGGGCTCTGTGCGTTTTTTGGCTACACAATCAGAGATTTGCTACAAAATCTTTTGCCATTATCTTCAGAAATCTCAGTTTTAATTTTTTTTTTCTTTTTTTTTATTTGCTCACAAGGAGAACTGCAAAAATGTGAACCATTAATTAATTAAGGAATGCCTGCCTGAATCTGTAAGGAGCTTGAAACAATCTCTTCTAGAGATGTAGGCTGCCTTGGTCATCTCACTTGCAGTCTAGAGAGAGCTCCATAATTGGATCCCTGAAATTTGTTGTATTTTTTCACAGTGCCATGTGCAACCACCATTTTTGCCATAGAATACTTTACATCTTAGCAGAAAGACCAATGAGGATGTGTTTTGCCTTCCTGCTGTATTGGGACTCACTGATAAGTGTCTGTCATGCTCTGAATTTCTTCCCACAAAGGAGGTTGTCAGCTGCAGCAATGTGCTTTTTCATCATTTGATAAAAGTAGGTAGAAGGTGAGTTTCAAAAGGCTTGAAAACAGGTCTGGTTTACAGACACAAAAAAGGGAAGGCAGGAAGCACTGGGCGCTCTGAAGATTAGAGAATGCAGTAAAGGTCAAGACCAGGAGAAGTGAGTACGTGAACTGTTGAAGATCAGATCCCCAGCGTGCAGAAGATTTGGAGCTGGGTTGCTCTGATGTAGATGCAGGAGGCCACATCTGTGGGCCACTTAGTGGAAGTGAAGATTTGAGACAAGGTAAATTAGTGGGTGTTGTAAGTTCTAGTTAAGTTTAGGAGAAATGGCATTGAAATTAATTCATGAAGATACAGTAAGTTAGCACAATTGCAAAGCTTGGTTTTATTGTGCCAACTCTTTGACCTGCACAAGAAACTGAAGTTCCCTCATTTTTGTCACTGACCCACACAAGTTGATTAGAAGCCAGAACCCTCCATGAGGTTACTATAACTCCTTTGGCACTTCCAAGTAGAAGTTAGAAAATAGTACCATGACTGAAGTTGAAGCTTCAAAGCATGAATCGTCTGAAGATTGAACACACAGTATTGGTACCAGTGAATCTATTTGACAGTTTAAGTGCCTATAACTTTGTACTGTAAATCTTGTTCTAGATAACTTTAAAAAGGGAAGTTATTTATACAGTGTGTTTTGTGCTTTAGAAAAAAACAAACCAAAAAACAGGAAATACCTAGTCCTAGGTACATGTGTACAATTAGATACATGCACACACACACAATAGTTGAGATTTGAAGAAAAAAGTTAAGAATAATACCAAAATTGATGACAAGTTTTAAAACTTCAGATTGATTTATGCCAGATTATTTGTTGTCTTGAAATATTTACATGGAGATTGTTTTGATGTGTTTAAATTTCCCTTGAAAATACAACTGATAGAAAGCAACGTAACACACAAGTAACGTGATTTGTGAACAATTACAACCTTCTTCTAGCATGTTACTTTTTTGTTTTAATCCTGTAATTCCCATAATGTAAATGGTCAGGCAAAAGATTGCAGTATTTTTATTTTCTATTGTGATGTACAGTCTTTATTTAACAGTTCTACGTATTTTATAGAAAACTAGCTATTTTGAGGGACTTTTTTTTTTTTAATAAAGTCATTACTGTTGTTTAGTAATGCCTTTAAGTATTAATATGTATTCTGGCTGAGAAGTTCATAGGTGTGTCAACTTTAACTTATTTGAAAACAGCAAGAGATATATGATACTGTGCCACAATCCTCATGATAAAGGGCTTTTAAAAAAAAGGTTTTCCGTCCATTGCCAAGAAATATATGATGATTTTGAAATTGTTAATCATGTCTTCGCACATAATTTTTGCACAGGTAGTTGGAAAATTTTTGGTATAAGCCAGAAAAAGTAAGGGATAAGATTTTTTTTTTTCCTTCTCTACAATTTTTATCAATAAGAAAGAAAAAATGTTTATGTAGGTACCCTGCTAGCCTAAACTCTCAAAGCATGTAGATCTGAATTAACCCCGTCCTATGCAGAATATTGTGTCATTTCTTTTGGAATATGCGACATCATCATTAGCTGTAAACATGTTTTGGGATTTGGTTTTTTTTAGTTCAATTTTCCCAAGTCTTCTGGAAGTCTGAATTTCAATAATTTGTAAATTTTCACTTATTTTCTTTTCCATTGCTTAGGTATTTGCAAGGCAGCAGTAGGATGATTAGACACCTTAGGAGCTGAATTGATTTACACATTTAGCATAGAGGGAGTCAACTGCTTCAAAGATGATTTTTTGAAAGGGAAAAAAAAATCTTTTTTGCCTTAAACCTAATTTATCAGTACTTCAGTTGTTCTGTTCATGCTCAAATGCATCATGCATGTGTTGTTTTTGCTGTGCTGAGCAGGAGCTTCCTTAATAGTGACACCCAACAAAATGTTAACACTAAAAGGATACTGATACATAATAATCTGGGAAAAAAAGTTGTGCTCAAATCCAACCCATTAATTTTTACATAACTAACATAATGCAGACTCCAGAGGTAAGTTGTTGCTTTATGCAATCCTGTAGAGTTCAGAAGCCTTTAAGATCAGAGAGGGTAATTGGATTCTCCCGTTGGACTGTGATTAATCTCATTTCGGTGGTCAAAATTTTAAGCATTTGTCATCCAAAAAAATATCCTTGAAAACTGACAAATGTGGGGATTTTGGTTTGGTTTTGGTTTGTTTTTGTTTTTTTTTAACTAAATACAAAAATCAACTGTGTGGAAAAGAACTTGGGGAGTATCAAGACTGTGCCTTGGAAGTTCTTAAACACTCATATGGAGGGATTTTTAATGTTGATTTAACCTGTCTTGTGTAATTTTAGATGGAAATAATTGGAGTCACTTCATTCTTATTGTTACAGCAACTAAAAAGAAAGTTTTTGTGTTCCTGGTTAACTTGTAGATTCCACCAGTAATATGGTATTCCTACAGAGAAAATTTGGCTTACATTCTGAGTTTTACTTAATGAAATTTTTCTTCAAGAAGTAGTTTTCCCAAAATCCATCACTGTCTCAATTATTTTCTTAATTAGCCTTGAGGTCTTGAATGAAATGTAAAATTAACATTTTAAATTACCTCCATAGTAGTCTAGAATCAAATTTTAGATCTTGATCTAAATGACCATGTGAATGTGTTTATAAAACAGATCATTTGGATGCATTTCATCTACTCTGTCTTAACAGATTGTATTTTAATGGTCTAAAAGTGTTGAAGAGCAGAGATATAAAATTAAAAAACATCCTTTTGCTATTGCAGATATTTTTAAAGGGAAGTTACATGCTCGTTTTCTGTGAAATATGAGAATGATTTAGCCTTTCCTGACAGTGCCTCTGAGTTAAGTCTTCATCCTGTGCCCACAATCTTTATTCCAAGTAGGGGTGATGTCTGAAAGCAGCTGGCAGTGTTGCACAGTACAGTGCTTTGTGGAACCATGGTGCTCAGCCTTGGTTGCTCAGCAGAAGTAGAGGGCACATTACTTCTGGTTTTTCGACAAATCTGATGTAATTGTTGCTTTGTGATATTTTACTGTTTAATGCAATTATAGAAGCCCACATGATGTAGTGATATTTGTACTCTGACATGACATGCCCAAATGAAATGTACTATATTGTATACAAGAAGAATAAATAACATTGTAGTTAACCTAGAAAAGATGTAAATAAAATATGAAAGAAGAGTGGAACAAGACAAATGGTCACACTCTTGTGTGTGTTATATGCCAGAAGTGTAGAATACTACTTTAAAAATGTAACACACTAATGTATTTTGTACAGCATCTGCTTTAGAAGGTGCCTTATTGAGTTTACCATGAATTGCTTGTTCTGTACACAGATTGTCCAATGTATCATTTTTAAGTAAATAACCTTATTTTAGTACACATTAGTAATGTGTTTTGTTACTATAAGATTTTGCCTTAAAAATGTAATGACTTGGAAATCATAATACTGTAACTAAATAATTTCCTACTCTTTCATACCTCATTTATGGTTTTTTCCCCCCAGCAGTCTCTGAATAAGTTGTTAATTACTGCTTTTATTATTCAATGATATTGAAAATTGTTTGGTGCTCTCTAAGTTCAAGCTCTTCATTCCTGGCACAAAATTTAAATTTGGGTGCAACAGTAAAAAAAGTGTTTCCTTCTCCTGTTTTTTATCCCTGTTTCACAGCAAAGACAAAAGCAAGGCAAAATCAAATAATACTTTTATTTGAACAGATGCAAGTTCACTACATGTTGGTTTTGTCCATATAAATTTGCCTCAAGCTTATCAGGTAAAAAGAGAAAAAATAAAGGGATGGGGAATTTGGTAATTCCTTTTTGTTCCCTTTGTGTGCAAAGTTCTTTTCATGTAACAGTATCCAAATTAAGTGATTTGAGTTTAATATTTGTATGTACTGTTTTTTGCAAAAATATGCAGGCGCTTCTCTATATCCTGCTAAATTGACTCTGTTTTTTATGATTCAAGCAAATGAAGACCAGTCAAGGGGATATCTCACCTGTGAATACTATAAAGAAAGTGTCAGAATTTGTTTTCTCACTGCAGAAATGTGTTGGCTTCTACTCTCCATAGAGTTCACCTTTAGTTTGCAAGGAGAAAGAAGTAAGATCAGTTTCTGTTCTCTTTTTGCATTTAATCAGAAACAATCTTTGAATTAAATACGTATTTTTTTACAGTAGCTAGAATGGTTTGATATCTGAACATCCTAAAAACTGTTAGCAATATATTATAATTATAAGCCTTGATTTGTTTTCCCTATGCAATCAAGTGTTACTTTCTTGCAGCATAGTTCTGGAAAGTGCAGTGGGAAGATTAGCAATGTAATTTCAAACCTTTCATTCCTTAACATGTAAGACCAGGAAATCAGACTGCACAAATATTTGGTCTCCTTAAACTGGTATCTTGGTAAAGTAAACCTTTTTCTTGTGGTTGTGGCTGTTACGTTGCTTGTGGAATAGAATGTCTTCACCGATTGCAGTGGTCGTGGTTGGATTTAAAACTGTGATTTGGTGTTAGCGTTGAAGGAGGACATAATAGAAATTGTGGGTAAATGTTTGTACCTGGCCGTGTTTCATGAGCAGCTTTTTCTCTCGGTGTCGTTTCGTGGCACGGCCACATGGTGGTGCTGTGTCCTAAAGAAACCATTTGGGGAAAAACCGGGGCGTTTCGAGATGTGAAAATAAGTTCTACTGCGTGCTAGTAATAAATACCTACTGTTCTCCTTTATAAATGGGTGGGTCTGGCCACTGTGTAAAATATAAAGCTTTCATCAGTATCTAAGAGGTGATACAGCTGTATCCAGTGAAATGCGTAAACACCCCACATGAATGCTTTGTGAGCATACCAAAGAGCAAACTGAATAGTTAGCAAACTGAATGACAAGTTTTTAAATAAATAGTAGAAGTAGCACTAAAATCAGAAAGGATCAGATTTAATTATATTAATTTCCCTAATTCCTTCTGCAGTTTTACCTTCACCTTTCCCCAAAACACCACTTTGGTCTTTCTCACTTTTGTTAATGCAGTGTATCACAGTATCAGCTGTGAATCCGAGCTGGAAAAGGACCACTGCTGTGGGCTGACCACCTCCTGAGTCTCCTTCATGAGGAGACTTCCATGGGCTTCAGACTCTGGCTTGATGTGAATATTATCTGCAGAATTCAGGCGCTGCTGGATCTGTAGAAAGTGAAATTGTTTATATATGATACAGTCGGTACTTGAATTTGGAGTACAGTAAGGAGATTGTTTTGTTAATAGAAAAGGAAAAAAAAAGTAGGAGACTTCAATTTTAAAATGTACTGTAAGATACTGACATTCATAAAGCAGCAGATCAGTAACAAAATAATTCCATGAAGGCACTAAGATGCACAGCTTTCTACCTTATTACTAAGCTTAGTGGTTTGATTGGGAAATACAGAAACTTGAAGCAGTGGCAATGTTTTCTGGCAGGTTTCTAGGAAGTGCTAAAAGCTGTTGGAAGCATTTATTTTTAAATACGAGTGTCAGATTGACATTGCACATGTCTGTATTGTGGTGTGAGCACACATTTCTGTGCCTATTGCTGCCTGGCCATCAGGCACATTAGTCTAGTCAGTCTGCTGTGAGGGAAACTGAAGCTCTTACAGAAAACTCTTCACAGTGCCTGTGGTCAGCTTCAGGTTGTTTTTCAGTTTGGAAAGTGTTGATCTAATAAAAAAGCCCAAACAACCATCCCACCAAAAAAATGCAGGAGTGATTTACATGGAGGCTTATGAAAAAGCTGTTTTTTTGCTTTGAACAAACAAAACCACAGCCCAGTTGATTAATCATCGTTCTCTTGTTGCTTGAGAAGGAAGTCAGTCTTCCTGGCTTATGTAGCCAGCAGAGCCATTTAACCCATTGTATTTCATTAATTTTTTGCTTCATAGTCTAAAAATGTGTCTCCTTCTATGTGCAGGTGGCTAACTTAAGCACATATTTAAAGACGTATTTAAAATAAAAAACTTCTTTAAATTAACATTTTGTTCACTCTGGAGTCAATGTTCTCAAAACCCATCTGGCATATTTTTCAACAAAATTAGTCTGATAAGCACAAGGAAGAACACCAAACTGTGGAAGTCCAGACTGTATGAACTGCAATGCACTCTGCTACCTCCTGTGCCCATTTCCAAGTGGTTTTCATTCCAGTTGAAGCTTTCTGTCAAAGCTTTAAAAACAAAGTGGTTTGAAATATCTATGTGTATCATATCCCCCATGTGTAACGTATAGGTATTTCCCAGCAGTACTTATTTTTGGAACTTGGTTGGTAGGTGCAGAATTGGTGTGCACTGAAGATGAGGTGTTCTTGAACCACCCTGACCTAGGCAGCACACTTGGCCTGGTTCTGCAGACTGCTGCCACCACAAAAGTCAGGAATTCAGGGAACACTGGTAAAAACCTATCCGAGTCACCCCAGGATGAAAGAACCTAATCTTACCTAGAAAACCTAGATGGTTATTTTCATTTCACATCTTCAATTTTATTCTTCTTTCTTCCCTCAGATTGAATTGAAGTTTAAGCGAAAGTGGGACAGAAAATGACACTGAGTTTGCAGGCACTTTGTGCTGCCTGCAGCAGAAAAGTGTGGGCCATGGCTCCGCTCTAGAAAAGCGGGGACACCTAGCCTGTGCATCTCCTGTGGAAATGAGCATTGGCCAGGAGGAGATAAGGAGCATTTTTTGTTGTTAATTTTCTTGGATTTTTCAGGATAGAAAAAACAATCTTCTCAGCAAGTGAGTAGCTGAAATGGCTTTGTAGCTTTATTTCAAAAGATATGTATTTTCTGCTTGTCAGACTGTTGCTTTAAGTGCATTGTGTGTCAGTACCTATGTGCTGTGGATTTTTAAGCATTAATGACAGTTTAGTATTTCTTAGAATACAGGTAGGTGGGGAGAAAGTTCTTAACAGCAGAAGACATTTGTTTAAAGATGCTACCTTAAAAGGGTGCAATTTACATAGTAAAACTTTATATCTTCATCAAAAATACGGGAAATTTCAAAGTGCATTTAATTTTGGCAAATTTAATTGTTTTAATATTGCTTTGTAAGGTATTAGGATAGACAAAAATATCGCAATATTTGAACTTATTTAAAGTGAAAGTCTTTGGGAAGTTTTATTTGACAGAAGAAAAGTTTGACATGACCCAGGCATGGTCAGTAGAAGTTTTGGAAGTTTAAAAAAAAATAGCCCTCCACATTTCCAAAATTTTACTCTTTGGTCTACTCTAATTAAAAATTTATATTCAGCAGTGACAACAGACTAACGAGCTTGCCTTTTAGTTTTGCTTGCTTAGTTTTAAAATATTTACTAAATGCTGAACTCTGGGCTGAATTAATTATAATCTTCAAGTTTAACTTTAGAAATAAACTGCATTTTCACCAGTACTTTTAAAATATTGTTGATATTTTCCTAGTGTCTAAATGTAAATGTAATTCATCTTAACCATATTTTAAATTTTTGCATTGTAGCTGAAATACATCACAGGCCCAGAAACAAAGACTGGGCCATTTACGAGATCCTTGCTTGCAAATATTGGCAGTAGAGTGAGTTTGATGAATCTCTTCTAGTGTTCCTGTAGTGCACAGGCTGAAACATTGGAGTGAGTTGCAGAAGTTTCCAAGATAGTCTGTGGTCCACAGAGAACTAAAAGATAAAATTGCCCTGGCTTCTGGGTTTTAAGGTACCATCGCATAATGTGAGAGTGTGCAGTCCTACCTAAAACCTTTTCCTTGCCACTGATGGGGGTATTTGCCATGAGAGGATATTCTTTTGCCAGGGGAAAGGAGAAATTTGTGTTAAAAGTGAAGAACGTCTCACAAAACATTTATTTCAAGTTCACACGTTGGAAGGATTTGGGAATGTGTGTGCTGATACATCTGGAGTCCAAACCATTAGCTTTTCACTTGAAAGAAAATCCCATTGCTGCTCATAAGCAACTATTCAAAAGCCAAACACTTCCAGAAAAGAAGCATGAAGACAAACCTAGGGTAGTGCTATGTTTAAACACATGCAGTAGCATTGAATACATCACAGATGAAGCAGTAGTGAATGCATCCATTGCATCTATGGAAAGAGATTAATTAAACATAAACGTCACTATTCAAGTTTTAGATATTAGGAATCCACCCATAGTTGTCCCAGGTGGGCTTCGTTTCACCACAGAGCCATGCAGTAATTCAAAGCACACTGTCTCCCCCTTCTCCATTTCTGCCATAGCGAAAGTAGTCATGGTGTTTCCATGTGGGGTTTTCCTCTGACTGCTTGAGAGAGTTCTTTTGTACCCACGGCTGAAGGAGAGTTGTCCCAGTGCTCGTCCTGAGCTGAACTCCACAGAAATGACGAACAGGTAGACGCCTCTGTGTGGTGCTTTAAAGTGGCCGTGTTCAGAGAAATAGCTGTTTCCATAATTGAGGTATGTTTCGTTAAACCTCACAGTTTTTTCTTTGTCCGTTCTTTCTGAGAATCCCACGTGGAATGCCACCAATGAGTCTGAAAAAGAAAGAGGAACAGGATTTTAGCAGTGAGTGAGTACTCTTCTCTCCCCAGGATCATCAGGATGGGAGATAAGGTGAATCCCTATCAGGCCTGGTTTTTGTATGCTGCTTTGCAAAGCCAGACTCTGGAAATGGTTATGTGCACTGGAGTAGATCAAATTATTCACTGGAACTCTTGCAAAAGTATAATGCTGGGACCACCCAGGGGAGAAAGAAAATATCATACTTTTACTGTCCTAAAAATAAATTAATTAAGAATATGTTCTCTGCTTATTCAGTCTTAACTACAGTTTTGCAGCACAGATGCCTAAAGGAGCTGATTTTTGCTCTATGTTATTTGTCTGTAGCAAGGGCTGCAATCATAAAAGCCCACGTTAAAGCTGTGGGGCTTGTAATTACCTGGTGCTTATGGTCACATGTTTACAGGGAAAGGGAACTGGCCAGTCCCAGTGAAGTATAAACTGAAAACTTGTCTCTGAAGCTTAGTTGTAGGAGAGAGAACATGTGCTCTCTGGTCAGTCCTGCCTGTTACACTTGTGCAAATTATAGCAGTTCATTTAATGCATTTGTCTTGAGAAGGATATTGTGCTTTGAATACGCTCCTTCCAGAGTCAAGTAACAAAGGAGCAGTGAAAAAGAAGCATCCCACATCAGCTTCCAAAGAGAAGACTGCTACTGCATTAACATGAGCATCTATAAAATTTGTCTAGATTCTAAACACCTGAAGTTGAATTAGTTCAAGGCCAATTTCCCAGCAGATATAACGGCTGTAATTTGATTTGCCTTAAGCAAAATACAACAGAATATCAACTTGGTTCTCATTCAAACTTTGCTTTTTTTGGTGGAGGGGGAGGATGTAAGTAATGTCAGAATTTCTCCCTCCAGCATCCCACAAGATACCTGATAGTTGCCATAACTAATACTGATATGCTCTGTGTGTTGAACTTGCAGCATGGCCCAGAAAGAAGCTAGGCATGCACATGGGCAAGTAAAAGAAAAGAACACACCTTTTTCCACAAGTCCTGTCTGCAATGTATTTCTTCCACTTATTATTTGTGTACTTTCTCTGTGCTTCTCAGGCCTTTTCTTGTCTCTTGGCTTGTCTTGACCTTTCTGTTGCCTTCTCCCCTTTTTATTCAGCATTGACTGAATCTTTGTAACATCCAGACTTGTATTTGAGGCACTAAATTTTCCATTACTTCCAAATAGCTTTTTAAAAGTCACCAGATGTTCCTCCAGATTCTGCTTGATGGTTGCTAAGTCTGCAAAGAGAGTTTCTACAGAAACGTTGAATGGCTCAATTGCATTTGCTATTGTATGGTTGCAGCAGAGACTCACTTCACCTCTGGACTCATGCCTCTTGATTGCCAGGCTCAGGTGTTTGATATCATTCTTCAGAGTCATGATATCATTGTAAGTGGAGCTATCCAAGGAGTCATCTTTGGCAGCCTCATAGTTAGGTTCCATGTGTTCTATGGTGCTGCGTGCACTGCTGACTTCATGTAGAGTAGAGGAGGTTTGTGTTTCCTCCTTGGGGTGCTGAGGAGGCACGTGAGCATCGTGATTATTCTGGTGACCTCTCTCCAAGGGACGAAGTCTCCTCATAAGAGATTCTAAAGTCACATTTTGTTCTTGCAGTTTATCTGAGAAGTGTCTGAGAGATCCTTGCAGCTGAAATACTGATGGTATTAGGCTACTAAAATCATCTTCAAAAAAGACATCTAGAAATTCATGTCTCAGTAAAGCCTCCAGTGCTTCTTCGTGCCGCATTGCATCCTTCAGGAGAGAGGTAAAAGAACTGTTGAGATACTTGATGTGTCGATGAATTTCTTCATCTTTCTTCTTCAGCAAGCTTATGTCTTCTGAAAAAGCTATAACCTGTGACTGAAGCTGTCTGTTCTCTTCTTGACGGAGGTTAAGAGACAGATGGATGGATGGAATAGCTGAGGAGAGCTCTTCAATTTCACTCTTGAAGAAATCTCTGAAAACTGACTCCAAGTACTTAATATCCTTTGAGTGGGTATCTTCAAGGGAATAAGTGCTATTCCTTGGATCTTCCTCCAGTACATCAGTGTCAGTAGATATTCTCTGACAATTGCATTCTTCCATGTACCGCAGCAGATCTGAATAGTTTTCCTGAAGGTTTGAGAGAGTGTAGTTGAGCTCTGATATCTGCCTTTCCATCGCTGCGTTGTTTTCTTCCATAATAACTGATTTCTCTGCTAAAGTTATTGTAAGATCTTCTGGCCTATATTTTGAGATGTTTTTCTTTAAATCTTTAAACCACCTCTCTAAAACTGCAATATTCTGAAAGGCCACATCTGACTCCATGTAAAGTTCTTTAAGCTGCTTGGCGTGTCCTGACAGTATTTCATTCACATGTTTGATCGTTAATTGGCCATTTTCATCTTTGGCACCATGATGTAAAAAGAGTTCTGTTAAATTTTTTTTCAAAGCCTCCAATTTATTTTCAAGAAGGTTTTGCTCTTGTTTCATGTTTGCTATGCTGTTGTTCAAAGCTAAGAAATGGGACTGCTGTATCTTATAAAGCTTCTTGAGTTTCGTGTCAGTATCTGCCTTGATAACGCTGAGATTATAGTGAATATTAGCATGCTGCATGTGCACTTGGTTCTCTATATCTCTTTTCACTTGATCAACTTTCACTACGTTTTCTTGGACTTTTGATTCAAATTTAGTTCCTAGCTCTTGGAATTCCTTCTTGGGCACAGTGCTCTCCTGTAATCTTTCTAGGCTTTTCTTGTTGGCTTGCACATCACGGGACAGATTTCTTACTATGTTGGAGAGGTTCTCTAAGGTTATGTTGAAGCTTTCCCACATTGGGTTAAAATGTGTCCTTAGAAAATTCTCCACATGAGGAAACAAAACTTGCTGCAGAAACCTTTCCTGATGACCTGTTAATACAGTTGAAAAAAGAAAAAAAAAAAGTTAAATTCTGCTTTTGGAACACCAGAATCTAGCCAGAATAACTCAAGTGTTCATTTTTCTATAGTAGTTGCCATCTTACTCCCCTGAATCTGACCTCATGATAAGTTTCAACAATTACAAAAATAACCTAGTGTTAAATCAAGGTTACTATAAATCACATGGTGTCTGTGAGTGCACAGAAAATAAGTTGGATATTTATTGACTACCATATGTATGCCTTAAGAGTTATGCTTTTTTAAACCCCTGGACAGGTGGTTTTTCCAGTAGCCATAACTGTCCATTTTCTCAACAGTTCTTAGTTGGTGGGCTCTTCCTTTTTTGACTGTGTCATAATGTTCTTTTTCTCATGCTTTCAACTCCACAAGGTTATTCAGCATTTTAACAGCTGAATATTCCAGGTCAGGAGTAAATAAATTGAAAAATCTGTGAAGTGTCTGGACTGTATAAGAATTATATTAAGGCTCAGTTTCTAACTTTGAAGTTTAAACTCAAATGCCTTGAAGTTCACTGAGTACAATGTCTGTATCCTCAGAAATGTTTCTGCAAGCCGGTGGCTCACTATGGCAATTTAAATTCAGCAGCTCTTTTTTTCCCAATCCTGTATATGGCAGAAACAATGTTCCAGAGATGGGTCAAATGTTTAATTTTTTCATGTAACACTGATGTGCTATTCCACATATCAGAGTATACAGCGTAAGTATGGAAAAAGAACAGATCTAAACTCTGCATCCATACAGAAGAGAAGAAGCCATGGAAGCTGAATAGTAAGGTTAACAAATTTTAAATATAAGCAACCTCTTTATTCTGTGATTAAGGCATATTCTGAACAGTGCCCTTCCTCTCATTTCCCATTTCGAGTTATTCTGATTCATTCATTTGCATGGGGATTGCACCCATTTTTTTCCTGTCTTTAGAAGCAACCAGCAGACCAAGGAATATCAGGGTATATTTGCTTTTACATTTTCTTTCTGTTCTGTGTGGTTTCACAGGACCTGTCATGGGCTGATAATTCTGCATCAGACCTCTCACCTGAATTGCTCTGGTTCACTTCTAACACCAAGCTTGTACCGTTGTTTTCAAATAGTCTCTGTGAATCACCTAAGGTGCTGGCTGCTTGATGAATATCACTTTGAAGATCATCCAGTAAAGCCTCATGATTTTGAATGACTTCGAACATTTCTCTTGAATCCACTGATGTTGACACTAGTCACAAGATTAGAAAAACAAAGTCATGCAACAGGGTGCAGCGACCAGGTGTTACAGGTACTCATGCAAGACATCTGAGAACACCTGTCTGGTTTTCCCTCTGAAAATTTTGTACTGATATTTAGGGAGTCTGTTGATTGCTGGCACCTTAAATTGCAGTTTATCTGCAAGGATTTTTTTCAACAGTGATGGAAACCTAATATATTCAAATATTTGCAGAGAACTTCAGCTACAACAGCCATGATGGCAATAAAATCCTCTTAATTAGAAATCTCCCTATGCCATAAAAGTATTTTGGAATACTAGCTCTTTTCAAGCCATTGACTGAAAGGATGGCAAGGTTTAACAACCTCGAATAAAAGGAGGGGATGAAAGAGCAGTTGGGACATTCCACCGTGAAATCAGGAGCACAGTAAGTATCAGAGCTGACTCATGGAGGGGCCCTTTAGCTGATATTTTTCTAAATAAATACTTGTGAATTTGAGCTGTAGGTTTCGAAGTGTGCAATATTTTCCTGAAGCTAATTGTTGAAAGGCACTTAATAGCACTGCAAGCCACACCATTTCCCAGGTGGTAAGGGAAGGTCCTTCTTACTTGCACTGGTAGGGTGGAGTGCCTGAGATACAAATTTACAGCACCTTGTAATTGTAATCTCAGAGCTACTGGAGGGCCATTCTGAACAGCCTTTTCAGTGGATTGTTTTTCTGATAGATTTGTGAGCATGGTGTGCTGTCCTGTGAACCCAGTTTGCAGAGCAAGAGGTTAACATCCATGCCACTGGAAGGGGTAAGGCTCTGCAACAGCTGGCATTCACTGACGACCAGGCAGCTTTGAGACTTTGGGATGCTTTGTTGCAAGCATTCACTGGGCATAAATGAGGGCAATTATGTCAATAAATGTATTGTTTCAAAGCTTTCTCAGAGAATGCTTTCACTAGAGAGTTTGTCCATAGCTTATCACTTTAGAATTACAGCTTCAATTTTTTTTCCTTTTTTTTTCCTGATCAATGACTGAGAAGTAAAATGATTACAAGCAAAATAATTTCAAGTACATACTGTGGTTTGAGAACTCTTCTTCCTGTCCTTCAGTTTCAGTTCCTGACACCAGAATAAAATTAGGATCTGCAATTAAGATATGATACAGCTGTGAAAATGTTTTAGATGCAGAAACTACTACAGTTTAGCAAGGCTGCACAGGAATTTTACATGGTGTGTAACTGGTATGGATACAGGAGACAGGCTTCCTGGGGAAAGATAACCTTCTCTGGAGAGCTTACTTTGCTTGCACTGGCAAACAACATTGCATACATGGCAGTGCTATGCAGTATAGCGTGGGGATTTTTAATTCATGCCAAGTTATTGCTCATAAGAAATTAGTCTATTGCAAATAAGTGGGGCTTTTTTTCTTTTCTGGGGGTCCCATCTAGAGATCTGCATATTCTTCTTCCTTGTTCCACAGTTACCTGAACATTCTGGTGGCAGCAACAGTGAATGATGCTGTACAAAGGAGATAATGATGGAGGAGCTGGTTTTGGTCAATGAGTGTAACAGTAAAGAAACTAAAATAGCACTGCATTTGGTGCACTTTCCAATACTATGAGTGAAGTTCACCACCTAGAGATCAACCCACCAATAAAAGCTACCTGTGAAGAAAAGCTAAACCTGCAGAGTTTTTCAGCTGTGGAGTCTGTAGGTGAGTTAGACATAGATTGTGGAAAAAAAATTCAGACATATATTTGCCTTTTGTGTTATAGTTGCCTTAATTGCTAGAGGGAATTACCTTTTATCCATTTAAATTCCCTTATTTCCATTTAAATTCTTAAATCTGTTTAAATACTGCTTTATGAGTATTATTTGCTAAATCCTGCCAATGCCATTTTTAAAACACCACTCAGTTTTTAAACCTCACTGTCTCCTGTCTCTATTAGCAGCTGCACAGATCATAGAATCATAGAATGGTTTGGGTTGGAAGGGACCTTAAAACCATCTAGTTCCCACCCCCTCACCATGGCAGGGAACCTCCCACTAGACCAGGCTGCTCAGAGATCCATCCTACTTGGCCTTGAATACTTCCATAGATGAGGCACCCACAGCTTCTCTGGGAGGCCTGTTCCAGTGCCTCACCACCCTCACAGTAGAGTGTTTCTTCCTAATGCTAATCTAAATCTGCCTTATCTCAGTTTGAAGCCATTTCCCCTGGTCTTGCCACTATGTGCGAAGTCCCCTTCTCTCTCTCTTATAGCCCCATTAGCTACTGAAGGGTGCTCTGAGGTCTCCTTGGAGCTTTTTCTTCCCCAGGCTGAGCAGCCCCATCTCTCTCAGCCTGTCTCCATAGCAGAGGTGCTCCTGGACTCACTCCAACAGGTCCATGTCCTTAAGGTGCAGACCCCAGAAATGGATGCAGGACTCCAGGTGGGGTCTCAGGAGGACAGAGGGGCAAAATCCCTCCCTCAACCTGCTGCCCCCACTGCTTTATTGCAGTGGATGACAGTAGTTCACTCTAAAGGCTGTTCCTGGAGCTTTCATGGAGGTTACAGTCTGGACACAGTTCCTGCCTGTGCTGTAGATCTGCTCCCTGCTCAAGGAGCCAGTGCCTTTGCAACCAGGGTAAGCAGAGAGGAGGAGCAATGCAGGGTGAAGGCTGTCCTCGCCTCTGAACTTGGACACCTTGTGATTAACAAGCCAGATGATTTCATCCTCTGAGCTGACCATAGGGGCATTTCACACACTAGTGTTGCTTTCTGATGTCACAATTTTCTACCTGGAATTAGACATTCCTAGATGGACTTGTATAAGATGGACATGCTTTCTGGCAAATGGATACCTTTCTTCATGTGTAAAGATTACAAAGGTGCTTTTAACAGAACAAGTAGCTAATGCAATTTAACTATTAATTGCAGCAATTACAACTGCTCTTGTCTCAAACTATCAACTAATTGGGACATAGCAGACTGGAAATAACAAAGCTTCAACTCTGAAAAAAAAAAGAGAAAAATTAGGTAAATTCATTTCTTGCATTGTGCATGGCATTTAGTCATTCATTTCTATACTGTTATCCAGCTTTGCTTACCACGCTGTTCACAGTCTTTGCCAATAAATCCAGGGCAGCATTTCCACTGCAAAGACTTCAAAACCTTCTGTTTCACTTGGTAGACTGGCTTCAGAGCTGTCCTGTACCTGGGGAGGAAGGGTCTGGGCATTAAATTTATTGTAATAGAGTCTTTTACAATCAAATTTGGACTCATCCTGAACTTCTGTAGTATTCCAATGAGGTGTAGAGAGACTTTTATTATTAAACACATTATTCCAAAATGTCACCAATACCAAGGAAGATAGAAATTTGTTTAAAACTCCCCTAGAAATAACAATGAGGCTTCATTACTGTTGGAAACATCCTTTAGGTACCTCAGAGAAAATTCTCTTTTCTTTACTGGTTTTATTTAGGACACTTACATGATCTTCTGGCAGTCTGTAGCTCCATTTGGGCAGGGCTGTTGGGAGTTAACAATGTACTTCTCCTTCATGCAGGCTTCTATGTATGTGACCAGTCGGGACTGCATGAAGGAACACCAGTTCCTGGTGGAAGAAAAACATGGGAAAAGAGTTTGAAGTAGGTCTCTAAGTCTCTGGCTGTAATGTGCCAAGAAAAAGTGAAATGCAGACGGGCCTTTCTTTTGACTTTTGTATTTTTTCCAAGCTGTATGATGAGTAAAATGGAAAATGCTTCCTACCTTGTCCCTCCACTCCCAATTCATTTGTTTTCATCTGAGATGTTTATCTGAGTTTGTTATGAAAGGGCTGATTGTCTGAACTTTGATGCATTAGTTCAATTTCCAGCCCTTTCATTTCGCAGGAGAAATTTCCAACCCATGATAACCTGCAGGTTAATGTCACTTTAAATGTCAAATTGCCTTTCTAGGCATGTTGCCATTTCAGATGCCTAATGACTGACTCATCAGGTTGTGGCAGACTGCTTCTGAAAACTTAATCCGACATTGACTCCATTAATAATATCTTCTGAAGTATTACTTCTTCAAGATAATACAGTAAGTGATTGGATTTTATTAAATAGGCTAGCTTCAAAACCATTTCTCCCATCACCTGCAGGAAAATAATATTGGGGGGAAAAGGAGTTTAGTTTTATGCTTCTAGCAAGGACAAGTGAGTTTTAATAAGTGATTAATTTTCCAAGTCAGAATTACATAGGCAGCTATTAATCCCAGAGTGTAGGTGAGCCTCTTCCTTTAAAATCAAGACTTGGCAATGGAGTGTTGGCTGAAGTTTGGTAGTTAAGACCAGAAGGGGCAGGAAGTGATGAGTAATAACTGTAATGGAAAGGCTGAACTTTAGGCAGTGTATTTTCAAATGGGAATACAGGAACCAAATCTCTGACTATCAGCATATATGGAAAAAGTTTGCCCCTCTTAGGGAGTTGGCAAAACAATGGAGAACTGACTCCTGCACAAAAGCAGAAGCTGGTGCTGCAGCAGCCAGGAGAAGGGAAGGAAGCTGCAAGGAAGCTGGAAACATCAGGATGGAAGGGCAGATAGCCTGGACTAGCTGGGAACAGTTCACCAGGCTTGCTAGGCCATAACCTGTTTTGCTCCCCTGTTTCTTAAGGAAAATGTGATTGAGATTCCAGCAAGCGTCATGCAAGCAAAACTCTTCATCTGTGAGAAGCTAGGGCAGCAATCTGGCAAAGCCTGCAGTGCTGGGAAAGCAGGACAGGAAAGGAAGCTGCTGCCTTTTTGTGATTTCCAGCCAAAACAACTTGTTTGAGCTGTGGCTTTGAGGCCATTGCAAGTGACTTGGGGAAATTTTGGGCCTATGATCAATGGGAGTCTTGGTTCTTATGGGACTGAACTAGAAGACAAATCCTCAAATTTTTATTGAAGCATTACTCTTCCAGAGTCAAATACTCTGGGTGAGTCAGAGTGTAAAGCCACTCAGTAAAATCCAGCAGACAGCACACATGCTCTGGTGACATCTGCTTCCAAGGTGTGCCTGCGTCTGCCAGGCTTTAAGGGCTGTGGCACTTTTCTGGTATTTGGTGTCAGTTAAATATCTCTGAAACAGGGACCTGGTTTGTGCTTGGTTTTGGGCTGTCCTCTCATGCACTTGGCAAAGCTGGGAGAGGCTTTGCCCCCTAAATCCTCCCTGCTTTTTCCTGGGGAAACAAAGTGCCCAGGCATTGTTGCTGGAACTCGCTGGTATCGTTGCTAGGTGCAGGATCCCTGCCCCTGCCAGCAGGATCCCTGCCAGACCCAGGCAGGAGTCTGCATTCAGTGTGGAAACCTCCTTTTAAAGCAGGATTCTTTGGCTTCAGGGTTTTGTTCTTTCCTAATGAAAACAATCCACACCCAGTGAATCATCATCTGGGCTGGTTTTTGTTTTTCCATCATATACAAGCCCTTCCTAAGAAGTCCTTGGAGTCATGTCAGCCACCCAGAGCAAAGCCGAATGTGCGCATGCATCAACCTCTGTGCGCAAGAATGAGGCACGGTGGGACTGTGCTTTTGCTGTGTTGCACAGGTGGGTGTGCACACACGGCGCAGTAAACACAAGGGTTTCTTTTCAAAACATTGTAGTGTGTTGGAGGTACCTGGTGGGCTTCCCACTTGTAGAAAGGGGTTATGTTGTATCAGAAATTGAATAAGTGGTTGATCCCACCTTGATGCCTGCTTTGGACAGTTACTAATATTCTGCAGAACGAATAGGATGAGGAAGGAAAAAAAGGGAGAATGTGATGGACTCTAAAAACTTTCTTTTAATGCTGGTCACGGTTCTTTATGTCCAATTTTCTTTACTGTATATTCACTAGTTCTCTCTTGCTTGATCTTAAAAGTTTATTTGTAGAGCTGACGGGCTATGTAATATCATGTTTTGTTTTAATCACAAAAACTTTCAGAGGTTTTGAGCTCCATAAAAATTATCAAAGTTTATTTTTTCTTCAAATAAGTAGACAAAGCCTGTAATGAGCTGCCAAATAGATACATGTGCTCAAAGATGAAACTTCTATTGCAATATTTTTTGCACAACTTGCCAAATGCTTCTTTTAGGGAAACTTTGCTAACTGTAACTAAAAATACTCCTTAACGGGTTTAACCTTGAGGGGAAAATACGTCATTCTTTAATTTTGAGTGCAACAATGTATGAGACTGAGAAGGGCTTGATCTAGAGTTCAGTGAGGCAAGCAGGACTTCTCTGGCACCAAAGGCTCTAAATCAGGCTGTGAAATTTCAAAGAGCTGCTCCTTCACAAGTAGCACTTTCTTTCTTGAGCTGGTTTCTGGGACTCAGCGGCTTTGTGTTCTGCTGCGTTTTTTTTCCTCCTCTTTGTAACTATGTTGCTGCATTCATTCAATATGTAACCAACCTAACACCCTCTGCTTTTATTCTCTTTAGAACAGTTTCCTTTGGTGCAAACTTCTGCTGCCAGGGAGAGAGGGGCTAGAAGCTGCTCATGTGAGGAGAGCAGAAAAGCCTTCCCTGTAGTCTGGTGAACAGTAACGTTTATCACAATGCTGCAAGTTAGAGCAACCGTTGAGGGAACCCTAGGAAGTTCAGGGTTGCAGATTTGTTCAGTGGCTTTTCCTGGATCACGTGCCAAGGAAATTAATCCCTTTTTTTTTAAGCCAAGAGAAAATTGTTTTAATGATTTTCTTTGCTAGACTGTGGTGTTTTGTTTGTTTGTTTGTTTGCCTAGACTTCATCCTAATTATGAATTAATCTTATTAAATGGAGTCTTTACACGCATCTGTTCACTTCTGCCTAATTCTGAGGCAACTGTATTCTTATGTCTGAGGTTAAACGTATGTGATGGCAAAGCATGCTGTATTTAAATAAGATTCAGCAAATGTAGGTTAGCTCAAGCTCTTTTTATTTGAAAGTTTCAGGTGTTTAGAAACTATTACTTTTTTTTTTTTTTTTTCTCACATTGGATCTAGTTCTGCTTTTACTGAAACGTAGCAAAATGGAGGCAGTTTTTTTTTCTGATTCCAGGATCTGACTGGGCCACTTTATAGGAAACAAAATAAAACCCACAGAATGATGAGAAAAGGTTAGATGGCTGCTCTGCGGTGATTGACTCTGCTCAGATGAATGTGGGGCAATGTCTTTCCTTCAAACAGACTGTTACAGCATGTGAGTGTGTGTGAGGGATGCTCCCCAGCTCAGCGAGGGACTGACATACTTTAGTTCTCTTTGCTACAAGTTCTCTTGATTTGCACTACAGTGCATAATTTTAGATGTTTCCTAGGTCAGTGGAATTTTTGCCTGAACAAAAGCTTCAGGAATTCAGGATGTTGGGATTTTTTTTGTAAGTTTTGTTATTCCTTTGGCTGTACTGGTCCAATTGAGTTGTCCTTCACCAGTTTCCTCAGGTTTCTATTCTCAAGGAAGCTAGTGTCTATAATTACTTTGAAATCTCCTGACTAGTCATGCCTGTGTCTACTACCCACATTGTGCAAAACTTTTCGAGACCATAACATTTTCCTATGCAGCACAAAAAACACCAGATAAGCAGTAATTCCTGCTTAGTGTGCTGTAGGAAAGTAGTAGAAGACTTTCAGTTTAAACAAGTGATTTTCCACTGATTTGTACAGAATGGCATCTGATTTATACCAGTTGAAGAAGAATATAAGAATGAGTCTTTAGCTGTGGTTGGTTTTTCCCTCAGTGCAAATTTCTCACTGACAAGAAAAAGCAGCCTCAATAAAACAGAAATAAAGTACCACATTCAAATTACTCTAAACTAAGACTGCATGTCAATATTGAGACAGACATGTCTTTTTTATATTTTATGGAATACAGAAAGTGTTCAGCTGTTGGGGAAGGCACTGGCTGCATGGTGTGCCACTGGGTTTTTAATTAGCAGGAAAGTGGTGGTCTGTCAGTGAATTCTCCAGCTCTTCCCAGGCAGCCAGCAGCCCTGTACTAGAATCAGGCAGCAGAAACTCTCATATTTCTCCATCTTTCCCTCAGGGAAACTCCCAAAGGGAGTAGAACTCCCTCTCAGGCAGGGTCTGGGATCTTCCCATGTCTCATCCCATGAAACACCCTTGTTTTCACTGGAGTGAGAGCAGATTGATTTGCAATTCACCTTAACAAACTGAACTGAAAAGAGTGGCAATGGTAGTTGCAAACATGTGGGTTTCCATGCAGTGCTGGAAATCTTCCAGAACCCTGAGTAACCCAGATTGAATGCAATGTGTATTCTAACAGTTAGACTGTTATCAGTTGGGTAGTCCTGTCCTACAGGACGCCCTAAAACCATAGTGCAGTGGAGACTTTCAGAGCAAGTGCAGTCCTGAACTGGGAGCAAGAATTAAAGGAACTGCAGGCTTGACTGGGAGCTGGTTTTGAGCCAAATCCCACTTTTGTACAAACTGTTTCAGAGAAGTAAATGCAGGAGGTTTTTCCTCTTCAAGAGCATCCACAGCCATTACCTCATTTCTATTATTTCCCCTGCAATGGGCTCTACAGCCCATTGAGAGGGCAGCTTACACTTGGATTTTATCCTTTGATTCTTGCAGACTTAAGTTCACCCCTAGTACAGCCTGATCACTCATTTGTCAGACCTCATTTGGAAGCAGGAATTGCAGCCAGTGCTGATGCCAGGGAGTCAGAACTGCTTGGGAAACCAAGCTTGCCACTGGCACGTGCTCAGGGTGCATGCAGCATGCAACAAGGGTTGCCCTGACCATGTTTGGAGCATGAGGGGAGATTCGTTCAGGGCTGCCCACTGATCACTTGTTCAAGGGGCACTGACCCCCACAAGCAGGAAGGTGTTGGGTCCAGGTGGTGATAGTGCTGACCATGATTCTATGGCTATGCTGAAACAGGAGCTCCCTTGCTATCTGCTGAAGAAATTAATTGCTGCATCTTGCAGTAATGAGCTATGAAACAAATCAATCCTCTGTGGGCACAGAGGGTTCAATAACTCCTGCACTGTGTGGAATGGAGCTGTGTCATTTGCATCAAGCAGGCTAATAGGGAGCTATTCCACCTGCAGCTGAGCCGCTCCACAGCAGCCAAATATTTGAGAGTTTTCTGAGGTCCTGAAAGGCGCCAAGTGCCTAACTTTGATAGGAAACCATTGCTTCTGTTGATGCACTTGGCACTGCAAAAGCTATTGTTGAGTGCTCAATGGCTGTTCCACTCCTTTGCAGGATGTCAGGGGCTGAAGATCACTTTTAGCTGCACTTCATCCAAACTGTTTTATTTTAAGCGTATGTTCTGTGCCCCTTTGGTGGGAAATTTCAGTATCCCATAAGCTTCCTACAAAAGCCCTTGCCTTGTTTTGAAGAAATAGATGAGTCAGTGTGGAACTGGGCTTAATTAAATTAATGGATTCTTCCTGTAAAAGCAGACAAAAAATAATAAGCTATTAAGATTGAACACTGACTTTCCTTAGAATAAGTGAATTGGGTTTTCTCTGCTTGTGTACTCTTGGGAGGATAGTTACATGTTTTGACACACTGGGTAATCACAAGAACAGGCCTGATTCTTTGTGGCTCCTTGATGTGGAATGAGAGGAAGAGGTGAGTGTTTCAGAGATAACAGCATACCTGGCTGACATCAGGAAATCTTCCTCTGATTAAGGATGACTTCACAGAATTGTGTGTCCAAAACTCATAATAGATTAATGAAATTAGGGGTTTGCTTTAACTGAAGATTTCTGCCTTCCCTATTTTATAGATTAGATAGTGGAGTTGGGGGACTTTTTCATTTTGTTATTCCATTTTTTTGTAGGTATGTTGTAAAAAAAATCCCAGGAGGTAACACTGTGTGTTTGTGGATTAAAAAGAAGGAAAAATGAACCACCTACCCAGCTGCAGGGCAAACCAGAACATGGCAATGATTACACTTCAGGAAACAAAAGTTCTGTGAGACTTTGGGTAGATGGGGAAGCCAGCTGTAGCAGCTGTGCTCCTTCCCATTCCAGCACCACTGTCCATTTCTCATCCACCTGGGGACTGGCTCCATCAGTGTGACTACTGTGGGGGAAGGTTAAAAATAACCTCTGCTTTTCCCTCAAATTATTTTTAGCCTGGAATGCTTAAGTGATCTGGTTTACAGTGTTACTTGACAGGCAGGTCAGGCTAACTGAGGGTTCAGGCAGCTTTGGGCTTTGCCATCAGAGCTGCATGTGGCTTTTACATGCTTCATTTGTCTTGGTTTCTTTAATGAAATGCAGCACTATGGGCATGAAATCTGAGTTCTGAGCCTGAGTGTTCCTGATGTACAGGTCTCTTCATTTCCCTTTTTAATTCTGCTGAAAGTTTTGGCTACATGTAAATCCATTTAGCTCAGCAGTAGAATAAAACAGCTGAAGTCAAAGCAGTCAGCTCATGTGAGACACAGCTGCTGGGGAGAAAAGCAGTGTAAAAGTTGATTTCCTTTGGAAACTTGGCTTCTTTTCATGGTTTTGATTTTGTACACATACAGACACTTGTCCACTTGAACATGCAGAGCTTGTCCTATTTGTTCAGATACAAGCAAACAGCTGAGATACTAAACTGTTACCTAGTTCTTCCTCTAAAGGCCAGTGACTTCTTACTGGTTGATATTTTAAAATTCTTAGATGAAAAATCTTTTTATTCTTAGAGGAATTAGCAAAATAACATATCCAAGCATTTGACTGGGATTTAATGAGTCATTTCATCTCACATGTTGAAACAGAAACCAGAGGATTCTGACTAATACCTTGCACTACTTAGTCATGATAGTCTCAATTATTCAAATAACTGTGATATGAAAAATGATATGCTACATTTTTTTAAAATATAAGAATATTTTGTAACTACCACTATTTGTAATACAAAGGGAAAATAAGAAGTGGTTGAACAAAACACATTTTGCTTTTATTTTTTTAAAATAATGAGAGTCAAAACATTGTCACAAAGACCAAGTTACCATAGACTTAGTTTCCTCAGTCTGTGAAATAAGTATTTTCTTATTTCAAAAGCAAATTGGATGTAAGGCATCATTTTAGTAGAAAACTATTCTCCACTATCCTGGGCTTTTTTTTGGCATGTCTGTCACACCTTTTTATGGCATGTCTTTCTCTCCTTTTATCTTTCAATTCCTATTTAACTCCTTTTCTTTTTGTTCTCCTCTTGAGAGATATAAACCCTGTTGATATTTTTTTCCAGTGAATTTGTCACTCTTGCGGAGAGGAAATACCAGATTCATGACAACATCTTGTCTGTGTATAGCAGAGTACTGCAGCCACTGCAGCTGACAGGCACGCAAGGACTTCATGCTCTGAAGGTCTGTTCCTTCAACCATTTTAGAATTTGGAGTGTAGTTACAAGAAGAATTGTGTTGTCCCTTCTTATTCATCCTCTCTTCCTTTACTTTTAGATATAATTCCTCTCAAACCCTTGAATTTCTTTCCTAAGACCTAGCAGCTGCCTAGCCTAGTGCGTGCTGTGTGACAGCTCTACAAAACACCAGATACCTTAAAGCTACTGCCAGGCTAGATTTGAATTGTCTGTAGTCATCCACATAGCTTTATAATTGGGAAGAATGTTATGATTTGACTCATTATGCAACTATCTCCATAAAAGAAGGAAGTATTTCTCTCCTTGGGAGGAAACTAGGATGACTCAGAGCTGGTATTGAGCAGAATTAGACAATCTGGTGCTGAGCAGAGTTACAGAGCTACAGAAATCCTGATTAGGGCAGTATATTACAGCATCTTGCTGACCTGTAATGCTGACCTTTTTACAGCATGGATTTTTTACAGTACTGGGAGTTTTCAGAATGTTTTCAGCATTTCAACCAGCAATCAAACGATTACCACCTTGCAGTGTAACTTGGAAGCCCAGAGTACCCTTTGGGACATGTTTCCTTCCTTTGACAATGTCTGAACTGCATTAACCAGGAGTTGGTTAATTAACAGAGCATGTCATTATTGAACACTACCCATCAGGAGCCTTGCAGACTGTAGGAAGTGCCTCAGGTCTGTCTGTTAGGGGGAGGAACAGATTTTTGGGAAGATGTAGTTTGAAAGACAGCAAGGTTTTCATACACTTACTGTGTTACATGCAGAAGGGAAGTTTTAATTTTACTTGTAGATGAGAGTAGAAACAAGATTGCATACTTCAGTTGCATGAAAGGGAAGCATGACATGAGGAAGGTTGTATAGTCTCTTTCCATCTCACTTTTTTCCTTTCCTAAGGAGCTTTTAAAGGGAGAAATACCAGGGCATCCTAAAGCACTGAGCTGTGAACAGCACTCAGTGTGCTGCTGTTTCAGCTCTCCTGAACAGGACTCTGCTGTACCCATCCATCAAGGCTATAAAAGATTCATTCACTGTCCTGCTTGGTTTTCATCTATTTTAAACATTTAGAGACCTACTTATGTGCCCTGTAAAACTTACACAAATCATAAGGTTTGGGAATATTTCTAGTGAAGTACATGCCTTTTTCTCTCAGGATGGGTTCTCTTCTGCTACAGATTACCATGAAAAATATTTTGCTGGCATAAAACCTTTGGAAGGGGGTGGGGGTTTAAATTTTTTGTCATTTTCATGCTTATTCATGATTCTTTACTTTGTTATATTTGCTCCTCACTATTTTTATTTTGCTAATATCCTGCCATTCTCTTTCCTTCTCCATTTTCAAGGCCCAAGTCTGCAGGCAGGCACATTCTGCTAATGGGCAAAGTTTGCCATGCTCAGCAGAAATAATCAGCATTGGTTTATGATAAGAAGCAGTCAGTAAATTAACTTCCTCTAGTTCTGCTTTGCCAGAGGTTTATGCAGAACTGGGATTCTTCACCTGTGCCAGGTGTGTGCATATCCCTAACTCCATTCTGGCTGTCTCAGATTAAGCAAAGAACTGGTCCCATCTGTGGTTTCATCTTCCACAGGCAATTCAGCTTTCTGTTCGTGTGGTTAAAGCATCTAAACCATTCTTGTTTGGATATAGATTGGCCCCTAAAATCTAGTGTATTTTAATGAGAAAGTTCTAATGAAAACAGTCCTATATCAACAGAATATGAGAATGTCAGAGAGGACTGTACTCTCATTCTGTGTAAGACAGACATGTTGTGTACTTACCCAGTTCGGGGCTGTGAGCTCACAGCTTCAAAATCCCCTCTCTCTTCCTGATTTGAGGAGATCACACTTGAAGGGTAATCTTGAGTATCCTCCCTGAGCCCTTCTGCCTCCCAGTAACCTTCTTGGCGTCGCAGAGGAGCTCTCTGGGGGTGTGCAGAGGTCTCATGAGCTCGTGGCTTTAAGCTGTGCATGGCACCTTCACGATGTCCATGACGGTCTGCGTGTTCCACCAGCTTTGCCAGTCCTACTGTGCTACAGACCAGCAAAAACTTCACGAGCATCCTGGGCTTCTTCCCCCCTCAGTTACACCTGTCTCTTGTTCTTTTCTCTGAAGCTCAGCCTGAATTACTTCAGAAATGCCCCAGCAATATTCTTTAACTGGAAAGTTGGAAGAAGGAAGGAAAAAACTAAAAAAAAAAATTGTAACAAAGAGCGGAAAGAGCTTTCGGCCCTCCCAGCTGCTGTGGAAATGTCCTGGCTATTGAACAATGTGAGCCTGGTTCCTGTGTGGGGCTCAGGCGTCTCTGACAGGGGGGGAAAAAACGGTGGTAAGAATATAGCTTATTCAAGGAACTTCTGAGCTTGCCTGCCTTCTAAACTTATCTGTGAACAGGAACTTGGCTTTTATCAACTGCCTTCTCTCTCAGGCACAGGAAAGGGATGTTAGCTTAAAGGAAAGGAAGAGAAAAGAAAGGAAAGAAAATATTGAGTGCTCTAACAGACTCTCATTACACTGCCAGAAAATGACACAGACCTGCCTGGTCCAGTGCTGCACATGGAAGTTTGTTCTACAGTTTAAAAGCTGAAATACCTTGGCTTTAGCAGCAGAGTATTTGTGGTATGTAGAACTATTTGCAGGCATTGAGGGACTCAGAGCAAATGTACAGCAAAAAAGAGCCTACAAACATCCATTCTTGTGCAAACTTTGCAAAGTAGCTCTGTGAAATCATAGTCTGTTACCATCAAAATGGAAGATTTTAATTAAGTTGTCCTTCAGAGATCTCAGGATAATTGAGCATTTTTAAGACTTTCTGTTAGGATTGTCATCTCTGGGTGTCAAGCCTAATTTCTTTTTTTTTTTTTTTTTAATTAGCATTAAAAGAAAAACCACTAGCCAAAAGCTACCTCTGTCACCACATTTTAATAATATTTGAAATAAAAGGCTGTGGAGGTTGCATGTTGTTTTCTTACTGCTTTTGCTTTGCTGGTGGTGCTACTTTTAGTTTTGTTGCTTTCATTAACAGTGTTTCTTCTTTCATTGTCTTGCAGGGTGATGTGCTCTGGCATTTTAAAGAATAAAGTGTGAAGGAGAATGATGCTCCACTGACAAAACAACTGGGAATGCAGGACTCCTAGATCATCTTGCAGTGTGAATGATGAGATGAGCAGCTCAAAGTTCAGCATGTCCTGCAGAGCATTAAACGTAAAGCTTTTATGGATTCATTCCAATACCACCAGCTGAAAATAGAGGATAAAATCTCTCCAGGATTTTGGGAAGCCTTGTTATTAAAGGCTATGAATTTGCCTTGTCACTGGTTGGATTTGCACCCCTCCCCTGATGCCCCTATTTTATGCTTAGTGGAAGAACATAGAGAAACACAGATGGGGCCAGGCAGGGAGAGATTTTGCTAATTCTAAGGGAAAACCTGTTCTTGCAGTAGCAGTCACTTTTCCAGGGAGATGAAATCACAAGGTATGGACTGAAGACTGAAAAAAATTAGCAACTTCCCTCTGTTCCTTCCTGCTGCTTTTATTTCAGAATTGTGTGCATCCTGCTGTAACACATGTCAATGTGTGAATATTTCATGTGGCATGTTTCACATAGAAATAAGCTTTTCTCACAAGTAACTGGATGTGACCTAAGCATTATATTTGTTTATGTTTTTAGACCTTTATCAGGAAGGAACTGAAGCAAACATGAGACAAAACAAGCAACGGGCTTATAACCTGACCTGCAGTGAGATCCTGGCTTGCAGAGAAGTGACTTTATGCTGCAGGTATTGAAGTCATTCTTCATGGCTCTGATCCCTCCCAGGTGGTGGGGCGGTATTTCTCTGCCATCCTCCTGGCTCAGAACATCTGCTGCTCCTCCAGGTGCAAGAACCTGTTCTCTGTACCTTTGTAGTGGTGCTGCCCTGCAGGTGCAGAAGACACAGATTTGCAGGTTAATAATTTAGCATGATGGTTTTTGGTAGTGGTTATGAAAGGTGCTAAATATGGAGCAAGGCAAGGGATGATGTCCCATCCCTTTCCTTGTGGTAGGCATGGCCTAGGATGCTGCCATGAACTCATGAAAAACGTTTATTATTCAAAGGAGCTTCCTTAATGAAGAGTAGTTGAGGTTTTTGTGTAACAGCTGTTCTAATTTCTGGTATCTGAATAACACATTCAGGTTATAGTGTTGGTTCAAAACATCAGATTTGCTGGCAGAATGAGCTGTAAGTTTTCTTTTATATCTGTAGAGGAACAGGTACCTACTGTACCTACTCAGGAGTGACACCCACAACTTTGCCTCTTTTTTTTTTTTTTTTTTTTTTTCCCTAGTTTAGTGTTGGTGTACCCTACAGAGCTGGGTAACACTGCTCTAATGAAAAAAATGGCTGAGTTAAATCTATTTAAAAGATAGTTTGGAAAATTATTTGGAAAGTTTTATTGTGAAGTGTTATAGTGAAGTATTACTCCAAAAATGTACTTGAAACCCATTCAGTAAGTGAATCAGTAAGTGACTATTATACTAATAGTTGTGTGGGGATGTTTGGCAATGCCCTGGCAGTTCTCACAAGTTTATAGTGGTTCTGAGAACAGCTAGCCAAAAGACATTGTTCCTCCACTCTTTGTCCCCAGTCACTAGCAACTTTTCTTCCCCCTGTGCTCATGAAAATCTTTTTCCTCCAAATATTTCTGGTAAGTACTTCCTCAAAGTGTTCAAACTATTCTTCAGACTTCAAGTGAGTCTTTAAAGAGTTGATATTGCCAGTTACAGCGGATCAATCCCTATTGCCCTGGGATCTTGGCAGTAAGTGTCAGGACTGCCCTTGCCTTGTCTGGTAATTTTTACCACTTCCATTAAACACAGCTCTTAACCCCTCTGATGCTGCCTGCCCCAGGCATTCAGTGTCCTGTTTGCAATTCCATAAGCAGATGCCAGCACCATCTCCTGGGTAATCTGCTTAAGGTGCAAAATCTCATCTTGGCTCCCTTCCTTTTGTTTAGGGTCAGAGCCCTGCAGCTGGATAGGAGGTTGCCCACCTCAGAGTAAACAGTGCCAAACAATGCGTTTGATCAATAGCTTGTCCGATAAATGGCTTGGCTGTACTTGGGAAGCAAACGCTCTGGCTGTTCTAGTCAGCATGTCTCTGAAGATACAGCCCTTAGAAATTCAGTTTTCACTTAATAGATTCTGATGAATTTGTTTGTTTCTTTTCTGTCTTTCCAGATTCACTGCCTACTCTGTAATGCTCTTAATTATAGACTTAAATTCTGAATCTGTGTATTTAAAAGGAAAAAAAAAAACCTCAAAAATGTTTAAAAAGCCAAGAAAAGACAGAAAGCAGGTTTTGCTTTTTATTCGTATATCATAGTTCCAAGTCTCTGAAGCAGACTGAATAACTGAAAGGATTTTACGTCTGGGAAGACAGTTTTGTTGATAGCTGCACAGCAAGGGGATAGCTTCTCATTAGGCACTGGGATTTAGATCTGGAAAATGCTGTCTCATCCCTTGCCCGCTGCCGATGTGTGCTCATGCGTGTGCAGCGACTGTGGGGAGAAGAGTGTCAGGAGGGGACTGCAGGGCTAGAGAGCCATTCCTTTTGCTGGTCTGTCCATCAGAGGGAGAAGATGAATTCTTGCTGCCTGTATTTTTAATGGTTTGCTCAAAAGCTATCAGGGGTATTCGACAGCAGAGATCAGTCACGGAAGATCACTGTACTGGCAGCACTCTGTGCACTGCATGTGGCTCATCCTTGTGTGTGTTCCTGAAAAAATGGCTCATCCCTGGGTTATTCATTCCCTGGCTAAGGAAATTAGCTCATTACCTATGCACACGTACATGCAAGGATTCAAGTCCTAAACTGTTTGCTAAAGGATGTCAGACAAATGCTTGTTTTCATTAGGGAATGGAAATGACAGATCTGTGACAGTTCTCCTTTCTGCATTTTGAAGTTTTCATAAATGGAGAGGGAGAGGAAGGATTTCTGTTTATATATAGCAAGGTTCGATAATGTTAATATTGTTCTTCATAAAAAAAACTTTCTGAATGAAGGATATTTACCAGCCACAAAAGCAGTGTGTCTTTCCTTACCTGTCTTTCAAACAATATCATATACAGTTTAAATACGTCAATGAATATGACCAAATCACACTCTTTTCATCCAGCAAAATGACTTTGTCAGCTGTTAGTCTCCACCATAAGTTCATTGTTAAAGGACAAGGTTAGGGCTTTGTGGGAAGAGTAGCTTGCAACTGGGAAAATTCAAAAAGAAGAGACCCAAATTAGGTAAAATCCTGTTTAATCTGTTGCAAGCACAAAGAAAAAGATAGTGGAGGACAGGGAATGTTGATTTCTGCTTTGCATTCTTTTCTTTGCCTTGCATCATCCCTTGCTTTGGGAACAGGTAGACTTGAGTTAGAATTCTCTTGCCCGTATTCCAGAATTGCTGGCAGACGTTGCACAGATCTGCTTCCAGATGTCACCACCAACACCAACGGACAGGCGGAGGCATGTGAGAGGTGGAGAACTGCTCCTTCCAGGGGAAGTTTCAAGAAACTCTGCTGTTATCCAGCAAAAGGCTCCATGGCCAGGTCTGAGCAGCCAGAATTCAAACTTTAAATGAACAGCAAATGGATGGTTTGTCATTGCACAAGTCAAGACAAGGCTTTCGGTATTATGCGGATTGGCTAAATGTTTTTCAGATACAGATTTGTTTACAGTGATGTAGCTTAACTGGCTTCTCCTGGTGTTTCAAGGCAGAAAATAGAGAAAAAGAAGCTGCTGCCAGCTGAGATTGGAATTTGGGATCTCTGAATTGCTTGCTGGAGGCCTTTCTCTTTTGCTGCTGATTATCTTAGCTGATGCAAAGGGGAAAACCTTACCAGGCAGAAAGTTAAGTCTCTAGCAAAATCTTAAAGGCCAAGGTAGCTTGTGTTAACTCTTATTGTTAGTTTTGTCTGAGGTAGGATTGGCAACAAACTGTGACTGAATCATCTGCTTTGAATAGAAGGATCCTGCAGTCACCTGGAGGTGGCAAACATTGGGAACCATTATGGATGTTTGCCCTGTATAGATCACCTATGATTTTGTCTTGAGTCCAGAGCTTTCACAAAAAGGTTTCAGGGTAAAACAATGCCTGTGCAAACTGTCTGCTACCTAGGAGGGATCCAACAGCACTGAAATGTGTCTTGTGAGCCCTTTCTCAAGGTCATGGGGACAGGAGAAGGCAGGAAAGGAGTATCCCGCTTGAGTATTAGCTGATTCAATCTGGTGATGATTCATGTTTCACATCCCAGGATGGCTCGATATTTCACGTATTTGTTACCTTTTATAGCAATGCAAAATACATAAAATTGAATTGTACAAATCACAATGATAGAACAATAGCTCAAGGAAATCAAGATACACTTCTCACTCAGTCTTATCAGCCTTGGTGTTCTCCTGAAAATATCAGTAAAACTCATAACCCTAGGAATGTCTGTGCTCTGCTTTAATGGTCTTTGAAAGCCTGGTGAAAAAGTAAATAGGCCTTGGAGCAGATCCCAAAGATGGTAAATTCACTTTTTTTAACAAATGTAGTTAAAACGAGGCTCCTGCCTTTGCCTGGTGAAATCAATGGCAGTTTTGTGACTGGCTCCAGGAGCAGCGAGATTAAACCACTGTTGTATGGCACAGTAAGGTGGAGATATCTTCAGTCTGAGAGCACCTTGGGAGCAGAAAGGAGCACCAGCCATAGCAACAACCACCTAGTGGGAATTTTGACAGATGGTAAGAAAAACCTTTTCCACTTCTTGCTGCAACATTTTGGAACTGTATTAGCTCCTATAATAATTGGTATGCTGTGCTGGCCTTCCTCTGATTCCTGCACTTTTTTAGATTAACAGTTGATAAATTCATTAGTCTGGCAGAGATTTGGCTCCTTTATGTTCAGATGGAAATTTGTTCTTCATTTATAAGTAAGGAGACTTATTTGTGAGAAAAGGATTAAGAACTGTGTATGTTATTTCCCACATCAACAGCTTTTCAGTAATTTCAGTATGGGGTAAAAAAACACTTCCAAAAACTGAAGGATTATTCTTAGTTCCACAGTAAGGACTATGTTCGTGTACATATCTGCATGTATGTCCAGATACATTTTTTGTTCAGACTTTTTTCTGTGTAGTCATTCCCTGTCTGACACTTCCAGGCTGATAACCTATGGCAGCAGTGGCTTGCATACCTCTGCACTTCATGACATTGTGGTGTGCTGCCTTTCCAAAATGCAGCTCAGCCTCTGAATTTCATATTCTGTTTGCCTGGTAGGGAAAAACAGCCAAAGCAGGTCATACTTTGGGCTCCAAGGCTGATGCAATGTGGCATCCATAGTTTCACATCTGGCAGTATTAAAAAAAATAAATTAAAAATCACCTTGCTGCACTAGTAATTGCTTTCATAGCTAGCACTGAACTTCATTTTGCTGGTGGGGCAATAGCTGATTTGGACCATTTAGGATTTAATTCAGAAAACACTTTGAGTTTTAACTGCAAGTACATTAGGATATCCATCTGCGATTAATGATCATGTTTTGGTATTTTTTCCTACTCAGGCCTTGAGGCAGGATGGATCCTCTGCAAGATTTCCCCAGTCAGTTCTGTGCTGGCTGTTCTTGCCCTGCTCTGCAGCACTGACTCTGACGTGAGGGATGGTGTTTGGTGTGAGATGTTGTCTTACTTTGCGGCAGCGGAACAGGGCTCTGTCTACAGCAACTCAGAGAAACAAATAGGAAACAGGATTTCCCCCCACAGGTAACGGATTTTTCAGAAATGAGCTGTTGTAATGGGATGTACAGCTGAGCAAACCCCACAATTTATACAGAATGACTTCACGCTTGACAAACATAGCAGGTGGGACCTCGAGCTCTCTTCACCTGAGCTCCAAGCTGTAGCTGGTTCCCTTTTTCTCAGGATTTACTAGAAATAATGTTCTTGTTACCATTTTATGCAGGGTGGGTTCTGGCAACTGCCAGACCAAGAAACCTTGACCCTGTTTGCTTGCTACAAACACTATCAGTATTACGTGCTCTCCACCTTCTGGGGCCCAGGAGAGCTGGTGTTTGGCTCCTGCTGCAGCCTCGGGAAGATGCCCTTTCAGGAACTCAGCTCTTCTGCTAAAGTCTCCCTCTTCACTGAGACAATCCTTCACTGAGAGCGTTGCAGCATGTTTTAAAAGCTGTGTCTGTCTGGAAATTCTCCAGACAGCTCCTTACCTACTGCTGTCATTGTCCTCCTCTCCCCCTCCCTTCTTAAAGCTTTCCAAGCAGATCAGTGTCATTAATATTTCAGTATCAGCTGTACACAGGCATTGGCTACACTGCAGCACACTTCATCAATAAGAGCCAGCGAGGGCTGTGAGCTTTGCCACACTGACTTCATCCAGCACAGGAGGAAGAGCAAAGGCAGAGCCTGCCAGAGCAGCTATCTGCTGAGGGTAAGGCTGCAGCTCGCAGTCCCAGCTTTGAGGTGCTTCTTGCTGCTTTTCTCCCTCATTCAAATCAACCCAGATAATACCCTAACAAGCAACAAGAATGGATGTCTTTAAGAAAGGTTTCTCCATTGCTAAAGAAGGTGTGGTGGCTGCGGCAGAAAAGACCAAGCAAGGTGTGACAGAGGCTGCAGAGAAGACCAAAGAAGGGGTAATGTATGTAGGTAAGAGAACTAGTTTTGATCTACTTTTGAGCATGAACAGCTACATAGATTGTCTCTGAGAAAGTCTGGGGAAATGATAATGTGGCTGAAGCTTGGGAGTGACTAGCAGGATAGTCTGAATAAGATCCTGAGCTTTGCAGAGTTGCTGTGTAAACCTGGGCTATCACAGCCTCCCTGTGCCTCAGTTTCCCCAACTGTAAGTTAAACATAGAAACCACTATTTCAGGGAAGGCAGAACGATGTTAAGGAGCAGATGCTCAGGTGTAAGGTTTGTTTGACTGTTCACTGATTGTTTGCAGGGTGAGTCAGGCACTCTCCAGGCAAATGAGCACTACTGGTTTCTGCCTCACCTCCACACTGGGAGGGACTCACTGAGGAGGTCCCTGAGAGGACCCAGTGATGGTAGTAAGAGGGGATTGCAGGATGCATCTGTTTCCCTACAAACAAATGGGTTTGTCCTGAAATCCTTCTCCTGTCCACCGACCTCTTTCATTGCCCGTGCACACATTAATCTTGCTTTACAAGAGACGCCCAAATTCCTTTTGCCCAAAGAATAGGATCTGGAAAACAGCGTGCCTGCTGTCCTGCCTAGAGACCTCTTTCACAGTTAATGGGCTGAAACCTCCCCTTTCAAGGTCACACTTGAAACCCACTATCTCCACTTATCTAGCACATGCAATTATATGGCTGGATGGTCAGATATTCCATATAATACAAACTAAAGAGTCTTAGGTTCCCAAGACTGATTATTTCACTCCTAATTACTGCATTTCACGCAGCTCTTTATTTTTGGTGGATGTGGGAGTGTTTCTTTTTGTGGGAAAGTTTACATGCAGGCTCTTCCTGCTATCATACAGCAATATCCACAGCTGTACTTGGCAACTATATTTATAACAGCTCTATTCCCAATAGCTACAGATATATATTTGTATGTTACAAATTAAATATAAAATTTGTATGTAGCAGGTCTGGTAGTGTTTTTATCTTGAATTTTTAAATATTATTGACATGCTGGAAGTTAATGGATATAACAGTTCGCAATTCAATTTGAAGCTGACCCAGAAGAAAAATGGTAAGCAGCATCCCTGTAAACAACTAAACTAACTACAGTAAGTGAAACACCAGTCTAAGAAATGTCACATGTAGGTGTCACATTGTGGCATCATTACTGCTCCACCTGCTTCCAGATCTGAGTTGTATTGGGTGTATTCAGAGTTTTTATACATAATTTCTCACGTCTCTGTTCAGTCACGTTGTACAGCTCCATACTGTGACCTGGTTTTCATTTTTGCACAGCCAAAAGGTCTCTCTAAGAGATTCTAACCTTTTCAATAAAGTTTTCTATGAGCCTAAAACTAAAAGCCTTGAAACCTTAATCTCTGAATGATGATCAAATAAGGATCAAGGTGAGGATTAAGTGCTTTCTCCTTTTATTGGTTTGGTTTGTTGGTGTACTGCTGGTTCCTGCACTGGACAGAGCTTTGCTTTGGCCTGATTCAGTTCCTGTTGGGAAGCTCAGCCCTTTAGGGAAAATTAAGTCTTTCACAGGGAGGAAAAGTAAAGGCCACATGCTGATTAGCTCAGAAAACTGGGGGTTTGTTTTAATAGCCAGAGAAGGTGGAGGTGTGGTATATTGGTTACAACTGGAATGATTAGTATGTTGTTCATGCTGCCTTTTGTCACTCTGTGCCACATAAAGAGTAAAGCAGACACCTGAACTGTTCTTTCATTGCTTCTTCCATTGCAGAGCCCTATCCCAGCAGCTTCATCTAGGGCATTAGGTGATGAGACTTGAAGTTTTTGATGCTAGGAGAGAATAATACTGTATTGAACCTCAAGGGTCTTTTGAGAACATCAGCAAAGAGAGCAAAATCCCCAGGGCCTAGGATGAAGTGGATCCCTGACTTTTATTCAGGTTTGTGTTAACTCATTGCTGACTCTCTGAGGAGGATTCCAAATGTCTGGGCACAACCACAACATCTGGTGAGTCACTTGCTGCTGCCCAGGAGAAGAAAATGATGCTCACTCAGATGCATCTGTCTGGAGGGAACAGCGTCACTGGGACACTGTGGCCACCACATCACCCCTCTGATCCATACAGGCTCAGCTCCCACAGCCCAGAGCAGGAGATGCCTCCCTCCTGTGTTAAGCCTGCAGTGCAGTGCTTCTGCCCTGCTGCCAGCCTTGCTGAACCGATGGGGTAGAGAGGAGAGTGCACAAAAAGAGAGGGAGAAATCCTGTCATACGTCACCTGTGCACTTGGTGAAATCACCGTCTGCTCTCCAAATTCTAACAGCCTCCGAGTGTGCTGAAGTGTCAGGAGATCGCTGCGTAGTTAGCTGTTGGTTCAGTGGGTTCTCCTTTTTAATTTGGTTTGAATAGGGGTGTAAGTGATGCTGAAGTTAATTAATGAATTTAATGCAAAGCTGCCGATTATTGAGTCATTAGTACTGTTTGATGCTAAAGTTCAGGAAGTCTTAACAAAGAATGCACTTCTGGTTTTCCAGAATGGCTTTTGACTGTGTGTGTTGCAGAAAGCCCCAACACACCGAGCTGTATTTAAACTGAATGATTCCTGCAGGACTTAGTGCACATCCAAATATCCCTTTCTACTCTAGACCTTCTCCCAGGGCATAGTGCTCCACTGCCTCGGCCCCACCCCGGCGGTCCCAAAGCTCTTGCGGATGACTCACGGCACTCAGAAAAGGCAAGATGCATGAACTTTTAATTCCGGGTACAGAAGCTGCAGGCAAGGACTAATGAGTGAAATGAGATTGAGCATCAAGTGATTGCTTTCTGATTCAACAGATGCGGGTTGCTGGCAGGAGCGTGCGCTGGAAGGTCGGGTTTCACACGGTACATAATTGATGGGAGCCTGAGTCATCGGGTGTGGCAGGGCTGGGAGGATGAGGCGAGCTGTCCCCAGGCTGCAGCAGTGACTCTTCCCAATGACATTGCTTCTGTCATGAAATGGGTTCGGATGTTTTTCTTCTATCTGCATCCCTTCTTTCTGGAATTATTTTCCATCCGCAAATACAGCCCCTGCTCACTCCCCTCCCCCATAGAATAATTGGCCCAGATAGTCACCTTAAAAGTCTGCCAGAAACCATACAGAAGTGCAGCTCTTGTCTCACTAAATGTGTTTACTGCAAAACTGCAAAGGCATGAAAGGCTCTTACAGCAAATCATGTACTTTGCTTACCAATCAACTGCTGTTTGACCAAAACCCAGCAAAGGGCTAAGCTTGAGCATCTGAATCTGATATGAGACAACCTTGTATGTCAAATCAATATCATGGCAGTCTCTTCGTGGAATGGTACTGGGAGGGAAAATGAAGCAGGATGGTGTCTGAATTGAACCTTGTGTGTTTGGCCCATTCAGGGGCTCACATTCATGGCTTGAGACTTGCACCTGCTCTTCTCAGTGCTGTGCTTCTGCACACGTTTGTGTATCATGGGCACCATTATTACATCCAGTTCACAGCAGTGCACATGTATCATGTGCATCACTAGGAACTGCAGCTTTCAGCAGTAACAAGTAAAAGGTACAAAGATTTAATCTCTTGACCTCTAAGACAATTTGGGAGGGTAGAGTGAAATGTTGAGGGCATATTGTAGTAGAACAGTGTTGTTCTGCCCCAGGCAAACATTGCAACCACCAAAATAAATCAACAATTGAGAATTACATTCAATAGTACATTACATGTATCAGGCAGAACAGAGCTGGGCCTGACCTGTTGTTATCAGGGCACTGCACCTGTTATGCTTCTCAGGCTGTTAATGAGAATGAGCTGTGATGTGTAGATGGTTTCTCCCACCACACCCATGGATGCTCCACTGTCATGGAGTCAAAAATCTGCCTGGTTGTTGTCCATTTTTATTATTTTGATAGTTGGCCATAGAAATCCCTTTATTGTATCAGTATGGGAAACGTGAAGAGAACCTGTGCAGATGATTTGCAATATACAGTAAAGTGGGACCAGTGGAATATTTTGGCTTGTGTTTATTTAACTTCCAAGAGAGATAAATTTGATCCTTTATTTTTTTAATGTGTAAAGCACCTAGTTACCATGGGGGCTGCCCATCGACCATATGATTTAATGTATCTGCAGCAGTATCAAGTAGAAAGGATATACAGCTTGTCACTCCAAGCGTGGAGAAAAATCACAGAGATTAATTTTTCCTTAGGGCTATTTGTGCTGTAAACTGAATGCCTTCACATCCTGTTAGCTTTTCTGCCTTGAGAATAGCGAGATAAATTACAATGTAAGCATACATATGGTGTATTTTCATAATTTGAGATAAAACCGTCTGCTTTCTGTGTATTGCTGTAAGCAGGCACAGCCTAGGCTGAGGCACCAAACTAGGAATCTGGTAAGCAGGTATGTAGTACGTGGGTGGTGGGTCTGTAAATTCAGTCTCAGGTTTCTCCAGAGTCTTATTAGTGGTATAGAATGAGACTTAAATGACCATTGCAGCCAAGTATCCTGCCAAAAGGCAGGGGAGAGTCATGGATGTGACTTCTTATCTTGCAAGAGTGAAGTAGGTTAGATGTTACCAGATTATTTTATTTACAGTCATTGTATAACTAGGTCAAAGTTGATTTACCACCACTCAGCTGCTCGTTTTGGAAATATTTCAGGGACAATTTTTCATAATCAAGATTTTTCAGGTCTCAATATCTCCAGAGAATTTGCTGTTGAAGCTCTCCAACTCTCAACACAAAGGTACTCATTGACTTTACTGGGGAGGGAAGCTGGTCTCTTTTTGGACCAGCTTTCTTCCTCGGAGTAGGAAGTCTTCTGTGCCCATAAATCAGGCTGTAATTTCCAGGCAGCACTGATGGATTGTGTTTCCTTTCACAGGCACCAAGACCAAGGAGGGCGTAGTGCAAAGTGTGACCTCAGGTAAGAGCACAGCCTGAGAGGGATGTGGTAAACTGTGGTGATTGTTAGACCTCCTGGGAAGGCTGTCACCCCTGCCAAGTGGGAGATTTCTGTGGGACACCACTGATCTGCCTGACCTTCCCACTGATGAATGGAGGCTGCTTGCCAGCAGCGATGGTTCAGGGTCTGGCATTTACAGTGGACACAGATGGGAGAAAATATTTAATCAGTACAGTAGGTCAGAAAAAAAATCTAAGAAAGGTCACTTGGCAGACTGGGATGATTCACAGCAATTTAGACATTTCACAATGTCAGGTGCACAGCTCAGCATGCAGAGAAGATTCACTTGCATCAGATCCTGTCTAGCCAAAATTGTGGTCTTTGGGAGAGTCCTGTCAGGCAGTTGCAGAGTCAGGGACCCAAAGGGCTCCTTCTAGGGTATCCCCAACTCCAAGGCAGAGCAGCCATATGGATTGTCCTGAAGAAAGATGAATGGATCCTTTGCCTGGAGAATTTCATAACTATTGTTTTTTTCTGCCAAGAAATATTAAATCAAACAGAAGGTAACCTGGAAAAAGTCATGCACAGTCTGCAATGCAAATTATCTTAGTTTCTTAGTATCTGATGATGAATTTTTCATCTGGTTGCCCACAAAGACTGAAAGGCTGGAATGCTGCTCTCTAAGCAGCATTTTGTGCCAGACAAAAATCCTCACATACACGATCTAAATTCAGATGTGATTTCGTCTAAAAATCCAAACATGGACTGCACCAGGGCTAATTTCTTCTTTTACATCAATGCAATAATTTTGTCACCCCAGGGAATTTGGCAGCCTTCTGACAGTGTCTAGTTTGCTGACTTTTCTGCTTTTGTTGAAATTGCAGTTGCTGAGAAGACCAAAGAGCAGGCCAATGTGGTGGGAGAAGCTGTAGTAGCCAGTGTGAACACAGTGGCAAACAAGACTGTAGAAGGAGCAGAGACCATTGCAGCCACTACAGGAGTTGTAAAAAAGGTGTGTTTGTTTTTTCTGTGATGTGAAGGACAGAAGAGCCTTTGGATTACACTTAAACTACCTGCAAACCTTTATAGTTGATGGCTTTACTTATTTCATGAAAGCTTTTCAGCAATATCCACTTTTGTTTAATACTTAGTATTATCATATAATGCCTGATATAGTCACAGAATCATTTAGTTTGAAAGGAACCCCTTGAGATCATCTAGTTCAACCCCCCTTAGGGCCAATGAGAGAGGACTGTCCCACTAGGTTTTTAATATCTCCATGCAAAGAGACTCCACAATATCCCTAAGCAACCTGCGCCGGTATTTGGCCACCCTCACAGGAAAAAAGAGAAATTTCTTCTTCTGTCTGGATGGACACAATCACTTGGTGCGCATTGTCTCTTGTCCCATCAGTGGGCACTGCTGGTAAGAGTCTGGCTCTCCATTTTCTTAGGAATTTAGAAAAGCATTTTTCCCAGGGCCTTTAGAAGAAATGTGGCTGCAGAGAGCATCTGGCCTGAGTCAGAGCTCAGGGGTGTGCAGAGTGGGAAGGCACGGGAGTCAGCTTTTGCCCTCAGCCCTGTGCCGCGGTGATGGGATGCGCAGGCTTGCCCTGGCCACGGCAGCTCCGGAGGCAGCAGAGGGCAGCAGTAAGTTTCCAGCAGAAAGCCGGACCCTGTTGCTCTGCTTCGTGCTGGTTTGACAACAACCAAGTGCTTATTGATAAAAGGCCGTGTGACCCAAATTGTGTACGGATTAAGCCAGATTCAGACAAGGCATCGTCTGTCCTCCAGCCTGATTTGATGAACGGGGCTGCTTCAAGTGAGGGGATTAAGGGGCGTGTGAAGGAACAGAACAGCTCCTTAGATGAAGGCAGTGTTGATCATTAGAGAAGATGCTTTGGTAACAAACAGTACCCATTTGTACAGCACGAGGCCAATACTTGGCAGCTCTTTAGTAAACCTGTCTCTTTCACCTCTTCAGCGAGTGTGACTGGTGCTGTTGATGGCCACATGAGCTTTATGAGTCACAGCAAACCCAAATCCAGAATCAAAGTGAAGCCAGGCTGGCCAAAATTGTTTTAATTGTTCAGATAGTTGGCTGATTAATTTCCTGACCTGCACATAAACACATTGTGATGTGAAACAAAACTTCTACACAGCATATAAATCCTGAGAGAATAGCCTAACAAAAGAGGAGAACAGCAGCAACAAGTGACGCAAAATGTCCTCCTGAAAGCATGTGAAAAAGGCAGATATAGGAGTTCTGCTAAGCCCTTGGGATAAATTTAATCTCTGTTCCCACAGGGAACAGGAGTTAGGGTGCAGGAGTGCAAACAGCCGTTCCTAATTCCATGGGGCTAGAATACCCCTTCCTACCTTTTGACTCTCCATGAGGTGATTTACCCAGGAGAGTGAGGAATTTGCTGATGGTAGGAATCCCTGCTGCAGATAGCGAGCTGTCTCCACTCCAGCAAAGACTGAGCAGCAGCAATCCTTTTCCCCTTTCCTCCTGAGAACCCCACCTCAAAGACTGACAGCTACGGTTTGCAGCTAATTTCAGAGCCTAAAGCAGTGCAGATTTTCCAGAGAGCATCTGGAGTGTTATTTTGATGTCTTCCATTGATGTCCAAGTGCTTAGACTTAAAATGGAAATTGATTAAGCAATAAAAAATTAGGATGTGTCACATGCTAAATGGCAGACTAAATGGAGCCAGGAAACTGCTCTGGATACAGCATCATGGTGTCATGCCAAACAGCAGAGGTGGGCAGCAGACTGAAAACAGGAGGAGGAAAACAAGACAAATCATAGGAGAAAAAAAATTCAGGAAAAACTATTGTTTCTGTGAAAGAGGGTTCATCTGTTCTGCTGGTTTAATTCAGCTTAGGAGTGTAAATCTTTTATTCATACTCATCATACTTTTGCATGTAGCTAGACACCTTTTAGATCCAGCTAGACACAGAAGACTGAGTTCCACATGCACATCGAGTGCATTCCCACTGCTAATGGATAACTGCCGTGGAGCCAAAGCTGCTCCAGAGGGAGGGCCCTGAAAGGAGTATAAAGAGTTGTGCTAGGCTCTCAGCACCAGCCATTTTTTCTCCAGAATGGCTCCTATCACATTACACAATTTTCTAATGGAAATACATCCAGAGTTTGCCAATTGCAGCACCAGGCACTGTAACGCATGTGGGAGAACCAGTGGAGGTACTCCAAGTGATAATGTATGGCTTTTAAATGTTTAAACAGTGAATACCCACTACTGTAATCCTGCAGTCCTGGAATCATCACAAGCATTTCAGCCCCAGAAGTTTGAGAGAGCATCCAGTTGTATCCAGTCCTGAGACTTGTTTGCGCTCTGTACCATTCTCCTTCTTTTTAATGGCACAGAGCACTTGCCAACATCTTATTTGCGTTTCTTTCAACTATCTCCAGTGTTGTTCCCTGCTATAGAGTTCAGAGTGCCAGGGATCTGTGAATGTATGGCACTGATCAGTGCTCGGGGTGACTCGAGTGGCCTAGAAGGCATGTTCCCAGCAGACTGTTCCCAGTATTAATAAAAATTATGGAGAGTTTGTTGACATTTAATCTGTGCATTTGACAGCTGGGATCAGTGACAGGCACACACCAGGAAAGAGAGGGGTGCTCTTAGGGTTTTGGGTTAAGTTTTGCTCAGGACAGCTGTGGGGTGCAGGTGTATCAGATGGTGACTTTGGCCATGGGACAGAATTCAGCCCTTTGTTGCATCATGGCAGGCACTGAAATGTGGATACCCTGTCAGCCTGCTGTTCTTTACTGTCCCTGGGGGGAGCACTCAGAGCCACTCAGAAGGAAAGGAGGCTGAAGTAACCCCACACCTAGGGAGGGGTGCCAAGCACCAGATGAAAACAACCTTGAGTAGTGCTGGCACAGCCTCACAGGGCTTTAGCAGTGACCTGGTCACTGCTGAGCACAAGAAAGTATTGACTCATTTCAGGGAGTTTTTAAGTATCAACTAAAAAAATCCATAAATTAGGAGGTTATAAACCCTCCACAATTTTTCTGATACAAAACGGAATGAAACCAGTCAGTAGTGCATTCTGCCTGTGACTTTGCACCCATCCCCATCCCTGGGGTGGACATTTAGAGATTCCGGTGAGATAACCACGCACTAAATATCCCTGTCTTAGAAGAGGATTAATTCTTTGTCTGTATGACACAGCACAGAGCTTGCTGCAATGCAGACACCACGTGGCTGGGAACAAGCCCATGTACATACACGCGCTCTCAAAATGTCCCTCAGGGTTTGGAACAATTTCCCCAGTAACTGATGCTTCTCTACAGCCTCCAACTAAATCTTCCCTTTAGATCTATTTGTCCTGTCAGTTTTTATGATTTAGTTGTCAGTTCATGACTCTGTCACTTTGAGTTGGGTCTGATCTTTTCTTTACTTCAGCCCATTAATTAAATGAGCATTTGTCAGTTATGTGCAACTGCTGGGCGCGTTCGCTGGACTGCAGTGTTTCTGTGCACCTGATCTGGCGCACATAGGCCGCACCCACGCCATGGCTCATCTCTTTCATAACAACTGCACATCTTGAGTGTGAAAGGCTGCTGTTCATGGCCTTAATTCCCTCCACTTACACCCTGCGATGCCTCTGATGCAAAGTCTGAGATTCGGAAGGAATTAGAAGCAGAATCTGACTTCCCCTCCTGTTCAAGTGAGATTGGGCTGGGCAAGTGCCACAAGGAGAGAGCAACCGAGGGCATCTGAGAAGCCACCAAGGGCAGAGCTGCTAAGCAGGAGGAGCAGGGAAATCAACAGCCAAAGTACCCAACAATTAAGTAGAATAAATATTTGAAACTTGTTCCCCTTTGTATTCAAGCTTCCCTGTACTTAGCTGATGCATCCCAGTTGTGTCCTTCCACATGTCAGGGGGCACAGGAGATTGCAAAAGCAGCATGCAGTGGGGCATTCTGCCTACATGCACTTCTTCTGTGCTTCCCTCTCAATTTCATTAGTGCATCCAGACAGACATTTTCCCATGCAAAATAGCTGAGTTAGTGGCACTGGTGAAGCCTGGAAGCCTACAAGACCATAGATGTGCATCATGGCTCAAGGCTGTACTGCAGCAATCCCATAGGATACATTTTAAATATCTATCATTTGTATAAGTAGTCCCAGGAGACTCTCAGAGAGTCCGGCTGCGAGCTGGATAAAAACAAAGCCACCCCAAAAGTCTACCTGAATTTGTAGGGTAAAACAGGAATTCTGTATGCCCATCTGTCTGTCCTGCTGGTGGATCCACTCACTTTAATCAAGGGTTGACCCCTTAGTCAGAGCTGTCAGCATCAATCTGAGCACACTCAGCCTGAAACCTCTCCAGGACAACTCGTCCTCGGGACCTGCCAGGCTGCCTGAGGGTTTCCTAGGGAGGGGTTTGGGGATGCTGCCAGGCAGCATCATGTTTGCTCCAGCACCCAAGGTCAATAGCAGTACAGGAAGCTGGACCTCTCCACCTTATGCAACTGATGTCCTTTTGAGGGCTCCTAAATTTGTAGCTGATTAGGCTGCCAGTGAACCTCTCTGGCTTTACAGCCTTAAATTAATAATAGTAATGATAATACTAATAATAAAAAATTAAGTACTCTTACTTGCCACTGAATTTGCTGAGATTTGAGGAGTATATTCCAGCATCCAATATTTGGACTGCTTTCTCTGTTATATAAGGAAGATAATTTTAATAAGATTGTTTGTAACTGAATATTTGGCAACAGCAACAAAACTCCCACTGGCCTATAAGATAACATAGACAAAAAAATATAAGTTCCATTTCATCTAAGAACTCAGACAGCAGACAAGTCAATTGCTGAAGAGCTGAAAAAAGGAATTTCACACAACCTGTGAAAATGAGAAATCTGAGGATTGTAATTAATTGTAATAAATAAATAAATAATTGTAATAAATAAATAAATTGTAATTGATTTCTTTCAGCATTTCTGGGCTTTTAAAATCAGTTTCTAAAGAAACTTATTAAAATATCTGAACCCAGAAGCCTTTAGTACAGTCTCTTTAAGATCCTTTAGCATTGCATAGGAGTGTTTTTATAAATGGCAGGTCTTAATTTGTTGAGTTTTTAATTAGTGATAGCTGAACATGTACCTCTGTTTCATAACCTTAGCGAAATACTGTATTTTATAACTATAGATCTCCTGTGGCATATATATTCTACATAAAAGATATTTTTAAACACACAAAATATTTAAATATTTGTGTACTATTCTTGGAAAGAAATCTGAGATCTTGTGTTTCACTTAACTGTTGTGTTCAAGTACTTCGCTTTTCTCTCTTTACTAACAAAAAAAAAGATTCAACTGCCCACCCAAAAATAGAAGAAAATAGCCCATAGCAAAGTAAATTTTTTTTTACGTTCACAATACTTTTTTCTAAGAAAGTATGTCATTTCTGAGGGGAAATATTTGGCTTGCCCTTTAAGAGCAGGAGGAGCATTACTACTTGCTTCGTGGTTTCAACCAGCTTGCCTTTTGCTTAGAAAACGTTACCCCTTTTAATCAGGAGATGAGCACTGACAGGAATGGCAAAACTCTTGCTGCCCCGCAAGGAAATTGAATTTTCACCTCTTCTTTCTTGCCCAGCATTGTTCTGTGAGTCAGTGTTATAGCTGGAGCTGGAATTTCTGGCTCTTTTTCCAAAGTGAAGACCCTTACATCACATGGTTCTCCTCTGTATATTATCTTCCTGAGCAGTCTTTGAAATCCCCAGCCAGCTAACACCCAGCTGAAGAATGCAGCCCTTCCTCATCTCCTGCTCACTGTTCCGGGGCAGGGTGGAAGCCCATGAGAAAAAGGCTGTGAGGCGACATCCCTAACACGGCCTGACACCTCTTCATCCTGCTATTGTGCTGGTTCCTCCTACATAGTTTAGAAACACCCTCCAGAAACTCAGTTGCTTCCCTTTCTAAAAATAGATGGTTGATTTTTAGCCTTCTGGAGCAGTCTTGGCAGAGAGCACGATCTAAGGGATCTAACGAGCAGCACAATAGCTGAGCAGGGATTCTCCAGCCCACCCATTGCCCTTGGAGACAGTGTCCTGAGCGTGGTCCTGAGAAAGGTGTCCCTCTCCCTTCTTCTTTGAAACGTCTACCAGAGCCAAGCTCCCTGCCCACAGGAGAACAGGTGGTCATGTCCTGTAAAAAGATGGAGAGCACTGCATTGGTCCTTGTGTTCCTGTGAGCTGTTCCCCAGCTTCCCAGTGCAGCTCAGCACCTTAGGCAGTTGCCTTTGACTGACCTTCATGATTTCACACAGCAGCTGGTAACTCCACCTGCAAAACACTGTGAAATACCTGCTGTTGTAGCTGTTGTCAGCGGCTTGCATTGAAGCTTTTTTTCCTTCCTGCCTGATAGTAAAAATCTGTTTGTAAAACTTCAAAATACAATTTGAGGCTATTTATCTGTTTTCACCTAATGTGCACTGTTGAGTCATAAGGTGTAGATTTGCAAAGTGTAATGTAAATGCAAATGTAAAGTGCTTTAAAGCCACAGGCCGGATTCTGGGGCTGGGTGAGTGTCCATAAATTCAGAGCTGTTTGCTGGCAGCAGGAGAGCTGACTCATTTCAGAGAGGCTGTGTCTGAGTGGCTCCATCAGAGCCACTGGAGAAACTTCAGGAGAAACTGGCTTCCATGATGTGCACTTTGATGTAATTTGGTTACCTGTGCTTACTTAACACAGCTCAAGCTGGTACCAGCAAGAATCATTTCAGCCAACAATGCAGTGCAAGTTAAGGGCATGTTCCTTAGGAAAGTATGGTCACACTGTGCTTCTCATCTGGAGACACCAGCAGCACATGGTGCTCTCCATAAACAGGCTAAATCAGCTCTGGTCTCAGTAGGGAGATGAAGGAATGCCTGCAGCTGTGACACACATCAATACAGGGCTGCAGCTCGTACTTTGGCTATTTTCTGTCTCCAGTGGATTGATCTTATAGTAGTTTGTGTGGAAAGCAGGAAGCCCATAAGTAGGACAAACAGGTTGCAGTGCTTCCACCTCCAGGCTCCCCTTGCTGCCACAAATGGATCTGAAGTTCAATTACCAGATTAAATTTTCACTTAATTTAAGGGCTGTACCTCGTATCTATGCAACTCCATCTACTTTTTTCTTTTTACTTCACATCACCTTTTTTTCACAAATTCAGTCCAAAAGCAGCAGGGATGGCAGGGATGTTCTCCTACTGATAAGAACAATTGTGACTGGACAGGAAAGTAAGGACATGTGTGAAAGGGAAAAGTAAAGTCCCCTAAACACGTAAAGTTCTATTTACAGTAGGTTTGGCAGGGACATTGATTTGCATTGCATCAGCAGCAGCACCAAGCAAGTGGTGGCCTTGTGTTTCCAAAATGTTGAAATTCATAACTTTGCCTTCCATGCAAAACTGATTTTCCCTTTACATCATATATGTGTCTCTGGTTCCCTCTATGGTGGCCCTGACTTCATGTGGGAAGAGAGTTACTCAGGGAAACTGCTGAGCATATGTGCTCGAAGGGAGCAGAGAGGCTTTGTAATTCTCCCGTGAACTCAACTAAAATTACAGAGGTCCTATTTCTATTTCTGCTTCCCCTTACACTGACTGATTCCACCCAGGTGCATTTCTGCTTTCTGTCCATCCCCTGTGCACATCCAGTACAGTCAGGATTTTGTCTTCTCCCGTGCAGCCAAATTGTGTTTAACATAATTACCTGGTGATGCAACCTTTTCTCTTCTTCTTTGAACAGGAAGGCAGCTGAGGAGTGTAGGCAAGTAGCAAGAAGAGCCCAAAATACTTAAGTAAATGCTTAGACTCAAACCAAAAGAAAAGCTTATCCTTTAATAATGATATTTTATCTGAAGTGTGACATTAACAGCACCACAGTACTGCTGTATCTTTGATTAGTTTTAGTCTATGGAATGAGTGCTTAGGGTAAGATAATGCAGGGAAAGGCTGGGTATAGCCTTGCTGTACATAAATTTATTTGTTCCTCCTAAATTTCTTCACGCTGAAGGAGTCAAAACTCTGGTCTCAATGACAGAAAAAGGACTGATTTTCTGTATGAAAAAGACCTTAAACCAGGCTGTAAGAAATTGAGTTGTCTTTTTCATAGATATCTGCTCTAACCAGCTGCACAACAAAAACGGATTTCAAGCACTCTCTGCCATCTATTAAAGCTGATGTTTTGCTTGCATGTGTAATGCTCGACCCCATCTCGTGCAGTCTGTCTAAGATTAGGGCGATGACTCTGCATGTGGCAGCAAGGACAAACATCTTGCTTGTGACTTGGCAGGAGGACCTGGCAGCGCCGCAGCCGCCCGAGCAGCACCGGGTGGAGGGAGAGGGGGCCCCGGCCAGCACTGATGGAGAGGTGAGTGGTGCCACAGCCCTGCTGCCCTGGGCTCTCTGTGCCACACCTGCTGCCTTACTGCTTTCCCCCTGGCAGGATTTCCCCCTTGCCTCCTGTGGTTCTGGAACTGCCATGCAAGGAGCCCGTCACTGTTTCCACTTTCCTGAGTTATTGCACAAAAACCGGAGCTCCTCTTTGCTTGTTTTTGCCACTTCCTTATCCTGGGAATTTTCCATGAGTGACAGATGGACAGATTGCAAACTGCTGCCTGATTTGGGTTGATTTTGGGCTGTAAATGCACACATAAAAGTTAATACTGTCCTATGGTTCTGTCATCACATGGAATAGCTTTTTCCTGTTTGCACCCATGCTTTAGAAGAGATTTAGACAGCAAGTTAGTTTTTTCTGTTGATTTTTCTGTATTCAAATTAGTTCATTTAATTTTTGAACTGATCTACCTGCAATGAAGCCCTGGGTCAAACATTAGTCTCTGGGCCAATTTCAGTTCCTGAAAAATGATGACTTTTTGTCCAACACAGACAACAGGGGGCAAACGCTTCTCATGTGGTATTTCCTTTACAATTTCAGTGTTAAGGCCTTTGTCTGCCCCTTCCACAAATACTGCATGCACCCAAATCCCATGGTTTTCAGCCTTTCTGAATCTTGGGCTGTTTTCATGGTCCCCAAAGCTCCTACAAGTCTCAGCTTGCACCTACCACCCTCTTCCAGCCATCACCTCCCACTGCCAGTCCTAGAAGTGGGCCCCATAATCCCACTGGCTGCATGGCTGCAGCAGTGCTGGTATCAGGCTGGGTCAGGCAGGAGCAGACCCAGGAGCGCAAAGCAGGACACTCCTGCCAGAGGAGCCTGGCCCCACATTAGCTTGACTTCCACCATGTGTGAATGCACACTCTCCTTTTCCCCAGAGATCTGAGTTACAGCAGGAGTGTGTCTGGTTTCCAGAAAGACTGGATAATTAATTTATTTTCTGCATCACTTATGGTGCTCATTGTTTTCTAGCTGTTTGTGGGGGTTTGTGTGGTGACTGTCAGCATTGATTTTTCTCCTACATTTAATTGTGTATGTTTTCCACTGGAAATATTTACCTGTTTTCTTATCTGTCTGTCTTCTCTCACAGGGTGAAACTGAAGGTGATCCATCAAGTTAGGGGATTCCTGCTCAAAAGAGATCGTTCCAAGAGCAAACATGGAAGTATTAGCTGACACAACAGGAAAATCCCACTGTCCATAGACTAACTACATTCAGCTCTGTAGTCTTGCACTTGCCTCATAAACCAGTCCTTCAATATATGTAATCCAAACTCCTCTAATTGTAAGTAACGTGCAGGTGTGTACTAGGATGTGTGTCTTTCCCAACTTCCCTCCTGGCCTCCCAGTTGCTTTGTATATTTTGGTTGGACTCACAAATCTGTGTCTTGTATCCATATGCACTGCACTTGGGATCTCTAGGCATTGTCAAAATACTTTTTTTTTAACTAATAAAAAGTGTTTGAACAAGTTTTTTGTCTTGTCGGTTTTGTTTGCACATTTTAGATGTGGATCCTTCCAAACTGATGCATTCTTCCTGTAAGAGTGCAGTACTACAAAACTGTAAGGGCCTTAAATCATGTTGTAAGAGATGAGGAATCATGAAAAATGGTATTTCTGAAGACACTACTGTAGGTAGGCTGGCTTTCTGTCTCTCAGGACTGAAAAACAAATATTTCACTTTTTAAATACTTGCCATGTTGAAGAGAGAATGTGAGGGTGATATTGTATGAAAGCAGGCCTTTTAAAAGAATGTGAAAGTGATGTTGAACTCACTTTATTGTGTTTGGACCAGAAAGCTGTCCTGACATCAGGATGTAACAAGCTGCCAGAAGGTAATTAAAGAAATGTGATGGGAACCGACAGACCTGATGAGAACTGCACTGCTGCTGGCAGGGACGGGCAGGGTTGCTGTGGAATGCATGAGTGTGAGGGCAGTGCCAAAGGAGAATCTCCTGGTGGACCATGAACACAGAGCTGGTATCAGTTACAGCACTCAGTCAGGCTGCAGATCAGCTGCTGAGTGAGAGCAGCAGAGACCCTCCACATTCACCAGGGTAGAGAGCAGGAAAATGTTGCTCATTGCTGTAAATGGGCTAAGTTTAAAGCACATGAGAAGGTATGGATATAAAAATTGGTTATTTTATTTACCTGCAGGCAGAGCACCCACGAATCCAGGAGAAGCCAGTGTAAACTGTTGAGATTTAAACAGCTTCAAAATCAGACCAATAATCTTCATTAAGCTGCTAAATGGTGATTACTGTGGAAGGTATTATAGAAGAGACTTGCTGTGGCATGGAAGCATCTAGCAAGTGTGCTGACAGCCTCTCTCAGGCAAAACAGTATGTGCAAAGCAGTGCCTTGCAGAGACCACAGGATTTCCATCCCAGTGGGTCTTTGATCTCAGCACAGAAAGGGAACAAAGGAGCCCCAGCAGATGTAACAAGGCCTCTCAAAGGAAGATGTATCTCGTATGTCCATACTCTTTTCTGATGTCCTGCAAATATCTGCCAATTAAAGAGAGTAACTAAAACTGAGGCCAAGGTAAGAGATAAAGAGATACTCATGCCCAGCAGCAGGAGGCTAGAGTCTGTTCTCAGTGCTCACTAGAGAGAAGCAGGAAAACCTTTTGCTCAAAAGCTTTGCTTTATGGCGATACAAACAAAAGTGTTCTGCAAAAAAAGTGTTTGCCAAAAAAAAAAAAGGAGGTGAATGCCTTCCCTATGTAGGGCATGCATGGGAAGCAGGAGCAGGCTGTAGCTTGGAGGAGGAGTAAGCTGCTCCCCAAATGCCCACCTCTCAAGCAGTCTTTGCCCCTGATTCCAAGGACTTAAACCGGGAGAGTATGGTAATTACTGAGCTAAGAATGCTGAGCCACACCTCTGCCACACTGAGCTATGTGGCTGCTTGGGAGGGCGGCATGCAACTCTCTGTGTTTCCTTCCCTGTGGGACTGAAAGTGTTTTACCAGTATTTATATGCCTGTGTCTGGAACTGTGGGACTGAAAATACTGCTTGACTACTGCCCAACATTTGGGCACCAAAAGTGTCTGAATGTTTCCTAAAGATCTGCCTCTGCCCTTGCCTGCCTCTCACGTGGGAGAGCACTGCTCTGGGCCCAGGCAGGGGCAGTCCCTGCACAGGTCTGGTCTAGTCCCGTGGCAGCCAGAGCCCAGAGAGTGTTTATGCACCTTTCACAGGCAGTCACAAGTCTTGGAGACAGACACCAGGACATGCAGTTTCCTCCTGCTTGAGTACCCTGTGTCAGTGGGTGGGAACAGGGTAGTGCTGTGCCCATGCCACGGCTCAGTGAGCCTCAATTTCCTCCCTGCCCCTTCCTCAGACTGGCTGTCACCCAGCTGTGGGGAGCCAGAGGTCTGAGCCACATTTGTCAGAGGTAAGAAAGGTGAAGACTTGTTTCTTTCAGAGTAGAAGAGTCATTAATTCAAGAGACAAAATATTGTCTATAAGTTATTCAACTAATCTTTGTTGTACATCTGGTTTGGTTCATTGAAAGGAAGCCTGTGCTTTCAATGAGTATTCGGACAAGTGTCATGAGAGGTGATGGAAGGAAAGTGACAAGTGGAACGATGGAGGAGATGCGTCAGAAACATCCCACAGGAGAAGGTACTTTCACCGTGGAAGTGCTGGCACCCCCTGCCCCAGGTAAGTGCTGAGGGAAGCAAACACCAGCAAAATAATTTTTTGCTGACAGGTCACGGTCTGCGCGATCAAGTATTTCTTTTACTCATCTCACCCTGTGAATTATTTAAGTGGACTTTGTACATGTGATACCACTATCACACAAGCTGTTAACTTAAATCCCACTGTGATGAGACAGCACCCAGTTCCAAGCACAGTGTGGCTACCATCTGTCCCCAGTGATGACTCTGGGTACTTGCACTCTGACCTCTGAGGGGATCCAACTAACCAGGAACAGCTGCTGCCAAGTGTTGCATCAACCTTGCCATACAAGTGACCAACAAAGTGCTGAAAACCACTTTTTTCCCATTGTAACAGCAAAACTTCTTTACCATGTAAAACTGCAGTTAACCTTTATTGAGTGATTTGTTCTGATAGAGCTCACAGCCTTTGCAGGCTCCCCCCAGTTTTGTCCTAGCAAAGGGCTGAAGGGCATGCAGGGCCTGATTTTTCAAAGATGTTTGTCTGGGATGAAGGAGAGGAAGCAGTGGCTCTCTACAGAATATCCTAAACAGCATTCCACTAATTTAAATGCAAATCAGGTAATAATACACTTAAAATCCCACTTCATTTGAAAGTCCTGTTTTTGTGTCTGCATAATGCATGTCCTAAAACTGAATTCACAGAGCACCCAATTAAAAACTGAAGGGCTGTTTTCTTAATACTATTCTCTATAAAATCACATTCTCACCTCTTTGACACATTGAAACTCAGCTTAACTGTTTCATAAATGCATTGAAACCCTACTAAATCATAAGAAGATACTCCATACTGTTAATAGCATAGCAGAAAAAGCTCAAATTTAAACTGTGCTTTCTGAATATCAGACAAACCCCCTGCCCACACAAGTCTGAAGCAGCAGAGTTTCTCTGTCAAGCTTTGTCGGTGCTTTTTTGCGTGGATTCCAGCATAGGAGGCAGCTCTGCTTCTCCACCCTTCCCCTACCACAAGGGGTGGGCAGCACAGCTGTGTGCCAGAAGGACAGAGCCACAGCACTCCTTCCTCAGTCTACAGCTCTCCTGTAGACTTCACATCCCAGCCTTCCCAGCCAGTCACTCTTGTGATAGGACCAGTTCTTCATTTCCCCAGTCCCATGCCAGATCTTAAGGCAGTAGTCTCATCTTCCTAGCCTTTCTAAGTTAAAGACCAGACAATTTTATTTTCTTTTCTAGTCCTGAATCTGCAGGATATTGTGAGACTACACAGCAGTCCCAGTATTTAAGGATGGTTTCAGGTGCTCCAGATGACAGCAGAAACATGACACTTCACCTGGATGTTACCTCAAGATTCAGATAGTAGAAGGTAAAGAACTCCATTTGCACTGGACTCATATTGATCTCATCCTTTGAAACAGAGCTGACTGATGATTCCAGGATGTTACCACTTGTGTAAAGGAAGAATCAGTTTAACCTACTTTTTTCCCAGAATTGTATATCAATATTTGAACTGAACAACTAATTTAGCCTAATTAGAACAACTTTAGTTTGATCTCCTGAATGACTAACGTATGACTTACGATAACTATCTATGAGCATTCCTTAAAACAGTTCTGTTTCATGGCATAAACATCACATCCACACTAATATCAGTCTCCTTTAGCAGCCATGGATACTGAGCACTGAACACTTTGTGAACTTCTGGAGTGATCTGTGTAGAATATTTTAGCCCTGACACATCATTGCATTCTCTTTGCTGATGGACACCGCACATATCTATGAATCTCAACCTTGGTAAAATTAAAATTTATGAAAACCCCAAAAAAATCAATACTGAGAGCTGAATGGAGCAAAAGTCCAAACTAACTTTCCACCCTTTCAAATCCTCATTTTTAAGTCCTCTAATTAATACCTAACATCAGTTCAAAAGTGTTATAATTCAAAGAATGATTCAAATAATTCTTATATTATATTAATATCTATATTATATAATTATATTGAATTATAATTCAAATAATTATTATTCTAAAAAATAAAGTTAACTCACAGAGTGGATAAATATTATGCAATATATTCCATTAATTTTCTGTTGTGGTTTTGTAACTCAGCCAGCCACCTGATGCACAGATGATTGGTCCCATTATATAATGAATACTATGCAAATGCCCCTCTTCCCTCTGCTCTGGGCTGCATTATAATGATCCTGCCATGCCAATTTGGGTAAGAGTAATTTGCTCACTTTTTTTTGCAGTTTGGAATCAGGATAATGATATTAATGCTAAGGATAAGATTACATTAGATAAGGAGCCATGCTGTCAGCAGTGGGGGTTTTACTCAGAAATTCATGCTACCTAATGCTTTGAGCAAGAGGTAAAGCAAGCAGTGGCCCAGATCAGACACCCATATCGAGTCCAAAATGCTGAACAAAGATTTCTACTTGGAAGAATAATAGTTGGAGCCGGGGAAATCTAGGTAGGTATTGGAGCAGAATTAGAGGGCAATATTTACCTGAACTGATTAGGAGTCTATAAAATATTGCTCTAATGTGGTCCATGTTTAATGCTGGATGTAAGTGTGCTTTGGGTTTAAATGCTCTCCCAAAATCCTGGTGTCCCTTTCAGGCAGACCATCCCAGTCTGCACCTGCAGGGCCCTTGCACTGAAAACCCAGCAGTGGAAACAAGCTGGGAGTGCAACCCGGAGGTATTTGCTGCTGAAGGTTGGGCACATCTTCTCTTGAACTGTGACAAACTGCCTGGTGGACTCCAGAGAGCTTCTTCCTTCCTTTCACTAACACTCTACACAAAAGTTAATCTACTTGACTCATGGGCTGAGAACAGCTGAAATACATGTTTGGTGTGGCTTTGCTGTGGCTGTGTTCTCAGGTTTGGACAAGAAAAATAAGTATGCCTCTGTTAGTGATGTGGTTAAAAAAATGCCAGAGCTCCACAATACTGCCTGTCTTTTTATCTGAGTTTTTGCAAATTCAAGTAAGAAAATCATTCCAGGAAAGAAATCAGCAAGGAATTGAAAAAGATACCTGATGTGAATATATAATTAAGAGTCTCATTGACCCATTGAGGGAGAAAGAGGATTGCTGTTTGAAATAACAAAGGAGTGGTACTAAAGTTGACAAGAGCTCTCTGAAATGACAGGCGGAATGGGAGCGGCAGAGGAATGCTCAGAACCTTGTTTTCTGTGACTCTTCCTCACTTGGGTACTAATGAAGTCCTAAACTTATGAGAACTGTCAATGTGCACCCTAGTTCATCTTGTTCTCATCCCTGTTTACCAACACAAATCTTTACTCAGGAAGACAAATATGTGTATGAGAGTGGCCATCCGAACAAAGACACTTTGTACTCCGGAAAATGGCAATGAGGAGCCCAAACCCCGCAAAACCAGAGAGCCACTTGGCTCCTGACTCTGCCAATAGTTTACTTGTACAAGGTACCTTTGTACTGGGGATTGATGGCAGGAAATAGAAACTCCAAAGGCTAGTGGAAACCTGGGAAATGCCAGAGGTTAAAGCCAAAAACTTTTATTAATGCAGTGATGCTAGGAAAGGAAGTGAGTTTAAGCATAATTTCCGAACTAAAAGAACCTTACCACGAAGCCACAGTAGGAAAATGTGGGTTTGCTAATTTGGCTTCTTTTTTTTTCCTCCCTTCCCTTGAGAGCTGCTGGTGCTGGCACTTGTTACCTGCTTTACCCAGGCAAGGCTTTCTTGATGATGGGATTTGCAATCCACCTTGAGCAGGCAACTGGAAAGATGACCAGATTAGCAGTTTCTTATAAAAGTACACATAAATCACAACTCACACCATCTAACATTATCCCAACTGACAAGCAAAGGGGGTTGTGATTAAAACTTCTAAGAATAGAAACAAGTTTGGGCTGGTTTCTCTTCTCATGAGGGTCTGCTCAAGGACTGAAAGAAGGAGAAGGAAGTCAGCCCAGAGGGGACAAAAGTGCCCACACTGCACTTCAGTAGTTTTCCAGCACTCTGTTAGGCTCAGCTCAGGGGCTTTCCTGTGGCTGTGATGGTGGAACAGGGTTTTTTTGAGTTTTGGTAAAAAAAAAAAAGCAACACAAATTAACAATGACAGTGCAATGGAGCAAAAATCTCAATCTGGGCACACCCTCTCATCAGCGAGGGTAAATAAACAGCTTTTCTCTATTTTCAGCTTTCATTCTTCACATTCAAACTCCACCCATTGTGCCAGTCACCCCCAAAAGAATCAGCAGGTCTCCTGGCAGATATATAAAACCAGAACAAGTCAGGACATTATCGCATAGTGTGCTATACATCACCAGACGCTCAATTTTATCAAAGGAGAGGACTTCTAACAGGTGTCAGAAGCCACAATGTCGGGTAAAAGCTTCCAGGGACTGAAGGAACAAGCTGAAGGTGCAGCAAAAGATGCTGGTAAGAAAGATTAAATATTCTTGTATATTCGGAGGGGGGCTTAGCTGCTATATACCACAACCTGCAGCTGCATCAGTGTTAGCAGGACATAGCTGCCTCTTTTTTCTTCACTTTGCAAGTTTTGGCCATCACCTGGAGAAGAGCACAGGCCAGCCATGGCTCTCAAAGCTGCCTCAACCCAGTCACCCACTTCTCTCTCTGTGGCTCCTTAGCATTGTTGAACTCTTATCACTCTCCAAAATGTTAATATTTTTAGAGCAGTGAAGTCTTTTTATGGTGATAATAACCTTCTGTATTTAGCATTTGCATTGCTCAGGGTGGTCTTTTCTCATGCTCTGTGGTGGCTTTTAATCAGCTCTCCTTTTAGTAAGCTGAAATTAAGCTTTGATTAGCATTTGCCACTTGGCCTGTCAGTGCCTTCTGATAATAGAATACATTGATTGCAATGGATAGTTTGTAATGTATAGGACACGTTTCTGTTGTGTTCTTCAGCAGTAACCATGAGACTGCAGGGTTTAAAAACCCCTGTATGCACATTTCTGTCATAGCAATACCCATTAGCACTGGGCATTGGAAACCAACTTTTCAATGCAAAGCATAAAAGCTTTTGCTTCAAATGAAAAATTGCAAAATGTGTGTAGCTTATAGTAGCTTTTCTTAGTATATTCCCTACCGTGTTTGCCTGCAGCTCTTTCCTGGTAGTGCATAATTTGATCAGATATTGTTCTGGATTCTGATCCTCCAAACACTTCCTTGTATAGCTGAAATATATGAGTAACATCATTGATTGTATTGAAGTTCCAGAAAGTTTCTATACATTTGGGGACAGATGTATAGTAGCCCCACAAACATGATGGAACCCCTTTCTGAAAAACTAAATAGTCTTTGCTGCATCCTGAATATATTCCTGCCACTGAGGGGACACTTTGCTGTTTTATAAACTATCAGCTATCTTACAATTGCAAAGCATCTCACTTTTTTAATGTTTCATATTCTGGAGTTGATCTGTTATGTTTCTAGTTTCTGCTCATCTTCTTCTATTCATACCTTGTTGGTAAAAATCTCCCTTCTCCTGTCCAGCTCTGTTTAATGCACTTGCTTCCATTTTAGAACAGGCCCTACTCCCAAACGGCCCATAGTGAGAAAACACATTAGATGGCCAACTTACCCCAAGCATAACAAGGTAGAAAAATCAATAAAAGCAAGTGTAGTGTTAAATAGGCAGCTTGCAGCTGAATGTCATCATTCCAACTCACTGCTAATTTTTTCTTATCTCCTGCTTATCTGCCATTGATTTGCTCAGCTGACCGTAGGTGCCAGGTGAGTGCTAATCTCTGAGCAAGCTGCTGTGGCAGCACACAAGTGCCCAGGGTGCCCTGTGAAGGACACAGCCTCAGCCTGCTCTGAACCAGGCCAGGCACTGGCCAGGGGCACAGCCTGCTGCAGGCCTGCAGAAAGCTGACTGACGTGGAATTCCTGTAACCTGAAACGCGAACAGCTGGAAAGGATTTTGATTTTGTTTTACCTTTATTACAGCAAACACACTGGGACAGGCCACTCAGGATGCAGTCAACCAGATTACAGATGCAAGCCAGAAAGGTAGGAGCAATGACGTTCAAATCAAGATGGAGCAGCTCAACACAAGCCAGAAGCGGCCAGTGCTCATTCTCCTCTGTCCCACAGGTGTTCTCAGCCTGAAAGTCCTTGGTTTCAGTGACCACTTTACGTAACCTTTAACATTTTATAACAACTTTAGCATTTTTATTACAACCTTTATAAATCTCACAAAAGGATTTCAGGATCTGTTACTTAGCTCCACACATGTACTGACAGAGACTGTAGCTGACACTCCCTGGCCACCGAGTCTCATGCACAGCATTCAGACATTGGCTTCCTATTTAGAAATCTTGTGGGGACAACTCTTCTTTCTAGAGGATTAAGTAACCCTATGTTACATCTTGTTCCCCCCACCCCAGCCCTGAGGGCAGGGATCTGTGCAGGTCCAGCCCTACACTGGATCCAAGCACCTGCTGAGGCAGCAGCTGGGGTCCAACATTACTGATCCTGCAGGTGAAAAGGTGCTGGCTAGAAAGTGTTGGCATCGTGCAGCTGGGGATTGGGAGCAAGTTAACTAAAAATTCGGCTGATTTTTTTTTTGTAATAATTTAATAATATTCTAAGTACAGGTAGTGAATTAGCAATTTTGGGGTCTAAAATGTTTCATGAAAGCCAAAATGCACTGGCAGTATTCCATTAGAGCTGACACCTTCCATAGCTCCATGGACTTGACAAGAAAGTTGGGCACCTGTTGATGTTAGATGGGGAGGCAGCAAAATGTCCAAAGTCTTTTTTGGAGATATATCACTCCTTTTTTGTAGTATAATCATTTTCACACATCTCTTCTATCTTAAGTATTAAACCATGTTGCATTTTTCCAACTTTGTGCTTATCTTCTTCCCTCTCTTGCAGCTTTTGACAAGGCTTCCAAGACAGCACAAGATGGAGTAGAAAAAGCGGCCGGACAGGCTGCAGAAGCAATGTCTGGCTTTGGGAAAAAATGTGGATTTAAAAAATGATGATAATTCAAGTCAACTTGTATAAATCTCTCCTTGGTCTACTATTACCCACTTATTTGTGTAGAAAAATGAAAGCTGTTTGGTATCTGGATAATTTTGTTCTCTTTAAATACAAATTTTTTAAGGCAGAAGGTCTCCCTCATCCTTTACATAGAAAAAATACATATTTTAGCACGTCTGCTCACAATCGTCAACATGGCTCAAAAGGTTTCAGCAATGCTGTTGCCCTGCTCTTACAACAGCTCAGTGATTATTGCTACATTTGCTGAGTGTATTTACAAAGCCAGTGAAACTGTTAATAGTTAGGACACCAGAACAGTCACGTGATGAAACTGAGTCTTCTTCCAAGAATCAAAAATTAGGCTGGGGTTATATTTCTTGTCAGTTGTTTGTTTGTTCTTATCCTCTGCAATTTTAGATTAAAATAAATAAAGGTACTTTAAGATTTCCACTACTCAGATAATCTTGTTATTTAATCACGTTATTTTGCTGAGGCTTTCAGTGAAGGATTGCACAGTGTCTTGCTAATCTCTTTTGCTCTCTGCTTCACAGCCCTGTGAGGTCCCTGTAAGGGAGGGGAGTATTGAGCCCTTCTGCAGTCTGGTAGATGGATGGAAACCAACAGCCCCACACTGCAGAGGAGCCCGGTGGCGTCTGTGAGTGAACGGAGCTGTGGTGTCCACCCGCTTCTCCTTTCTCCCACACGTCTGGTGCCCATCTAAATGTCCTGTTTCCATTATCCACAACACATCTGTTAAATCTCCTGGGGATAATCGCCAGTGTCTTTACCCCGGTGCTCGCTTGGGGCACTGCTGCTGAAGCGGGGTGGCAGCACTGAGGAGCAAGAGATCCCTGCGCGAGCTCTGCTCTCGCTCCAGCCAAGCCTGAGCTGCGGTCTGTGTGCAGTTCGTGAGGGTGCTCCGAGGCAGCCCCGGCCAGCCACGGCCTGTGCAGGACGGAGCCGTTGCCACACAGGCAAGAGGGCAATCTTCTTGCCTAGGAGATGGAAATATTTATTTGAGATTGCTGTTTGCTGGGCAATCAGAGGCTGTGCAGCCAGACAGGATGCCCTCTTAGTGCAGCCTCTGTCAACAGAAGGCACTAATACCCACTTATTCACAGTAAGTGCTCTTACCTCGGCCTCTGGCTGTTTCTCATTGCTAGGCAATATTTCCTTTCTTTTTTTTAGTTTGGTTTTTTTTTTTTTTTCCCTCTTACTTTGAAGCCTTACCAGTCTGTTTCGATAAGAATCTAATTTGTATCTTACAAAAGAAAACCAAAGTATGACCAAAACCATCTGTCTGCAATGAAACAGGGCAGTCCAGGCCTGTTCGAGGTATGAGAGTCTCGCACCTCTTGACCAAGAGCTGTGGTTGTCCAAGGCTTTTTGGAAGCCAATCTTTGTGAATTTGGTCCAAGAAGAGACTGGCTCATCGCTGAACCCAAAGACCACCCTTGTCTGCAATCTGCACAAGGAGTGAACGAACAGAAAAGCCTTTACAGGACCTTATAAGTAACAGACCATCTGTTAGTAAAGTAGTAAATAGTCCAGGGCTTTGCACAGTGTCCTTATGCAATGGCTCCTGTCATTTAAAGCTTTAAAAGCCTAAATATTTACCCAAGTACAAGCTCACAGAAAAAGCATTAGACAATTGCACTCTCCGTTACTGGGCAACCCCCAATAGTACTTTATTATTTAATACTTTTCGTGGTTACCTCCCTGATGGTGAAATCTTCAGAGACTGAGCTCTTTAGGCTCTGCATTTCAGACACCGGTGCTGTGTTTGTACGTGATTGTGACTCATACACCACTCTTTATCACACCTTTTTTTTGCAAATCACTTAAATATTACAAAAAAAAAATTTTTGCACTTGCAGGTATTTTCACCAGTAAAACCTTCTATCTCCTTGCATGACAGACAGTGCAAGACACTGTTCTTCCTGCTTTGTTCATGGGGAATGCAGCCCTGACTCCTGGTGTGCAGTTTTATATCCCTTTATTCCAGTTGTCTTCAGTGTAACTACACAGTTGTCAGTTCCCACTGCTCTGGTCAGTGTTGGCAGCAGCACTGGCAGGGTAGGGACTGGACAGCCTGGCTGGAGGGTCTACGGGAGGCCACCCTGAGTTGAGAGAGGAGAAATCACTTTATCTGTCCAGCCAGGGAGCACCCAGAGGCAGTTCCTGACTCCTGGTCCCCAGTGCAGGGATGGCCTTGTTGCTTCAGGAGCCTGATGGGAGTATTTCACATCTCTTTTGTCCTGAGAGTGCACACTGTACTCTGGGCACCCATGAGTCTGAGTCACTTGCTGGCAAGTCTTCCCAGGTCTAAACTTAAGCACTTTGCTCCACAAGTAAGGTCCCTGCTTTAGTCACAGTGCTTTTTGGTGTGGAAGTATTTGGGGCTCTCTCTCGCTCGTGCATCACACAGGGACCCATGACCCAACCCAGGATTGCATCTTCCCATCCCAACTGAAGCCTCCAGATGTTCTGTAAAGTAAAGCAGACATCCCTAGAGCTCCTAGCAGCTCCTGTGCCATCAGCCCCAGGCATGTGAAGTTACCTAACACTGGAGTTCTCAAAGTTCCATATATCTGGTGCTGGGTGTGCCTGCAGCTGCCTCAGCAATGAAATGCTGAGCAAAGGGGATTCATGTTTGAGCCTGGCTGGGCTGCCCAGCCTGAGCACCTCTGCTCCATGCCCCACTCCAATGCCCCAGAGACCTGCCCAGGGTGGCTGAGGAGCACACAGCCCTCCCCATCTCCTCCTCACATTTCAACAGGCCAAGGGCATGAGGGGGGGCCACATATTCTACCAGATTTTTATCCTCCTCTTGGATAAATACTGCGATTAATGGTCTAAAGGTTATCAAGAATCTAAGCTCTCTGAAACCTGTCTTTGCAGCTGTAGTTTCCTGTCATGTGGCAAAGTAAGATCAAGAAACCTGGAGACGAATTAACTGTTGGTGTGTTGGATGCTGTTGCCCATGTGCCACATGTGGGGTGTCCCAGAGTTGGAGGTGCTGTGCAGGCTGCATGCTCTGCCTGGGTTATGTCATTTCACCAGGCCTCAGACAATGTCAGGTGGCCCCACTCAGCCTCTCTCCTCCTCAGAGAGGAGCAGCAGCAGTGGGCAGCAATAAGACACGTGGCAAACTGGGCCACTCTCAGCACCACCTCCCAGGTAACCATGATTGCTGGAATAGTAGTGTTGGAGAAGATATCCCAACCACTCCTTGAAATCTCTGGTTATGAACAATGTCCAGCTCCCTTTTGGGGCTGTCAGCATTGTCTGCCCCCAGGGCCCATGGCAGTAGTGGGGTTTCCTGCCCACATAACAAGTTGACTTTCATGTTCCTTTCACATTTGAAGTTCATTTCCTACCAATCATACAGGTGGACCCTTCACTCAAAACCCCACAAGGTGTGGCAAATAAGGGCCTTTTCCCCAAACCTGCTGCACCTGTGCTAGGGCTGCCAAGCTGTGCTGGGTGTAGGCTCGGGAGGCTTTAACGGGGCTGTGAGAGGATTCTTAGGGGAGCTGCTGGCTGCAGACATGGCGGACAGGTAGGAGCCGAGTGTGTGAGGCGGTGGTGGGCTAGGAGGGTGGCTGAGTGTTGGTGCTGCGACTGAGCCTGGGGGATGAGGGCCCTGCAGACCGTGCCCGTGATGAAAGTGCCGGGCTTTGTCTCTGCTCTACGGCTCGGTGTGTCTGTCTGTGCCGGCTGGTGCCCGAGCTCAGGCGGTGTTTGAGTTTGTGCCTCGGTGGCTCCAGCCTCCGCGTTCGGCGTTCGGCTCGGCCCTGGCACGGCCGGCCCTGTGCTCCGTTCCGGCTCCGCGGGGCCGCGCCGCCCGCAGGACGAGCCCTGTAGCGGCCGCAGAGGCAGGCCGGCGCAGGAAGGAGCCGAGCTCCTCGGGACGTGTTCCTGTGCTGGGTAGGGTGAGGGGCCCAGCAGGGCAGAAGGCTGTGGTGCAGGGGCTCCATGACAGGTGCTGAGGGGTTGGGGAACGCAACCTGAGACGTTACCGAGACGCGTTGCTGCCATGGCAGAAACTGACGCTGAGTGCAACCTGATGTCTAAATGCATACGTGATCAAAGGCCTGGTGCCTGCAGGGAGCTGCACCTCCTCGTTGGTTTCCCATGGCTTTGGTCTATATGTAGTGAGAGAAAGTGGGTCCTTTTTGTATTTGAAAAGTGGCGCGTATTTTAATTCAGTGAAGCAAACATCACCTTTACCTCTGTGCAGGGGGTGTTGTGATGGCACGTACTCTCTCCTCTCCTATGTTACAATTCAATATGTACCTGCAGTGCATCGGTGTAATGTAAATAGGGTTGGTTCTGTAATTTTATTTCTGTGCTGATGTTCACTGGAAAGCCAGTGCTGGTGCTGCACTAGTCTACCCTCATGGAAGTTGCTCATGAGCTAATGTATCTTTGAAAAAAAAAGGAGCTGTATTTGTGGTACTGGAATGCATGAGAGTGGCAACCATTCTTCACTTTGGAATTAGGATGGGATGAGAAGGGGTGATTCCAGTGATAATGTAATGTGTACCTCAGCCAACACACAAACCTGTTGCTGATTCTGAGTCTTGTCTTCGCACATCTTTCTGCTGTCAGTAACTGGAGCAGCAGCAGAACAGGACTAGGAAATTGCAATTTCCTGTGAACAAGGCTGGCTGTGGGTAGTTAAGGATGTCACAGGGAATAATGTGTGTTTTACTGCTTGGCTGCTGTGCAAAGAATTTCCATTGGTCAGAGGCTGGTCTGAGTTATCTGAAATATTTCTGCGTTTGTTTTCTTTTTTCCTGCATTGCAGGTCTGTTTTGAACTTTGTCAACAACCCTTGACTTTATGTCAGTTTAGAACCAATATTGTTACTTTCCTTCTGGTTTTCTGGGTTTTGGTGTTCTTTTTTTTTTCTTTTTTTTTTTTTCTTTTTTTTTTGTTGTTGTTGTTTGTTTTGGTTTTTTTGGGGTATTTTTTTTTTTTTTTGTGGGCATATTCTGGTTGAATTTGCTTTCAGAGATGGTGAATCTTCTGCTGTCAGAAGATAAAATGAGGAAGGGAACCCCCTGTCTACCCTCAGTAACTCTCTATTCTATTTAACTGATATAAAGTAGGACTTTGTGGTCCATATAAAAAGCTGCAGTGGTGGGAAGAAAACAGAGATTTTACTGTAAATCTGGAAAGGGATATTGCAGAAGAACTGTTGTTCATGAAATGCCATTCCTGGCATCAAGAGATGTATTCCTAGAGCCTGCTGTGGTGGCAGCTGTAGGATAAAGAACAATTTGATAAATAAAACCTTGTTCTAAGGTAGATGATGCATTTTTACCATTTTCAGCAATAATTTGAGCAACAGAGTGAAACCCTCTGTCCTGTGTGAAAGGGCACAACAGTAGTTTTGCTGGAAAGGTGGTGATATCAGAAAAAAGTAAGCTTAGTGTTTTGGGGAGAGGTCAGCTCCTGTGTGGCTGGACAACATAAAGGTGGCCTGTGAGAGGAACCAGGGTGCTGTTGGGACCACATGCTCAGCAGTCTGCATCCTGCACATCCCATCCCATTGGCTACAGCTGGGGGGACAAGGCTGGGCAGCTCAGCTTTTTGGCAGCTGGAGTGAGCACCTGAACCCCAGCAGCTGTTGCTGATGCCTGAGACTCTGGAGGCTGTGCTGGGTCCTGCAAAGTGTTTGCTGTGGGGAAGGACACAAACCTACTCTCCTGAGCCAGACCTTGGAAATGAGAGGTTACAATATTAATTATGACACTCTGTGAAATTATGAGCCTTCTCTAACACAGTAAAGATTTCATCAGATGCTTTAGAAAGCAGAGTTAGTGGCTCCCATTTCTTTTTATAACTGTGAATTCAAAGTCCCACTGGGGATCAAAAGAATGTGGGCAAGAATCATCTGAAACTGGATACTTTTCTATGTAAGGTTTTGAAATGACGGAGTTGATTTAAGCAATTCATCACTGGAGTGTTTTGCAATGCAATGTTTTTCTGCCCGGTTCACGAGGGGCTGTGCCAGCCTGCATATCCCCCTGGGGCACTGGAGCCTTTGGTCAGGACAGCTGTGGCATGCACACTGTTTACCAACTCCCCGATATGGGAAAACAAAGCTTTCATTCCTGGGCTGTGGAAAACTTCTGCCGATGAATCCACGCCCTCTCTCCGGGGAGGAAATCATAACAAACGTTAATGTCTCTTCACCCTTTTATGCCTGGTATATTAATCACCCAACAAGGGCTCATGACTTTTCCCTGTTCCAGTTTGCATTTGCCCTCTAACTACTGGGAGGAGTCTTTCTTTGTCTATAAAAAGCTGCACTTTGGCAAACAGTGTAACAGAACCGAACATAGGGATCCACTCGCCCATCTCATCCTGGGAGAGAGAACTGAGCGCAGCCATGTTCGGAATTGGGAAGAAGCTCGCTGAGGAAGCTGTGCAACAAGCTGAAAGTGCTGCACAGGTGGCAGGTAAATACAAATTGCTGCTTTTCCCTCCTCCTGTGCTTGGGTGTTAAAGTATTTGCCCTGCCCCCGCCTCTGCTGCTGGGAGCAAATCTGCCCCCGGGGCATGAACTCTATAGATGGCTGCCCTCAAGGGTGGGGTCAGCACATCCTGTAATCTCCAAGCCCTCTAACACTATAGTAAGGGAAGGTCTCTGCTGGGTTTCTAACAACTTTTCCTATTCTGGCTCATAGTGCGTGGGTGCCTTGATGATGCACTGACGACAGGACAGCAGAAAGCTGAGAGCAGAGGCAAGGCTGTTCTTTAGGGCTTTGCCTCCTAATATGACCAGCCATGACAAATCCAAGTTCTGCAGCAGTGCTTTGAATCAGTTCTGAAGGCTCTGACCCGCTCGGTGCTGCCCAGAGAGGCACAATAAAGTGCCCTGATGTCAGTGCTCCAGCCTGGCCAGCACTGCAGCCACGCACCCCACTGAGAGCACAAGTGCAGCTGCAGAGGCTCAGGGCATGCACCGAGTTCACTCCTGCAGAGAGTTTTGCTGAACTGGCCCCCTGGTTAAATAACCATTTTTAGCGGAGCTTTAACATGGAGACCTGCACTGTTGAGATTCCCGAAATGTTTATGCGTAGTATGTGAGCACTGGAAACTGTTTCATACTTCTTTACATGACATTTAGGTAAACTCTTGAAACCAGTTATTTTGCCTGTGACTTCAAACGCTGTAGAACTATTTTTCGTTGGCTATGTGCCCAATGAAGCAAGTGGGAAGCCTGCTACTTATTTACCATGACTTAGTTCGTTTTGCTAGGAAGATGAACAATCCCACAGCCACCTTCTTTTCCAGAGAATTTGGATTTATTCTTAATTCAGCTATTTTTATGCTGAAACACGAACAAAAACACCAGGATGTGGGCAATTGGAAGGGAACCATCAGTTTTTCAAATGATGAGTTCTTTTTGATTTTGCCATAGAGTAGTCCTAGAAATGCATATTTTATAGCAGCTTTTTGATGTTCCCAACTTCTTTAGCAGTGGAGAAACATCTACTGTTTTCAATGCTGGAAGACAATATGGATGTTTTAGAAATGATATTTATCATCTTCAGAGGGGCTGAGTACTAATCTCAATCAGCTGATGGAACAAAGTGTTTAGGAGTCAACAAACTCTAACAGCAAAGTTTATAAATAGTAGCTGCAGTCCTTTCCCCTCTGTCCCAAGCACTTGAAGCTGAACCAGCTCTTTGGATATCATCCGTCTGAAGCCCTTTGCCTGAACCCTGCCTACATCTTCCCAGCAAGTCCTGCACTGCAGCATGGCTCTTCCAGCTGGAATTGGATTCTGGATCAACACAGGGGGTCCCAGGCACTGGCCTGACTTTGGCCACTTCTGTGCAATCTGCACATACCTTGATGCCTGGCAGAAAATACACAGCACGTGATGCTGAACTCATCAATTGCCACTGTTAGTACTGCACTGCCTGGAAAGATTCTAGAGGTACCCTCTAGATTAATCTGGGATTAACGCCAGATTTCAAGTAAAATAAGACCATCTAACTGGTTGTGCCTGCACCTGCCCCAAAGGAACAGTCCCATTAACCATTGCCAAGTACAGAGTGGCCCAACTGGGCTTTGCAAGTATCTAAAATTATCACCTATCCCTTGGGTCCTGAAAGGAGTCATGAACTTGGCTGTGACCCAAGACTGCTATGGGAAGCATTTTCCTTAGCTGCACTTTATGAGCAGTGAGCATCATTCACATGAGGAAACTGCAGCAAAAGGTGGCATGTAATGATAATTAGCATGTCTTTTAAACAGTAGAAAATGTCCTACAAGCTCAAGGTGAACTAGACCACTGGTTTTTACAAGACAGTTAATAGAACCATGGCTGAAGAGACATTCAATGCAAGGCTGGAGACCTTTGAAGTTTTAGACACTCCCAATCCACTTAAATGTCTTTCCTCACCTTAGCATTTCTCCTTTCTGCCACTTCCACGAAGAATGTCTTGCTCAGTCAGCCACCCCCTTCAGTACCTGTTGTGCAGAACACATCTATGTTTTTTTTTTTTTTAAAAAAGTAGTACTTGGAGCCAGGGGTAACAAAATAATTACAGGTCCAACGCAAGGCCATTTGCCCCAAACTTTTGACTCTTATAAGTAAGACTTCCCTGATCATAGAGTTTGGAAGTTGATCATCTGAATATTTACCACTATTTTCTAGGCTGCAGGCTTTTAAGACTTCTTAAGACTTTCTCTTGCTTTGCATTTTTCAGTATGTCTCTTCTATTGAGCTTTTCCATGACTTTAAAACTACTCTGGTCTCTTACAGAACACATTTTCTTTAGGAACAAGAGAAAGCATTAGACTAATCACTACATTTTTGACCTGCTGCTTGTACACCATGCCAGTTCAGAGAGTGAGCACCAGTTTATACAGTTGGTAAAACCATCTTAACCAATCAAACTGCTCTCAGCAGATCCTAGCCAGGCTAAGTAAAAGAAAGACTGTCAAGAAAAAAACCTTAGTAGAGAATTGGGTGCAATGAAACCTAAGTGCCCCACATTAACATCCATAATCTTCATCTGTACCAAGAGATATGGATACTATGGGGAACTGCAACCAGAGTCCTAATAGCACCTCTACCATTAGATCAGGATGCCCATCCTTATGGAATAATTATTCATCTTCCAGTCCTGAAACATTTAGGGAACCCTTTGAAAATGTGACTGTTGAAATTAGGAGAAGGGTAAAGACTGCTTAATTGTTTTTTGGGGTTTTTTTTAATTTTTTTTTTCTCCTAACTGCAGTTGACACAGTGAACCAGACTGTGCAGCAGGCAACGGAACAGGCTAAGAGTGCTGGTCAGAAAGGTACGGAAATGTTTGTGCTTATTTCAAAATGTCACAACAGTGACATCCCAGACAGGGTCCTCAACCCTGTCTTGCTCTTTGTCCCACACCTGGTGGGAAAGAGGAAGCTATTGCAAGGATGCTACAGTTACCTTTGTTTTTTCTCTTTTTAAAGCACTTGATGAAGTCTACAAAGTTGCTGAAACAGGCGAAAAAGCTGTAAAAAATGTAGCAAATCAAGCAACTTCATGGGGCAAAAGCTTCGGACAATGAAGAACAAAATGTATCACCACTGAAATTTTTGTAAACAAGTTTCTACTACACATACTCTTAAATAAAGCAATACTTACACTCCGCCTGGCTTGAATGTATTTGGTTACACATATAAAAGTGCAATTACAATCACTGGTCCAGAAAGACTGGGTTACTGCACAGAGCGGGTGGCTAGAGCTGTGCCATGCTACTCATGCAAAGATGTTTTTTTGTTTGTTTGTGGTTGGTTCGTTTTTTGTGGGATAAGGACTGGCTTAAAGTGGGCAGCATGTAAATTCAAGCACTTGAGAGCTGGCATCCCATTTTGTCATGGAGCCTAAACTCCTGACTGTGTGTGGGTACAAGTCTCACAAGCTGAGCCCCCAACAGCTTGGTTGTTGGTAAGGACCTCTGTGCCTCTCTGACTGTGTTTTTTCTTCTGATCTTATTGGTAAAATCACATTTAGGTCCTGTGTTGAGGAAGGCTCGAGTATGTTTGAGCTGTATGTGAGCACTATACAGCAGCTCTGTGCTACCCACAGCCAATGCCAGCAGCAGGAGGCTGCACTGCTGCTAGCAGAGCACTTGGCTGCAGTACCTGCTTGGTGCTGAGCTGGGTCACTGAGGCCACTGCAGCAGCTCTGAACAGCACAACCACCATGAGCAATGCAGCTACACTGTGCCACAGAGGAGGTTCTGCACGACTGCAGAGCTCCTGTAAAACCCATACAGGGACAGAAGAAAAAATCCTCAAAAGCCAGGAACATGCTGTGTCCATATGAACTTAGAATGACATCTTAGAATCTGATACTACAGAATTCTCAGTTAGTAACAGAATAATTCAGAGGTTACTTACCCAGCATCTTGAAATCACAGCAAGGATTTTCATTGCTTTGACACTTCTTCCTGATGGTGACAGTTGCCATCAAAGAAAAAGAGGTATAGTACTTAGTTCGTTGCTGGGATAAAGAAAAATATTTTTCTGCTTGCTCTTCTGTATAATAAATATTTTACATTTAGTAGTTTGCAGGTGGCATGTGACCCCAAACACTGTGATTGTCATTGTTATGTAATTCACCTGCAGCTTTAGCGTTTGTGCTATTCAACACAAACTACATACCCAAGCAGTATTAAGTGCTGTGCTTTGCAGTAAGGATTGCTTTGCTCTGTGTGGTAGGTCTGGCCCAGGGCAGTTACACATCTGTGTTCAGATCTAACTTCAGGTCCTGACTGGCTCCCTGCCAAGCAGTACAGCAAGCGTCTTAGTAAATGTCTAGCGGCATGTAAGTGAATACATGCAATAATAAGGTTTTTACTTGGTAGATAAGATGTGTGTGTGTGTGTATGTTATATGAAAGGAGGGTCCAATGCCAAACTAAAGCTATAGTTTTAGTAAAAAAACCTCCTTATTTATAATGTACATCCCAGAAAGTGATTGCTTTCTTCACCTGTGTCTTGGGCTGGGAAAAGGCTAGAGCTGCTTTGTACCTAAACATCTAAAATGACATTAACTCCTAGAAACTGTACAAAATTTTGCTACTTTCTTCTCTCTGTTTTTGTTGCTGGGTATTGAGAGGTATGTGAACAAAATGGGATAAGGAATATGTGACTCTATTTTGGTTTTTTTTAACTGTCTGATCACATTAGGAGTGAGGTCAATAATGCTCAGAACTGGTGTGAAGTTATTTCAGACCAGGCTATTACAAGAAGTCTGGGATCACTGATAAGGGTTTGGCTCTTGTGTTTAGCTCTTGTGTTTAGCTACAAAGGGCAAATCAGCTGATCTGCTCTTGAGTCAGCCTCCAAGCATTTGTCTCCTCAAGAATCTCAACTCTTTCATGTCTCCAACACTAACTCTGTTTAACAAGAGGTTAGTAACTACAGCACTCAAGCTTCTGAGTAGAGATCCAGTGAACCTTGAGGGCTTATCTCTGGATTTAGTAAAATCATGCCAGGTGGTAGGTCTGCTTTTTTTTTTTCCAAGATATCCCCGGAAAAGAAGTGGTAATGTGTGTGTACACAAGAACAGAGGATGCTAATGAACCAGGGAATACACGCATGGTGCAGGCTTTGGCGTTTTTTTCCCTTCCAAGTTCATAGGAGGCAGAAGATATCCCAGTATATCTGTATGCCAGCTTGCTGTATGCTCCAGAATTGAAAGGTTCCTATTTTTCAAGTTTGCCCAGCCAAACTAGGGCTGCTTTACTAGCTATAGAGGAAATTAGGCAAGGGAGGGAGAACAACAGTAAGAATTTTGCTTTAAATGAATTTGCTGCCAAATAATGCAACACTGGCATTTTACGATTATTTCTACTTTTTTATGATACAACTGTTTATTTGTGAGCTTTCAGACTCAAAGTTTTGGTTACAATTTTTCAGAGCTGAACTGTTAAAATCATAATTTTTTGTTTTACTGTATAATGGTATATGTAAAAATGGTACTGAAGAACATGATCCAGGGTAGAGATCTTGTGTTTAGAGATCCATACCTTGATCACAGCAATTCTCAAGCTCAAAGGGTTCATGTTTTTTTAAATTGTATCAGTGTGTATATACATATATATGCTGCGCTTATTTGATCTGTAGTACTTTTAAAACCCTAGATGCCAGCATATATGGTGGAGTAAGCCACTAATTAAATGCCTCACACTGGTTTATTGCTCCATGCTAACTACTAAATAGTTTTTCACATAGATTTTGAAGGACAAGCTACAAAAGACTTGAAATTATTTACTAAATATATGCAACTTCAAAATTTTGCTGACAGACAAGTTCAAGAGACAAAGATATGTGTTAGTGAGCCCCTTAAGATATTTCAGGGACAGTCAGGTAATGAATAGACATGTGTGCTGTGAAGAGCTGCATATTGTAGTTACAGAAAGCTATTGCATGGAAGAGAAAACAGTAATACACCAGCATAGTAGGTTTGGAAAGGTCAACTTTTTTTTAATAACTGCTCTCTCTCCAGGTTATGTCATGCAGTTACAAAGTAGTTAGGAAAAAGCATGAGTTTCTGGGAGGGACTAATTGTTTTTTTAAAAAAAAACATTCATATTCATTACATAAATAACATCTGGCACTTCAAGGGGACTCCAAGGGACAAAAGCCTTACACTTCAAAAACTGTGCTTGATCCGATATTTTGTTGAGGTCCATTTTGTTGTACTTTATGTTCAAAACTTTCAAGACCTCCTAATGACAAAAAAAAAAAAAAAAAAACCTGTGGGTTTTAAAACAGT